>QOZY01000033.1:0-497169 GCA_003351005.1 Cystobasidiaceae sp. HBUAS51001 | reverse complement strand
GCTAAACCGGGTTTTTGGTTTGTGGGGCACCCCCCCCCCCCCCCCCCCACACACACACACAATACCATTAATCCCCTTCCATAGAGCTCCGCTCTATCTCTCCTTGCTTGTCTGCCGTCCTCCTGCCGCATCATGGCCTCGAACACTGCGAGAGGTGGACCAGCCAATTCAACTGCGAATCGGCGTGCAAGTGCTAGGATCGCGGAAAGGCAGCAGTCAGCTCAAGCAGATGCACCAGCACGTACCCCTGGTCCCCGGCCTGCTCGAGTCCGCAAGCAGACACGACAGCCTCGTCGAAATAACAGAAATAACAGCATCCCTAATGACCAGCGCGCGCCAGCCCTGCCAGCTGAAACAGGGCGAGCCGTACCAGTAGTACCAGGAGCAGCGCGAGCTACTACTCCAGTACAAGCACGAGCTGCTACTCCTAGACCAGCACCAGCTGCTACCCCAGTGCAAGCACGAGTTGCTACTCCCGGACCAGCACGAGCTCAAGTTGCACCCGCAGAACCCGCAGTACGGTCTCGAGAGGCATCAGTTGACAACAACAGGGGCAACAACCCGGTTGCTAATCAAAACAGGCAGAGCCGTGCCAATGCTCCTGTTCCTGCGCAACCAGCTGTTGCGGGCGCGGCGCCCCCGCCTTATAACGCACATCCCGAATACGTTGCTAACGCTGTCCCCGCTTACGTCCGCGAGGTTTCTCCGGAGTCGCAGGCAGCGTACAGGACGGGTCGCGCTTGGACCCAGCTGGTCAATGCTGCAGCTGATCCGACTGGTAAGTGCATCGGACGGCGTGTTGCTGTGCGGTCAATACAGACATACGGTATATCTCATGCTAATCGGGTTCATGTATGTGCAGATGCCATAGCAGCTCGAAGGCTGCATATGGCAGGGCATGGAATACAAGATGGAAACCCGGTCAATGCGGTTCAACCTCAAGCTCTGGTTCAACAACCCGTACAGCATCAGTACCCCGTGTACGCACAGCAGCAGCAGCCTCAGCAGCAGCCTCAGCAGCAGCAGCAGCAGCAGCAGCAGCAGCAGCAGCAGCAGCAGCAGCAGCCGCTCGCCCGCTCGATCCGGAAACAGGACCTACAATTTCTACTTTCGATAGTTTGTAAGCTGCACTCGGGTTGGAAAAGGCCATGCCTTTCAAAATTTCGCGCCACATCGACTACGTCTGTGCTTAATGTCTCGCTTTGCATCCCCTTACAATTTCCTTATTGTCTGCTCGCTATGCAACTTTTTGTCAGTCTGTGCCAATAGTACAGTTTCCTGCCGTTTTCTCCATTGAATTCCATTTTTTCCTCGTCGCGATTTGTCCAAGCAATCTGGATCCATTGCCTCTATAGAGACCATTCACGGATACTATCTGATTGACGACTGATGGCAAGATTGACAACCGAGGCGAGCTCACGCGACGCACCTGCACGGACTTTCAGGAGATTCAATTCATTGATGAACAAAAGGTTCGTCACGAAGCAACTTGGCATCCGAAACATTTACAGCACTACAAGAAACGCGTCACAATAGTCGTAATGAGGCGAGACGTTGTCAACAAGAACCAGGTCGGGTATGCTGATGAGGACAGGCGATTTCAACCCTCTAGCAACAGCTGCCGCCCTTCTTGGTCTCCATTGGCGTGTCATTGATGACGAGCTTCTCTCCCCCGCTAGGTGCCTTGATGGCGTCTGGGCGCTCTTCAAGCTGCTTCGCCGAGACTATGCGGTAGATGTCTGCGGGGGGCGTTTGTATATACAGTCAGCGAAGGTCTGACAAGCTCGGCAGAGATGCAGTCACGCACCAGTGAGGATATTCTGGAAGGCGCTCTCAACAGCAGATCCATCCAGCGCCGAAGTCTCGATAAAGTTGAGCTCATTCTCTGCTGCAAACGCCTTTGCCTCGTCTGTGGGTACTGCGCGCAAGTGGCGGAGATCAGACTTGTTTCCCACGAGCATGATGACAATGTTTGAATCGGCGTGGTCGCGGAGCTCCTTCAACCAGCGGGTCACATTGACATATGTCTGGTGCTTTGCAATGTCGTAGACCAAGAGTGCGCCGACTGCTCCTCGGTAGTAGCTGCAGATCAGAAGCGAGACGAGTCGTCAGCAATGGCAAGATGGGTGACGGCCAGAGCGGGCGGCTGCAGACAGACAGCTAGAGGTTGCTGCTGTAGTCTCCTCGCCACTAACTATGTCACTTACGCTGAAGTGATGGCACGGTACCGCTCTTGACCGGCTGAAAGCGGCGAAAGCACAAGCGTGTGCAAGTGTCAGCACGAGGTCGTCCGACACGGGACGGCAGGCAGTTGGTTGTAACACACCAGTATCCCAGATCTGCGCCTTGATGGTCTTGTTGTCGACGGAGATGGAGCGAGTTGCGAACTCGACGCCGATGGTTGACTTGGACTCGAGGTTGAACTCGTTGCGCGTGAAGCGCGAGAGGACTATAGCGGGGCGCAGCAGATGCTGTAGTCAGCATATAAACCTGATGGTGATGCTATTGCGCCGTGCGAGCCAGCCGTGCGCCATGCAGTGTTACAGCGACATGGCGTGACAAGGCCTCGAGGGGAGGCGCGCATGGAGAGCCAACTCACGGTTCCTGCGAGCAACAGAGGCGAGGAGAGGCAGAATGTCAGCGTGACATTCTCACAGTGGCACTGTCGTATTGGCCCAGCACAATGTGTCCGGGCTGTCTGCCCTCCCTTTGAGGTCCCGCTGACACTCGCTTGCTCGCGTCTCGCTGGCTCGGCCTGGGTGAAGCGACTGCTGGCGACTTACGATTTGCCTACTCCCGAGTCTCCAATGAGGACGACCTGCGAGTGGGGGACAGACGCAGACAGTGATGAGCTCGTGCGCTGTGCATTGTGCTGATGCTGCGACGTCCGGCCGCTCTCACCTTGAAGAGGAAGTCGTAGTTGTTCGAGGGACTGGACAAGGCCGCGCTCACGCAATCAGCAGAGCTGCAGCAGCCTCGCGCACATCATGCACACTCACTTGTCTGCCATTGTGATGCTGTAAAGGCTGTCTGCGCGGTGGAACTGCGGTCTGCGCGTGTTCGTGGTCGCCGCAGAGGCAAAACGCAGGCGCGCCTGGGGGGGACTGACTGCAGGAGGACAGCGAGCGGCAGCCACTCTGAGAGACCCAAGTCGGTGAAGAGCGCGCGAGGGGAGCACTCTGTGTCTAGAGACCTCTGCGCAAGTCTGCTCTGTCGTCCAGCGACTTCGAGTGCCCGCCTACGCTCGCCTGCGCGCTGCAGCCACGTGCAGAGGGGTGGCTGCTCTTTGCCTCTTTCTCTCTCCCTCTATCCACCATCAAGCACGCCCACCCCGCTCGCCCGTTCACACACACACGATTGTCTGATGCGCAGTCTGAACAGGCGCACCCTGCTGATCCGCGCAGCCTGACGGGCCCGTCTGGGCGTGTGGGCATAATATTCTCTCCACTGGACCGCTCAAACGCAAGCAAGGTCACGCTGGGGTCCTCGACGTCAAAGCCCGCAGCCATGGCTGACAAGGACGAGGATATGGCTGGAGGCGTGCCTGCTTCCATCGCGCCGCAGCCTGCTGGTAGCCTGCGACCGGCTGACCCAAGCATGGACCAAAACGACGACGGCCATGCAGGCAACCCCTCTGACCTGCGGACAACTCTGCAAGACCAGCCAGCACTCGCACACAAGCAATCAGCTGCAGGCGAAAGCCTCAGCTCCCCTCAAAACGAGCACGACGCTAGCATGCAGGGTCTAGGAGCACTCGACGCCGCAGGACTCGCGGGACTCGTGGGCTCGGAAATCTCGCTCTCTGAAGTTGGGCTGGGCTACGGTCAGGGGATCACAGGAATAGACTTCAACGATGCCGATACTGCCAACACGCTCTCGGTCCTCGCGCAGCTTGCTCAAGTCGATAGGCTGGATTTCCGCGAAGAGGAACCTGCCAAGATCCTCGAGCCTGCTCAAGCAGCAGAAGTTCACTCGCCAGCTGCGGCAAATGGTCATGATGCAAATGGAGAGCAGGAGATCAGCACGAGTATTGTAGAACCCGGGAATGAAAGCGAGACGACCAAGGAAGGTGCTCTCGCAGACACCCCTCAGCACGACGATGCCAACGGCGGGGAGGGCAAGCTGGTTGTCTGGGCTAAAGAAGAGCTCATCGCACCCGTCGAGGTTCAAAGCAAAACAGAGGAGATCGCACATCCCGAGCCAGTACCCGAGGCTACCACATCAGCAAGCATGGCTCGAGTTGACTCCATTGAAGAGGGAGAAGAAATAGGCGATTCGCCAAGACCCGAATCTCCAGGCAAGGAAGGTCAGAGGCGGTCGAGCCGCTCCCCCGCCCCTTCTAGCACGGGTACGCGAGGACGCTATCGCGACAAGGGCGAAGTCTTCAAGATCTACCTTGGAGGCCTGCCGGATGATACTCAGTATCGGGACCTCGAGGACTGCTTTGGCCAATTTGGCGAGATTGATCACATTGAGCTCAAGTCCGGCTATGCTTTTATTGTGAGTCTGCCAATATGAAGGCTCTGGTGAGATCCCACCTGTGAAGTTTACTCTTCTGCTTTTTTCCTCACAGGAGTTCTTCGGTAAAGACGCTGCAGATGAAGCGATAGAGACATACAACGAGGGTCACTTTTTGGGAAGCCTGATCAAAGTGGAGATGAGCAAGAGTACCACAAACCAGCAGAAGTCGATCGAAGACGGCTCATGCTTTACGTGCGGCGAGCGAGGACACATTGCGAAGAATTGTCCCAACGATTCACGGAATCCAGTCAGAAAGCCTAATAGAGGTGACGCGCGCAACGACGATCGTAGACCTGCTCGCAGAGATCGCTCACCGCCTCCACTTCGAGACAGGCGAGAGCCTCCTCGGAGAGACCGTGACCGAGACTGGGAGCGGGAGCGGGAGCGAGAAAGAGAACGAGAAAGGGAGCGTGACCTTGGGCGTGATAGACAGCGCGTAGATCGCGACAGGGATAGGGATCAAGACCCCCGAAGAGCGCGAAGTCGGTCTCCAATTGGTCGATCTGTAGACAGGCGGCGAGACATCGACGACACCTGGAACCGTGAAAGAAGCAGAGACGCCGTGACTACTACACATCCCAATGGTGGCACTGCCCATGCTTCTGAAGCGGGGCCGTCCTCCACTATCAGAGAGTCCCACGACTACCGAGACATGCCACCTCATAGTCATATGCATCCAGCGCGACAACCATCCTTGCCGGTGTCTTCCATCGCGTCCGCCAACATTGCTCCCTCGGATCTGCACGCAGACGGTCGAAACCCGCCTACAGCGTCAGATGGCTGGATGGACTGGTCTGGGCCTTCTGGAGCGCCGCCACCTGTTAGAAGTCAACCCGTCCCACCAGCACCACCGCCATCCATGGCAAGAGGCGGCATCCCACCACCTTTCCCACCACCTGGCATGCTAGGTGGAGGTGGTATGCCTCCATTGCCTGCGATGCCTCCCTTCCCGATAGCGGGCAAGCCGCCTTTCCCACCACCAATTCCTCCGCCTGGAGTTCGAGATCTACCTGCATACCCACCCAGCTCCGCTCTACCCCCTCGACCTGCTGAATATTCACCCTATTCGATGGAAAGGCTGCCCTCGACTACTACGGACCGTAACGGCAACGGTGACGCTGCTTATCGGTCTGGACAAGGTAGTGACGCCTACCAAGGCTCAAGAGAGCGACTCCCTGCTGGACCCTACCCTCCTCTCGGCGAACGATCCTTCTCGCCGAACGATTCAACACGGCTGCCGCATCGACCATATGCTGACCCCGCTGCTCAGAGCGGCGATAACCAGTATTTGCCTAACAGGCCGCCAATGCCGCCGTCGGGGTCAAACTTCCCTCCTTTCCCGGGTCCGCCGCCGCTCGATGTATACGGCCGGCCTCTCCCTCTACCTCTTCACGGTGCACCAGTTCCTCCACCGTATCTCTACCAGCAGCAAGCACCAAACAGGGATGCGCATCAGTCAAGCTGGCAGCCACCGAGAGACTCGCCAAATCAGCATTACGATCCATATGCTGCAAGCCAGAGCTTGTCCCGCGACCACATTCTAGCGGCATCCTCGTAAGTCATCATGTTGGCAAGGATCGGCTTTAGACTGATTTGTCCACATTGTAGGAGCGCCCCCGGATACACACCTCAATACCGCTACAGCAGCTGATGCCTGTCAATCTGACGCAATTCACGCTAACTCGCGGTGGGCGCAAAACTTGGCGTGCGCTCTGCTACACCGCCTATTTACCCTGCCGTAAATATTCAATACGACATGCAGGAAGACGATGCTGTAACGGCCTTCTGACAGGCGTCCGTACCTCTGTTTAATTCTATATCCGCTGGACCGGCATCTGCGCCAAGGACAATGCAAAGGCGATTTGGTATTGACGTACTAGTCTGATGCAAGGACTGACAAGCGCTCTGAGTGCGTAGGGACACGTGCTCCAGCGCTTAGGGAAATCGCAGAGCTCAGCAGCTCCAATAGCAGGTCTGAAAGTCATTATGGACACAAAGTGTGACATTAACTGCAGACAAGCTTGGTCAAGAGAGCTGATATGATCTACTTTGTTACCATGAGAGCAAAGCACATTGACGGATCTTGAGTCTCGAGAGATCGGCTGAGTGCTTCATCTTTAGTCGCAGCAACCTTTGCCATTCGTCCCATTTGTGTTCACAGTACCAACAACAACATCGCGAGAGAAGGCGTACTTTGATTGAACGTCGGCGACTTGTGGGACATCCAGAGCAGGGTTGATGTCGAAGAAGCTTGTAGGTTTCAACATGAAATGCACAACCTCCTCTGCAAATGAGCCGAAACATGGATCAGACTTCGAAGCTGATATCAAAAGCGAAGTCATATGCGTCCTGGGCTTACTTGGCATGACCGGCCCATCTTCCGGTCTAGGCACATGCGTGGTTCCCCATGTAAGCCACAGGGCTATGTCGGTGTTTCGAATGTTCTTTTCCCCAGCCACGAAGGACAAGATCGAATCATCTGGCGTCTTCATCGTTTCTATCCAGCCGATCATTTTAGCCGATCCTCCTAGTGCAGCGTGCAGATCATGCTCGAATACTTACGAGGTACAAACTTTCCGGCAGGGTAAATCTGCTTGGCGTCGTAAGGTGCTACCCACAGAGTGTGCGTTGCGAAAGGGGCTCGCATGGCAACAATGCTGTCAGGCTTAGGCAACAATGGCGGGAGATCTTTGCACATAAGCTGCAAACCTTTGCGTGAGTCGCTGCGATCCAACTGCTTCAAAACACGACCAGCTTACCTTGTAGCCAACCGGCATCTTTGAGGCGTAATGCTTCTTGTTCTCATTCACGATCGTCCAAACTCGATTCTTGTTCGGGGCCGCATCAGTGACACCTTGAGCGGTGGTCTCAAAGATGGTCTTTCGAGTCTCAAAGGCGTTGCCGGCAAAGTTCTGGCATGTTGATGTCACTCGTCAGCTGACTTCCCGGCCCCGCACGCTCGCCGCTTACCTCTTCGGATCCTGTCGGGGCATCGCTTGCGACCACGTCGACTTCACAAACGGAGTTGTCTATGCCATCGAACATTGGGTCGATTCGCGTGGAGAAGAGGTGCTGGATAACATAGACAATTAGCTGGTCATGCAAGCAGCATTATCTAGGCCTTCTGCCTACCTGGTGATGATGAGCCATAACCCTCGGGGCGACTTCTGTGCCGTACTTTCCGGCATCCTCTCCCTCCGCCATGGTATACAGGTTTAGGATGCCGGTGAGCTTAATTTCGCACTCGAGCGTGCCGTCTTGGTAGAAGTTGTAGTAGATGGCGTACTCGTAATTTGCCACGGTGCAGATCCTGCACATATCACGTCAGTAAGTCTTCCTATTACCATCGCAGCTATACGTACTGGCTGATGACAAGTTTACGGCTTCGAACAGCGTGCGCCTTGCCTCCAGTCCTGAAGTCGGAGTGCTTCCACAGCAGGCCGTCATCCTCCTCATGCTAGAGAATCATAATGACGCTATGAGACGTGCAAGTGTGCGGTCTGAATGGCAAAGACTCACGATACAGACAGCATCCTTGATCACAACAGCCTCGCCAAGATGGTTCGAGCCCACGAAGTCCATGTAGTGAATCTCTCCAAGGCAATCGCAGCCGAGGTTCAAGGAGTTGGACAGCATGCCCATGCCGTACTCTCCAACATCGAAAGCGAACTTTCGTGGATGCGGAAACTCGGGCGCCGCATACGGTACGACCATTTCCGTCAGAGACATCCGATAAATGAGAGGTCTGACTTTTCCGTGGTCATTGTAGGTGATCTGCAACGCGGTGCGGAAATGCATCAGTCTGCATCGTGGACAAAGCCCTCATCATTGCCGACTGACAGTGGAGAAAACCAGGCCATCGCGGTAGTGAGGCATAACATGAAAGTCCCAGTTCTGCCACTGGATCCTATTGCCAATGATCTTAAAGCTCACACCTTGAGGCTGTAGGACATGGAGTGGTTTGATATCCTGGCGCATTGGGAAACCACCTTCTTTCTCAGCAAGAAGGTCTGGCAGGTAGTCGAACTTGGTCTGCGCAGGCGGGATGCGCCCTCGCCCAGATCTAGTCACAGGGTCACTTTCGAGGTCTCGGTTGGGGTGTGTGGTGGCGCTGAGCTTGTTGCTGCCAGGTGCGCGGTGAGGTGGGAAGTCGATGTGCAGTACTTCGTTCGTGTTGGAGTCGACAACAGGCAGGAAATCCAGCGGGTGAGCGTAGAGGTTCTCGTGGGGCCCGAAGCGTGCATACATGAGACACCTGTTCCGTAAAAGGCGATCAGACAGCGTCATGCGGATGCTCGGTCAGACCTACTGCTGCAAGCGTCGCCCAGGAAAACGGTCGTCCCATCCAATGCTCCATCCATCTGTTCGAGACCAATCAGGAGAAGAAGGGTAATGAAGACGACGTGAGAGCCTACCTGCAAAGATCTGGTCTGGCGCGACTCCAACATCGGCTGCATACTTCTGCACCCGAGGGTCCGCCTTGACTGTTTCCTCGGCAGCAATGAGCTCTTCAAGGGTGATGCCTGGCTCGACGCCTTTGGGCAACATCTCGACCCTATCCACCGATACTGCTTCGGAGGCTATCGTCGTGTGAATGTGAAAAGCAGTACCAGCGACGACATCAATGAGAGCAGCCTCGGCACGACGTGGTATATCGATTGAAGGATCCGGCTCGACAATTCCGATTTCTTCTGGCTTGGTCGGAATGCCTAGCGACTTTAGGACGTCTAGCTTGTCGGGCTCTTCAAGGCAGATATAGACGATCTTCATGGCTTTGACATCGGTGGCCTGTTTTCCGCGCTCAGTCTGGCAGTCGCGAGAGACTTCAGCTACACCCACCTCTGTGAAATGCTTGCGGATAGCAAGTCCAACCCTCCCGACCTCCTCGTCGGACAAGGCATCAAGAGGATGGGCCTGTCTTGTCTGGACAGCGGTATCCGTTTGAGAGACTGCGGAGCCCAAGGCCTGCTTGAGGCTTGCGATGGGTGAATTGTCGGAAGTAGCGAGCTTCTTGAACGAGCCAGCGAGGTCGGGCGCCATGTTTGCAAGGGAAAGACTTACTTCACGGCAGGAAGGTCGGCGGTGAATGCAAGGAAGGAAAGGAAGGACAAGAACACGGTGGCGCAGAACTCCTTCCGTCAGCTGAGCTTCACGGCTGAAGCGTGGACGCGCCGATAAGACGGAATACTATCCACCCCCGGATTTGAAAAGGTACCCGGTTATCCCGGCCGATGACTAATCAAGCACGATAAGCAACGCGAAGCGATAATCGGCTGGAGCCCTAAAGAAGACTCTTTCTTGAGCGATCCTCTACGCAAGACGAAGCCGCGCCCCCACCTACTTGCATGGTGTCACACACTGTCCACGGAGAGCTCGACTAGCTTCTGTCCAACGGTTTGCCACCCCCAGCTGCAAAGGGTGGACGCAAGCACCATGGTCTTTCAAAGACATGTGAACACACAATTGAACTTGCTCTCTGGCTTTTGACCTCTCAAGTATCCTCGCCCTTCAAGTCGACAGCATGGTCGCTCAAATTGCAGAGGACTTGGCCGTCAAAAGCGATCTGATCTTCTTCGCTGGCATCGCCTCGTTCGTAGCCGTCTTCTATGGCATCTACGCTCTGTATGGCCCGCTAGAGCGCTCCAACAAGATCAGATGGGAGGTGCTGAGAGGTGCACTCACCCCTCGAAGGGGTAGCAGTAAGGCAGTTGAGACACCCTCGCGCAGACTTCCGGAGCCTTCTCCCTACCTCGACTTTGATATCACACAGACTCTTACGCGCAACTACATCTACGACAACAAGCCGCTCCGCTTCCCATACTTTCAAACGATGGCGCACCAAAAAATGCACATCGACAACTGGATCGAGCTTGACAAGGACTATGTTCATTATATTGACATGAAGAAGCGAGTTGTCGAAAAGCAGGGCAAGACCGTCATGGACAGCTTGCCTGAGAATGATGAAGCGTGTGGGGAACTGCTCGAAGTCATCGTTGCCTACTTGCCGAAGGTAGAGCGGCCGGAACAACCTGGGCAGCGTATGCGGGATAGTGCTAAATTGTCTCGTTTCACAGCGCTACCCTACCCTGTTCGAAGCGCGTGCTCCAGACGGCATTTACAACAAAATCATGGACGAAACCTTCTTGAACGTCTCCCAGCTCAAAGGTGTTGATGCGCTTCGCGTGGTTTCCAGGTGGGTGGTTCACTGTAATGAACACTGTGCTCTGGCTGAGGGAGCTGGACCTTGCCTAGACTCGCGCAGGATGACTTTCTCATGGGCCGAGTCCGAGATGATGGCCATGTCTACTTCGTTGGCGGTCTTGTTGGTATGTTGACTAGCGGGTAATTCGGGGCATTGCGACACCTCGGCTGAAGTTTGTCCTATTGTTTTGTAGCCTTTCCTGGCTTTTATCTATTATCTGAGAAGATCGGCAAGTCGATGGAACAGACTCACGAGCCCGTACCGTACTTCAACGAGAAACTACTCAAATCTGTTGAAAGAACGTTGGTGCGCTTCAAGCCAGATGAACCGTTCGAAAGAACAAGCTGGGGTGCGTGCGACGCCGTCAATGGTAGTCTGTCGGCAGAAAGCAAGCTGACAAAACGACACACTCGATTCTGGATATGCAGAGATAGTAGACGATTGGGAAATGTTCTGGCACAATATCGCTTCTCTACCTGACGGCGAAAAGGTGTCCGACGACTTGAATCCCAAAGACTACATATTTCGAATGGACAAGCAGAGCTTCCTCAAGCTACCCCGTACCAAAGCCATCATCTTTGGCGTGCATCCCATCCTTCGCACCTTGGAGCAGCTCAAAGACTCCCCCTTGGTCCCCGAACTGCTTGTGCGCATCCACAAGGAGTCGGACGAGAAGCTCATGAAGTACAGGGGCGCCGATGCGTATCAAGAAAAGATGGTGAACTACTTGTAAGAGCTTCCTCCTCTTTGATCTTTGCCTGTTCACACCTGACGATGTCGCACTTTGCGTATCCATCAGAAACGAACTCACCAAATCGCAGATTGAGAGGGGCTTGATCAAAGGCGACGAACATGTAGCAGACTTTCGCGATCTGGTCAACAAGAAGAAGCTTCCCGCAGGAGTCTGAGCGCAGAGACTGGGCTTTGAGGAGCAGAATCTGAGAGAGTACACTCCCATGTCATCGATATGTATGGTGAAAAGACATCGGCCATCTCTTGGTTCGCGCCCAGATTAGCATGAAATTTTGTGTATGTGAGCATCTTGCTCATCGACCAGTGCCTTGCAGCCTTGAGTTCCACAGAAGATGACAAATACTATGGAGGGACATCACAGATCGCTTGACGGTCCTGGCGAGTATACGCGATGCTGTTCTGAGTGCCGGCACCTGGTGGCGAAATCGTGCTTATCGTCCTTATCAGCCGAGCGCTGATGCTGCAAACAGCAACAGTCCGACGACAAGCCCCACCAATTCTATCCGCTGAAGCCCTCTCTATTGATTGGCGTGGACTGGTGGCCACCCCCCAAGCAAAGGTCTGCCCACGTCTGTCCACGCTTACGAGCATGTTGGTCACATTGCTCTGCCGGTTGACCGTGACAAATTGGATCTAAGAGTCCCTGCACATACCTTCCATTGCGACTCTTTCATCCATTTGGCTTGTGTGCGAAGATGTCCGAATTGCTGGCATTCTGCCTGGCCGCAAGCCTTCTGCTGGCCTTTCTTCATCATCGCGCTTCGAGGAAACTTTACGTCCACACTCGACGTGTTCTGCACAGCCTTGGCGATACGTTGGGCATCGGCAGCGTCAAGAAGGCTGGCCAGTCCATAGGGATCCCGGACACTCTGAACAAAAGGCAATTCGGAGTCTGGCAGGAAGACACCACATTCAGCTATCCGTCTATCGAAAGTCTACCTCAATTTGCGGTTGAGGAAGTAGAGCCCATTCCTTATCGCCCTTTTCGGTGAGTGTTATCTCGTACCAAGTAGCAAATTTAAGAGGTGCTGATTTACATGGCTGTCAGATGGGGTCCCAAGTGAGCAGTCTTGCATGCTGAACTTACCTCCGTAAAACAGTATTTAAAAACTTGGCTGTAGCTATCCAATTACCCTCGGTATTGCGGCCATGCCGTGGAGCAACTGGCTTGAGCTTGATAGCCAGTGAGTGAAACCTTGGAGGATCGATTAAACGCCCGCTGGCTAATCCGCTGGAACAACAGTTATCGGGAAACTTTGAGGATACGCAAGCATCGCACAAGCTCACGCGGAAAGAAGGCCGAAAGATGTCAACCTGGCTTTCTCCCTCATGCCGAAGAGTGTCTGGCTGAGATGTGCGCGTTCCTGGCTCAGCGTTACCCGAACTCTTTCATTATCAGGAGGACGACTTACCTTCCTGAAGATCCTGCAACGCACGGCGAATCTATTGGCGGAAAGCGTGCTGGTGCCATTGTGGAGATCGGGAACAAGATTACGGGCGATATCTTCAACTTCGAGCAATTGCGCAGTAGCGAAGGTCACGAGTGGAATCCGATGAAGTATGCCGGCCTGCTCCAGCAAGATGACCTGGCTGTCATGGTAGAAGACGACAAGGGCGAATATAGATTCCAAGCTGGGTCGATCTGCACGGCTGGCTTCTGGCGGCTGGAAGATAAGATCGGCAGAACGCTGCATGAGATCCACACGAATGGTCGAGTACCGCAATTTCGAGAGAAGCTAAAATTTTCCATGGAGCGGTGGGTGGTGAAGTCGCGTATGCCAAATCAGGACAAGGGCTACACCGCTGACATCAGATTGACAGCTTCTTCCAAAAGCAGAAAGTCAGTGCACCAGTACAAAGGAACAACTACTTTTTCCAGATTGACGATCAGTTGGCATGGAGCGACCATACAAACGGACCAGAGGACGTTTTCGACCAAGCTACAAAAGCCCCCAGGACTGAAGTGGAGAAACATATCGACTTTGTAGCTCCTGAGCCTACCGATGACTTCAATAAGATATGGTTTAGGACGGAAAGGCAGACTTTGAGGAGGATGCCGAAGACGGGTTGTATCCTTTTCACGATCAGGTGAGTTGGTGTGGCACATCAGTCCTCCATTCCCTGTTGATGACATCGAGCATTTACTGCTGGGCAGAACATACTTCCATCCAGTGCACGAGCTGGTGAAAGGTGAGCGGGCCATCGAGCCACCGGGTGTGTGTGCAAGACCCCAACCTGAATTTTCCGAATTCTCAGAACCTAGAGTGCCCGGCAGGATGTTATCTGCAATCAAGAGTTGGCCTGAAGACGTCAGCGAGTACAAGGGAGGACTCCTATACAAGGACCTTCTAATTCCGCGTCTTGAGGAGCTCCATCGCGAGCAGATAGCTGCGGGCCAAGTAGCGGTCGATGGAAAGGGAGAGGTGCTAGGCCGAGACACCCGAACGTACCCTTTTTAAATGGTTGAGTAAAAAGATGGTTTGAAATTGACATTATGATAGTAACAGCTCTTCTTCCCGAAACTTGGCTAGAATCCAGAATCTTTACGTTGACGTAGTAGTTTTGCCACCGGATCCCACCGCCGAAACGGCTGCCGATGTGTGGGAAGACGCGCTCTTGTTTGGCAGACGAAGGGATGTTGGCGAACGTGCTTCAATCTCAACGTCCACTTGTTTCCTCTGGCCTCTCCCACGGCCCACTGATTTCCATCTACCTAAGCTTGAGTCCGCAGCTAAGCGGGTGAGGCAGACCTACCTTGCCGAGCTGTAAACAGACCCTGAAATTATGACCTCCCTTTCCTTGGCTCCAAACCACTCACTTTATCACACCGTTTCAGATGCTTGCACTCTCCGTACTGGTAGGCTGCGTGGCCTTTTTGCTCTATTTCCGCCACTCGCCTCAATCCTGGGTGCTAGTCAGACGCATCTTACGAGACCTCAAGGAGACCTGGAAATGGTCTCGTGTTAGCGGCGAAGCTGTTCAAGCCTCGAAAAAGCATCAAGAGACTGCTCAAAGCAGACCGTTCGGGGCCTGGGAAGAAGACAGAACGTTCAGGTATCCCCCAATTGAAAGCTTGACGTCTGTCGACTTGGACAGGGTGGAACCGATACCGTATCGGCCTTTCCGGTAGGTCTGGCTGGAACTGCTGGCCTTTGCTATACTTAAACCATGTTACGATCCCGGTCCGCGTGGTAGATGGGGTCCAAAGTGAGCGGTAAAAGCCTTGTTCGACGCGAAACCACTCCAATGCTGAAACAGCTCGTGCGCAGTTACCCAATTACTCTTGGAATTGCGCCCATGCCCTGGAGCAACTGGCTTGAGCTTGACAACCAGTAAGTTGATCTGCTCGATGATGCATTGGCGATGGCTGAGTGCTTGGAACGATTTGAATAGCTACAAGCGTACTATTGCAATTCGACAGGAGCGTACAGCGATGCGCGGAAAGCGAGTCGAAAGATGCCAGCCAGGCTTTCTTGCACACGCCGAAGAATGTCTAGCAGAGATGTGCGCATTCCTTTCTCAGCGTTATCCGGATCTCTTCACCATAAGACGAGTGCCCTACGTAGCAGAGGATCCCAGCAGCCATGGCGAATCTGTCGGTGGGAAGGAGGCTGGAGCTATTGTAGAAGTCTGCAATAGAATCACTGGCGACGTCTTCAACTTCCAACAACTCCGAAAGACAGAAGGAGACGCCTGGAATCCGATGAAGTATGCCGGTCTTCTTCAACAAGATGACCTGGTTGTAATGGTGGAAGACCAAAACGGAGAGTACAGATTTCGGGCGGGATCGGTCTGCACAGCTGGTGGCTGGCGGCTTGAGGACAAGATTAACATGGGCCTGTCTGAGATACACATCAGCGGCGGCGTGCCGCAATATCGCCAGAAACTCCAATTCTCCATGGAGCGGTAAGCGTTGGGAATAGTTGAACTATGCACTACCGCCTAATTTGATGAACGTGTGACAGTTTCTTCCAGAAGCAAAAAGTGAACGCACCAGTGCAGAGGAACAACTACTTCTTCCAGATCGATGAGCATCTCGCCTGGAGCGACCTTACGAATGGGCCTGAGGACGAATTTGACCAAGCTACGAAAGGCCCGAGGACCGAAGTGAAGAAGGAAATCGACTTCACAAAGCCGATGGCTGCGGATGACTTTGACAAGATCTGGTTCAGGTCAGAGAGGCAGACCTTGAGAAGGATGCCAAAGACTGGCTGCATCCTTTTCACCATCAGGTGCGCCGGTTAATTAAATGTAGACAGCGCGGGGCGTTAGTGGCAGCAGGAGCTGAGGGATCGTTTATTTTTTGCAGGACATATCTAACCCCTGTGCACCAGCTGGTCAAAGGTGAGGTCTTGAGGCTCATTGGCTCAGCTACATGCATCGGCTCGCGTTGAACGGTGCTGTTTCATTTCTTGCGCAGAGCCAGGTGTGCCAGGGAGGATGGCATCTGCAATCAAGAGCTGGCCAGAAGACGTGAGCAACTACAAGGGCGCATCGTTGTACCGGAATTTGTTGATCCCGCGCCTCGAAGCTCTGCACCGTGAGCAGGTGACCGCGGGACAAGTCGCAGTGGATGAAAACGGAGAGGTGGTAGGGCGGGACATCCGAACGTATCCATTCTGAGTTGCGGGCGGGGGATACGTCAGAATGTTCAGCCAGCTAGACTTTTAGAAACCAGGGCAAATGACTTTTGATATTGAGCTTGATGTCTTCTCGGTTGCTGAATAGCTTGTGCCTGCGCCGTCTGGAAAGAGCAAGGACGTAAGGAGGGGAGCTCCGGAGCAAGCTACTGTCACGTGGGCAGCTTTGCTAGCAGAATTGCGGGGCCTTCCTTTTCGGCGGCGATCTTCTCCAGGTCGCCGGGATGTGGCTGGGCCGTCTATGATATGACCGCATGTGCATGCGAGCGTGCGCGGATAGCTGCGAGCGGCGGCGGGGATATAAAAGACAGCCTGACCCTCGGCACACACGCTTGTCTCTGCTTCTACTTACCTCTACATACATTCACCTGAGCAGCCTCTTTCGGTCCAAAGAGCCTGTCAAATCTCGACGCATAAGCAGTCCACCCAGCACACCAGTCGACTAGCCAGCCATGACGCTCAACGGAAGCTGCTACTGCGGAAAGATCGAGTTCACGTAGGTGTTGATGCTCTCCTCTGCTTTGCCAGTGCATGGCTGATGGTCCCGCTCCCTTCGTCACTCGTTGCCGCGTGGCTGATGATCCTACTCTCGAATCCCTCTCAACTCACTGCTGGTCGTCCATGCAGCGTTGAAGATGACGGTAACAGAGACGGCGTCGCATGCCACTGCAGGACGTGCCAGAAGCTGCACACGAGCGCCTCTTACAACCTGAAGAGCGAGGTCGACAAGGTCAAAGTGACCAAGGGCAGCCCAAAGTGCTTTGACGACACCAAGGCCGACAGCGGCAAGGCCATCCACCGATACTTCTGTTCCGACTGTGGTTCAATGTAAATATCTTCATATCATGGTGACTGCCAGGATTACAGTACTTACTTGCATTTTTCCTTGAAACAGGCTCTTCTCCAACCCGGATGCTATGCCCGGCGTCTCGTTCGTCAAGGTCGGCCCTCTTGACCAGGCCAAGGACTTCAAGGTGAGTACGCAGCCGACGTGCAGTGTGAACGATGAAGAGAGCTTCTGACCTTCTTCATCCGCTTCTTGACCACGTCGCCACCCACAGCTCGCCGCCGAAATCTACGTCGAGTCTGGCCTCGAACACACCGTTGTGTAGGCGCCTTCCTCACACAGAGACGTGAGATCTTTGCTGACTCTGCATTGACACGCAGGCCCAAGTCCAGGTTCGGCCAGAAGCACTTCGAGGGTGAGTATTCCCATGCAGGATCCTTTTCCAGCACGGCGCAAATCAGCTGACTTGTCTTCGCAACACAGGCATGATGGCCAAGGAAGTCTAAAGCGTGACACAAAGCCAAGGCACGGTAGAAGCGTTTCTTGCGACCAGCATGGCATAGCTTCCATCATTCTTCGCCAGCCAACAGAGGATAGCCACTGCTCTGTCGCAAGTTGGCGCAAAATCATCTTACACAAAAAGCCATGTAACTTAAAATCACAATCAGCCCTATCTCAACGATGACATCCAATGCTGCAATCCAATGCTTTGCTACAGTCTGCGTCTGTATCTGGGTACATACTAACATTGCAAATGTGGCTTACATCTGACCTACAAAGGTGTAGCATGCTGAATATCGCACAACGTACCGAGCTGCTTGTCCTGCTCCAAATGTGTCCAAGTCTTCTCGAAGAGAGCTAGGTACACGTTCACTGCCTCTTGATCCTCGCCGCCAATCGTGCCTTTGGCTTCTGTAGGCACGATGTACGCCAACCCATCAAGCAGCGAGACTGATGTAAAAGGTGGCGACACCAGACATGGCTTCCTTCCTTCCTCCAGGGCTGACATATCGTACATTGCAAACTTTGTCCACTGACTTATCATGAAGCTGCCAGTGCCGTATCTGAACCCATGCTTCATGCGCCGCCTGTCTGGCTGAGCAGCGATCCAGCGCAATGTAGAAGTGATGTCTTGCTCGCTTGGCGCCCCTTCTCGGATCATGGAATGGATAGTGCTTGCAACCTCGTAGAGTGGTGCATGTTGGAGTGTTTCAGATGAAAAGGTCGTATAGGGTGTGACTCCGGCATTTCCAAAATAAGCGTTACCGATAGATGAAACGCGGTTCCGATAGTTTAGAGGACAGAGAAAGTCGGCGGGAGAAAGGAGAGACGCGTCTCTGGCGTACTGCTGCACTCGTGCTCGATGCACGGCTTGATGGAACAGCGCTGCAAGCGCTTCAAAAGTCGATGCCCAGCTTGACTTGTCTGCCGGATCACTCGCCAGGGTCTTCAGGGTCCGCAGTTGTTTACCAGAGAAGCGAAGGATGCGTCCTTCGACTTTAGGGCTGATATTCTCCTCTGGCAGTTTCCCTGGCAAGCTGGCAGTTGGTGCATCCTCTTTGTGAGTCACTGATGATGCAATTGATGCAGGTTCCTGGGCCGGTGGGTCGAGGTAATACATCGACGGCGAATAGCTCAAAGCGTCTGTCTTTTCTTCATGTCTTGCCTTTTCGCTAAAGTCTGCCAAAAAGGGCAGTATGTCTGGCTTCTCTACAAGTTTCGGCGTCTTGTGCTCTTTGAGTCCTCGATACAGTTCTGCCAAGTGAGAGACAAACATGAAGTATCCAGCGCCATCGCATACTGCATGAGGCAGACGAATACCCAGCGCTGTGCCGCCGCAACTGAACGCAGTGTGTTGGATCGCAAAGAGAGGCTGCGTGCCTATCGCGGCAGGGTCACCAGAGTAAGGTGGTAAGAGGTCATTGCCAGCTCCAGGGAGATCAAGCACCGTCAATCTCCCATCGTGAGCGTGCTTGAACGTCCGAAACGAGTCGAGCGCTTTTGAGCATTTGGCGAGCACGAGCTCTGCGCCGGTCCCAAGACTGCGGATGCTATAGCTCCCATCGGCGGAATCTACGTGAAAGCGTCCAGTTAGGTGCGGATAGTAGTCGAGCACGAGTTTGCATGCTCTTTGAAGGCGCTCGGCGTCGATAGAGTGGTCGTAGACGAAGATGACGGCGATGGGGATGTGAGCAGCCACCAGCTGGTCGAAGGGGCCCAGAGGAAAGACGGCAGAGTCCGTCTGTGGGACGGAGACTGGATGCACGCCAGCGCATTGCAAGACATGCATGTGCAGGACGTCAAGCATGCTGTTGCTTTATCGCTTGCTATGCCAGAGTCGTGGCTCAACGATCAGCTTGAGCTTTTCGAGCGTGTGCGGTCTGCAGACGTGGTGGGACGGCAGCAGAGTGAAGAGACCTGCCGCTGTGCATGTGCGAGTAGACTTGAGGGCAGATGCGGCCCTGTACGCAAGCGATTCTGCCCTTTCTCGGGCATGTTAGTGCAGGATATGCAAGAAATGGGACATTGACTCGTGCGGCCGACGGTCACGTGCTGGACGAGACTTCGGGGATAGCGTGAACTAGCTGTGTAGATGCATTACAGCGACGCACATTCTCTAGTCTTGCAGCATACCTCTTCGTTACATACTGCTCTGCTTCTTCCAGCGCTGAATCGATGTGGCATTACAACCTTGCTCTGTCCTTCAACTCCCTGCCATCAACGCGCGGGCAGCAACTTGAAGTCCACAAGCGCGTGTAGAGCCGGCAGAGCTGTCATGGCTAGCCGAGCAGGACAAGAGACGTCCACAGTCTGAGCATGGCCCGGATTGACCCGCGATCAAAGACGGGCGATGTCCACTCTGGGTGGATGCATGCCCACGCGATGGGCTTGCTTGTCGGACTTCTTTGAAGCGAGGTGGCGAAAAGCTACTCACGCTTCTTCCTGCGTTTGTGTGCAAGAAGACGACCCTTCCAGCTCTTGCATCTTGTTTCTTCTTCCTCCATTTCACGACTTACCCAGTACTCCCTCTTTACGTTCCCCATCCAGTTTCCGTAAAGCCATGACTATCCAGGTCAGCAAGTCCGCCGCTACAGAGCACCCGCTCACTTTTCTCGGCAAGGGAGCTTCGATAGGTAAGTCTGATGATGCTCAGGAATTGATCACTTGCCTGCCAAAAGATTTCTGATGTTGACTTGTGCCGGGTGCTTCCAGACGATGTCTTCTCGACAGATGATCTAGACGCCGAGAAGCCCATCTCGTGCGGCATCTTCGTGCAAAAGAAGGACGATGAGCCTTTTAGCTACACGTATGGCGTGAGTGACTTGTTCACAGAACTTTGGATGCCGCATAGGCGCTACTATACCTAGTGAACGCCGCCCTGATGCATTTGCTCTCTGTTTGTCGCATCAGTATCATGAGCTGAAGGTAAGTCGCATGTGATGCTGTCATCGACGGCAGGGCGAGTAGAAATGAACTGAAATGTGACCTCATCTGTTCCATCACCACCCATCGTCGTCTTCCAGATCGTTCTTGAGGGCACCATCACGCTCGAGGACAAGGCCACGGGCACCAAGGTGGGTATTACAGCTGGATTTTACCCGCCTTGCCTGAGTGCTGTTTGAGCTGAGATTGTTGTTTTCATAATCAGATCGTAGCAACAGCTGGCGATGTGCTCAAGGTAAGTTTCTCCACCTCTTTCAAGTGCCTCAGCCTTGATTGAGTCGAGCTGATGAAATGTCCCACAGATTCCCAAAGGGTGAGGCCGGAGCTTGTCCTGAAGGCTTGCCTCGACCACTCGCTGTCCACGGGGTGACGCTGACGCTGATTTGATTGTCTTGGTGTTTGTCGTGGGCAGCACCACCGTCATCTTCTCGTCTGAATCAATGGGAAGGGCCTTTTACACTGGCCAGCGAAAGCTGCGTGATTTCTAGATTGTTCAGCTTCGGGGATGAGGAGGAGGAGGAATTCTTCTTGCGCGTTTGAGATGGAAGCATGAAGGAGGGGAGAAACATCCTTGTGGACGGGCTTTGTTGATCCGAGCTAGACGAATGGAGCCTTGGATGCAGTTTGATGACCCGAGCCAGGTAGAAACTATCCTGTATTCAGCATGACGGTGAGATGCAAGTCCTTTTAAGCAAGTCAGCAAGTCATATGATATCACAACTCCAGCGCCGTCTGATGTGATTTCATGTGCTGTGCCTGTGTGTGTGCTCGTTGCTGCATCCGATCTCTGCGCGCCAGTGCGGTTGATCCATCGCGTAATCCAGACCTGCCAGGGAGGGAGCATGCTATGATATGATATGGCGTGAAACAACACGGAGGTGCGAGGCGTTTGGTCCATCTGAGCGTGTTCATACCAATGTCCAATGGTTGTCAGCTGTCCAAGCCGTGCTTTGCCTTATTCGCCATTACATTACACTTCTTCCCCCTCTGCCAATATTTTGCCCCCATTTGGCCCAGCGAGCAAAGCCTGGAGCGCAAAGAAGCACGCAGCGCAGCGCAGCGCAGGCTGGCTGGCTCTGGTCAGACCCAAGACGCACGACACCACACACGGACAGCGACACGAGCACACACACCGGTGCACGGTCGCAGTGGAGGCAGTCGTGCGGCACGCTCGACCAGTGTGCGCCCGCCCTGATTGATTCGGATAGCGCACACACGCCGACCTCGCGTTGAGAAGCAAGCAAAGCTCCCAAGTGGTTCGCACGCCAAGAGGCTGGCACAAGCGCGCAAGCAGTCAAGCAGCTGCACCACATTGCATTGCAGTGGGTGCTACTCGTCAAACACGCCCTTGTTCAAGAAAGCCCTACCCGACGACCCCGAGCTTGAGCACAAGTCTGAGCCTGAGTCCACCACGCCGCATCAAAGCTCACGCTCAAGCAGACGACGTACAATACGCCAACACACACACTGTGACTGCCGCGTTGCCTCGCTGCCCGCCGCATGTCGCGATGATGAACGGCGGCCACGGCTACCAGCAGCAGCCGCAGACGCACGCAAACGACTACGAGCAGGACAAGCAGCAGCATTCCACCGAGGGACACCAGATGCACATTGTCAGTGGTACAGCGAGTGGAAGCGGGACTAGCAGCAGTCAGAGCCCGCCTCTCTCCTCCTCGTCCACCCGCAAGACGCCAAGCTACGCCCACCACGCCATCAAGATCATCCCTGAAGACGTAGAGCTCAGCAGTGGGATGCACCGCTCTCGCAGCTCCTCCGTCCAGCTACATCTGCCTCCACTCATCAGCCTCAACGGTGGCAGCGGGCCCAACTCGTCCAGCTCGAGTCGCGCTCCATCGCCTTCCGCCCCGGCCCCTGGCGCAATTTCGCCTGCATCAGCGTCAAATCACGATATGGGATATGCGAATGGCCCGACAGGCCAGCAGCAGCAACAACAGCAACAACCCTCTCACGCTCGTGCTCCTCCCACAACCGACTCGAAAAACCCAAACTTTAGCCTCCACCTCTTACCGCGACTCATGGAGGAAGACGAGGTCTCGCCGCCTTTGCGCTCACCATCCATGCTCAAGCCTTTCCGGCCCAATCCCCAGCTCGTGCGGCGCAGAGGGGGCACAGTCTACATATTCGCGATAATAGGCGGCGCATTGACTCTCTTCATCCTCTTTGTCGTTCTCATCTCGGGCGGCGGAGGCGGGAGCGGCGCATCTTCTCTGCCTCCATTCGCACGGCGGCCAGGGCACGCCCTCTCTGCTTTGTCCTCTTCGTCTACAAATTCACGCTCTATATCCCGCCTGTCTTCATATCTGGGCTCATATCTGCCCTTCTTGGACACGTATTACACTTCTGCCGCTCTCTCCTTCTCGAGCTCGGCCTACCTCTTTGGCCACGCCACCTCTGGCGTGCACACGCTGCACCCAATTCTGCCCTTGCTCCGCGCCGCTCGCACGCGCGCAGACACGCTCGTGTCTCGGCAATCCAGCACGCTCGCGCAGGCGGTCTCACAGTACCGCAAACGATACAAGCGCGACCCACCTCGTGGATTCGACAAATGGTGGTCTTTTGCAAAAGCACGCAACCACACTCTCGTAGATGAATACGACGCTGTAATGCGCGACCTCCGGCCTTTTGCAGAACTCGCACCTTCAGTCCTCAAAGCCCGCACGCGTACATTGGCTCAATTGCCTGGTGTCTCGCTCATCACTATCAAGGACGGCAAGGCCCAGATCCACAGCAAGTCGGGCAAGTGGGCTCCGGCGCTCGCACTCCAGGAAATGATGAATGCGTTTGTGGGAACCTTGCCTGATATGGAGATTGCAGTCAATGAGAAGCCAGAAGGTCGCGTTTTGCCTGGCAGATGGAAGGAGGTCAAGCTAGATGAGTGGGAGGATGAGGACTTCCCCCTCGAAATTGATCCACGCAGTGAGTGATACTTTATTGTCCATTTTTAATGACTCGCTGTGCATGAGCCCGGCCAGTATGGCATCACCGCCCGACCTCTATACTGACGCGTTGACAATTCCGAAAACAGATGAGACCGACCCTCTATCGAGCGTTCTTTCAGAAACACCATTCAAGGCAGACTGGAGGCGCGACGGATCCGTGTGGGAGGCTTTCCAGCGCGCATGCCCGCCCGATTCTGCCGCCCGCCGGCTCGTAGAGTCTGTCCGTTCCGCCGAGAGCGCAAGCAATTCGAGACAGATGCGACTGCAGGTACCGTCAGCTGCGCAGCAGCAGCAATCAGACGTCTTTTACGCTTCTGCCCTCTCGAGGCGGCGGGCGGAGTCGTCTGGTGCTTTGCCGCGAACACGAGAGCTGTCGTTCAACAGCGACCTCGATGCCGCGATAGACCTGTGCAACGTTCCGTCGATGCACACGCTACATTCGGCATTTTACTCGGACACCCGGTCAATCCAATACCTCTACCCGCTCTTTTCTCCTTCGAAACCTACTGGCTTTGCAGACCTGCTCATTCCTTTCCACCAATACTGGTCTCCGCCTTCAGAGGTCACCTATGAGAATGAATACCGGAAAGGACGGTCCAAGACACCAATGGACCTCGACTGGGAAGGAAAAGATGACAAGATCTACTGGCGTGGCAAGGTCTTGCGAGGAGCAGAAACGCCGCCTGGTCATTTCACATCCTTCCAGAAACCCCGCCTGGTCAAGCATGCCAATGATGATGGGTCATACTACACCGGCGTCGAACATACTCCAAGCTGGAAGAAGGTCACACCGCGCGTTCCACCGCATCGCGTTCTCGTCACCATCAATGCGACCTCCTCTTCGCTCGTATCAATGTCTGCCCCAGGTCCGCGAATAAACGACTACGTAATGGATGTTGCGCTGGCCTGCGATCCTCAACTCGGCGAGTGTGCGGAGCAAGAACGGCTAGGCTACAAGGTACTCCCGCCCTCACCCTTGTCAGACGCATGGAAGCACAAATACGTAGTCGATCTCGACGAAGTTGGTCTTTCGCCCAAATTCCCCGCCGTCATTGAGAGCAAGTCTGCAGTCGTAAAATCATCAATGCAGCGCGAATTTTGGCAAGATTGGATCGTGCCGTGGTATCATTATATTCCGCTCTCATCTTCCTATGCAGAGCTGTACAATATTCAAGCCTTCTTCTCTGGCTTCCCTGCTGAGCTCAAGAATCGGATATCCACATCCGCGTCTACACCCTCGAAGAATAAGCAAGGTACTTCAGCTTTGCAAGAAGGCGAGGCGATCATCGCAAGCGCAGAAGCTCCCGTCACTGACGGTGACGACTCGGCGAGCTCATACCTACTCTCGTCGGATATGGAGAGCTTGAAACCCATCAACCCAAGTCACGGCGACGTCTTTGACGGTGATCTTGCACTGCGAGATATTGCGAACCAAGGCGCACAATGGCGGCGCGAGCATATGCGACGTGAAGACATGGAGGTAGGTTTGAACAATTCGCTATGAACGCTGAGGCGTCAATCTGATTGTTGATGGCTTTCGTCTTGCAGGTTTACGTCTTTCGCTTGATGCTCGAATGGGCGCGCCTGACGAACGAAGATAATGTCCCTATTGGTCAACAAGGCGCTGCGAAAGCTGCCTAAGCCCTCGCTGAGGGTTTCATGGTGAAAATGAGGGAGGTCTCGAACGCAGAGATGTAGGAGGACGAACACAGTATGAACACACATCTTCTTACCAATGACGTAGTTAGCAGTTGTTTTCAGTCAGTTAGAAGGTGTATACCCCCAACAGTGGGCCTGCTTGGCTCTTCCGTTTCATCTCGAATGCTGGGAAAGTCTTACTGGCCATCTTCTATAGATGACGGTCTGTTGTACGATATAAGCATATTCGCTGGATCGCAGTCAGAGCGTATGATCATTGTGCTGCAACAATAAAAGCTGTTCACTCACCTAGAGTTTCCGTTCCACGCACTTGTGAACCCTGGACATTGTGACTGTGTCATCGCTTGAACACCTCCTTTGGCTTTCCGCTCTGATTACCCTGACTGGATTCTGAGAAGAGCTGCGCTTCGTCATTGTCGAAATTTGGCTCTTTGCGCTAGTCCGTTCCAGCTTGTAAGTAGTTGGTTCGCTTGCGAGCATGGCTCTAAATTCAACAGTTCAAGTTGTGGAATGCTTTAGCCCCGCGGCGGGGCGGCTGGGGCGGGGCAAAATTGTATACAGACTGAAGCAAGAAGAAGCGAAGAGCAGACCAAATGTGTAGGCAGCCCACCTTTTCCGCATGCACAACGTATTGGGCTTTTCTGAAAAGGTCAAGCCAGCTCCGCCGAATGGTAAAGCTGGGCGACAAGGTAAGTTAGAGCATCGAAAGCTTTGTGAAAGAAAGGCAAGAACTCTAATAATGGCGGAAAAGAAGCGAATACTACTGTTACATAAGTCGAAAACAGATGAGAGGCGGACGACGTGCACAAAATTGTAAGAGAAGGATGGTCGAGGAAGTTTGGAGAGTAGAGTAGAGCTTGATTAGGGAAGACACCCTGGTCTGGAGGGAGAGAAGGATGAGAACGAGCAGTACACGTCGAGGCCTCGATGAACATTGCTTGAATACCCTGTTGGAAAGCAGTCGGTGGTCGCCGAGCCTCGTCAGCATTCTGTCGACGGAACACTACAGTATTCGAGCCTTCGGCGGTGATTCAGTATTCTGCGAGTCTCTTCCCGTTTAGTAGCCAAACTTGCGGTCATTTGTATTGGCAGATCTCGATGACTGCGAGTCTCGCGAGTTGCTGCGCGGTCATGGCGCCTATGTAGAAGAACCGAATATCCTGCTTGCTCTTCTAAAGGGGTTCGCGGTACTTTGAACCTCAGGAGGCTGAGATGGGACTGAAGGAGGCCCGGGTACCGTTGCAGTAGTCTGCTGACCAGGAGAAGCATGCCAGACCTGCTGAAAGATCGAGAGCGTCAGAGGGATTGCACGTCTACCTCTATCCGCTCGCACAGCATTATAAACATCCATGGAGTGGATCTCCGGCAGCGCCATTGAAGACGGGCGCCCTGCACGAACAGCACTCTGGAAAGCGGTGAGCCGACGTGTTGTCGTCATACGTGTCTGTCTATCGATGTTTGGATCATGGCTGATATTTTCGAGGGTGGCATAAATGGCTCCTGCCGTCCGCATATTGGCTGTAGCTTGAGATTCTTGGGAGACCGTTGAGCTCCTAGAAGCACTGCGTCTTGACTGACCATTCGCAGCGTCGCGATGGGTACCATCTACACTTCGTCCCCTGCTAGCAACCGCAGACTGGTGGTCGGCCTGTCGCGAACTGTTCCCAAAGAGTCGTTGGCGAATATGGAAGCGACTGGGCATTTGCGCGTGGCTAAGTGTAAGCATGATAGTGCTATGAGTCATGGCACTAGTCGTGGCGACGATTACGTACGGCTACTGAGCTCAGGCTGATGGTCGTACCGATGTGGCCAACCAGAGGGACGGGCCAGTCTGAAAGGTCTGAAGAGCCATAGTCGAGGCGGCGAGGCGGCTTTTATGCGCCTACGGTAGGCTGATGAGGCTGATGAGGCTACATGATGGGCATACGATCATGCAGCTAGCGAAGCTGCACCTTGTATAAGCTTTGTAGGCGCAAGCCTGGTCAGCTTCGTTGCAACGAGGCGGTGCATACGTGCTTGCCTTTTGACCGAATGCCTGCTCATCGTCCAGACGTACACAAGAGCGCGTCTGCTGATGGCATAACGTGAGGAGTTTGTCGATTGTCTGAGCTATCGCATGTCATCTGATCTTGCTTGTCTAGGCAACGGCGGTGTGGTTGTCGAGAGCGGCCGGCCGCATCCTCGGCAGCTGACGAGATCTCTGGAGACGCACGCCAAGCGAGGTCGAAGTGATCCCTTGCGCTACAATTGTGCTGCGTGCAGACTTATGAATACGTCAGACTGATAGGCCCAGTCAGCGCTCGAACTCTTAGCATTTAACGATATCAGCAGGCCTGGACCGCTTTCGCTCCTCGACGATTACTGGCAGACTACCGCAGTGACGGCGAGTGGAATACTCTTGAAGAGTTCAAGCGATCAATAAGACTGTTGGGTGTGTCCAGTACGCTCATCGAGTCCGCTGCGAGAAGTAGTCGAAGCCGTGCTCAAGTTCGACCTCCATATGCAGCATGCTCCTGCGATGCGGCTCCAGAAGCACTGCAATGATAGTAGAAGCAACACAGAAGCCATGATCAACAACATAGAACGGAAGACTACACCCACTACCCAACGAATCGCGCCTCGCCTTTCCGCATCGTCCCCTTCGACTAGACTGGCGCTCCCTGATCCGGCAATCGCTCAATAGCGTACCGCCGTTTCGAGATGTACATGATTGGCACTCCTGGGATCTTGCGTACGCGCCGTCGAAGTGCGCGATCGTTGGTCGCTACGATGAAACAGCGGTGTGCTGTGACGCGCTGGATGATGCAGTCGTCTGCATATGTGCCCTTGTGACTGCACGGCAGGCGTTCGAAGCGCTCATCTCGTGCGACTCTGCGTTACATGACGCCGGAAATCAGTAAGTGAATAACATAACAACACGTATAAGGGTGGTTTAGGAGAGGCTCACCGTAGTGCTAGTCGGTACTTTGGGCCCAGCTTTTCCAATTCTGCCATGACGCAGTCGGATACGCACGGTATGCCTGATCAAATTGAAGAAGAGTGACAAGATGAATGTAAATGAGAAAATGGTCAGCATGCCCATGCACCGTGCAAGCAGTGGATTGCCAAATGCCGTGCCGAGCCGCAGTCTCGCCACTGAACGGCACTCACACTTTGCGTATAAAGAGTCCATCATGCCAGTGATCATCTCTATCCGGTTGTCGAGGGACAGATTGATGAAATTGGTATCTACGAGAACGCGGTATGGAGGTGCGAGGGATTCGTTGTGTGACAAGAAGAGCGAGGTAGGTACGGGTGCGCTGTGTTCCGTTGTTCATGTTTAGCCAACAGCGCCAACCAACGCCGAGGGAGTGCACATACACATGCTTTGTGTCTGCTTTCTTCTTCTCTTCTTCTTTTTTGGCTTCTTTGACCTGGTTCTCTTTCCTGAAAAGCAGTGGCGCGAATGTTCAGGATGCATCACTCGGTGGCTCAAGGTCAGTCTGACGCTCACAGTCGCATGTCATTTGGATTAAGCATGCGCTTGACCTACAGAATTGACAAGCGAACGATGTCAGCCAAGGTGTACAGCTGTCATTCACATCTGCCAGCGCATCGCCCACCTGCGCGAACTTTCTCGTCTGCAGTCGTTCGAGCACAACCAAGGCCGTCAGCGCAGCCCCAGCCCAGCGCGTGGACCGCACCCACCTTCTTTGTCTTCGCCATGGTCGATAGTACACTACGTCGAGGGGCCTGCTGCTGTTGTGTCCGTGTTGTGGCCTGTCCAACAGCGAGCAAATGCTTTTTGCTGGCCTGATAGCGAGCTGATCGAGCAGTAGTGGCGACACATGCGCACACCGGCTGCTGGCAGAGTGCCCGGAGCACACTCACATCCACGCTCATTCATGGCCACGCTGTAGCACCGCATCACAGTGATTGCATACAAGCTCACTGCAGATCTGCCTGCATTCCACCGACATGCCCGCCGCAGCATTGGAGGACCCACGGCTGGAGGCGCCACTGCTGCCGCTGCAGGACGTCCCTACAGCAAGCACACGCCCGCGCTCTGTGCCTCAGAGACCAGCTCACAGGCCTGCACATGCTCCGTTCGGTCAAGCCTGGCATGCTCAGCATGGCCCCTGGTCCTGCGAGACGTCCGTCTTTCCAGCTGCATACCCGCGTTCTATAGCTTCCGGCAATAGCAGCAGTAGCGGCAATGCAAGCAGTGCAGACACGAATGCAAAGGCTCAGAGCGCCCCCGCCAAGATGTCAAAAGAAGATCTAGACAAAGCCGTGCAGGATGTATTTGAGAGGCAGAGACAGGCCCGTCAATCTCCACCCACCGCGAATGGCCCAAATCCACTCTGGATAGCCGTCAATCGATACTCGAAGCCTGCAGCAGCACCTACACGCTCTAGAACCGTGTCCACTGTTCACCCAGTCACGCTTGTATTCGCCCACGCGAATGGCTTCTCAAAAGAGGTCAGTGAAGCATTCATCTACTGTAGCTGCACGTGCCATGGTGCAGCGACACCTTCTGAACCCATTCTCTCCGCAACATAGACATGGGAGCCTACGATAGCGCGCTTGATAGCCTCCTGGGATGTTGAATTGCTCGGCGAGATCGAAGATGTCTTCAGTCTCGATATGATCAATCAAGGGGATTCAGCGACGATAAATCAAGGCTCCCTCGATGAATCGTTCGAATGGGCAGACAACGGACGCGACATCTTGCAATTCATCCTCTCGTACATGCCAGAATCTGATTTCAAGCGTAATCAGCCATCTTCTCGCCCCTCTGCGACGCATTCCAGCGGGCGACCGTTCTTCTATGCCAACGATGACCCGTCTCTGTCACACTGGCAACAGTCGACAAGCTCGCAGGCTTCGCCGTCGGTCAGCGCATCAATCACAGATACAGGTCCCAGCGAAGCGATCTGCAGAGGCGTAGGAGGCTATATCACGGAAGACCCAAACTTGTCAGCTTCGGCGAGACCAGGCAGCCGAGCCGGGTCCTTCAAGCAAAAGCAAAGGCATCCTACGAATCACGTCCAGGCTTCAGTGCTACAGAGACAGTCTCTGCCATCTGGCATGGAAGACCTGCACCTTTTAGATGCTTCGCAGCACTCTGCCATCAGCGCCGCAAGACGCTCCTCTCAGAATCAAGCGCCTGGAAAACGGCGCTGGCGAGGTCGGCGCATCATTCTTGTCGGTCACTCTGTCGGAGCTGCAGGGATGATCTACTGCGCCGCTACATTTCCACAGCTCTTTGAAACGCTCATAGCTGTAGACCCTACCATTTTCCCCAACGAAGTGCAGCGAAAGGAAGGGACGGTTGGTCTCCTTACGGGTGCGGTCGCACGCAGAGCTCGATGGAAGAGCAAACAAGAAGCAAAAGTACTCTTTGAGCGCAATAAAGCGTTTTATGGGCGTTGGCATCCTGAAGTGCTGGAGAACTACGTGGATTTTGGCCTGAAAGAAGCAGATGATGGGCAGGGTGTCACCCTCACTGTTGACAAGATGCAGGAAGCAGTAAGTTTTCGTCGCGTGAACCATTGGAGACTCGGACAAGCATGACATTCATGCTTCAATCCTATCAGTACGTCTTTGCCGACACAGATAACATGGGCTCAAAGCGCGCCTTCTATCGCCTAGCTCGTCTGTCCCCTTTTCTCAATGTGCACATCGTCCGCGCAGACGTCGGCGGGTCCGTCATTCCTGAAGAATGCTATCCCGCTTTTCACGATATCATTAAACACGCTACGCACACGAGAATAGCAGAATCTGCCCATCTTGTGGCTCAGGAGAAGCCAGCAGAGTTGGCCAGCGAGATGGTTGCGTACTTGAAGACGCTGGAACGGCAGCCGATGCTGCTCAAGCCAAAGTTGTGAAATAAGCGACTTCCTATCACTCTTCGAAGGGCGAGAAGCCTTGGAAAGCGCCGCAACAATGTCAAATTCGACACTCCGTTTTCTTTGCAGATGTTATGAGTGTCTGCTCTTTAGATAGTTTTGCCTCTAAGCAAGATCAGTTCAGCGACAATGCTGCAGGCACCGAACGGGCAGAAGGGAAACAAAGGAGGAGGAGAAAGAGGGGGCCCGGGGGGGGGGGGGGGCAACAGGCTCATACCAAGGTGAATAAGGTTGCTCTATGGTGAACCACGGCAATGGGCAAGAAGTTTTGCTCGACTGGCTCGTGCCTGGCTGAGCAGCACGCAAAGCAGATGACTCGTCGCGGTGTGAACCAGCAGTACGCGCAGCTATGTCTCTAGACTCCGTACATCTTGTATGCGTTCTCCCTACACGCTCGCAGCACCTCTTCAGTGGTCCATCCGTTACCCGCCTGCTCCGCAACGAACTGTGCAGTGTAGGGTATCATGCCCGAATGGCAAGTCGCGAGGCTGCGAGCGTTCTTGATGCCCATTTCTTTGACTGGCAAATTGTTTGGCGTCATATACGGCGAGTCCGTTTCGAGCAGTAGCCGGAGCACAGACGATGTCCGCTCTTCTGACCGTGATGCCAGGTTCTTGATCACTGCTGAGGTGTTGAGATTGGTCGCGTAGGTCACGACACCTGTGATGCCGATCCAGCAATTTGGAAAGTGAGAGAGCAGCTTGTCTGCCAACTCTGGCGTATCGGTGAAGCAATGGATGTGCAGCTTTTGCTCCTTTGGCACGTGTTCGCTTAAAATCCGCCAGATATCGTCATCCGCTGCATGATACAGTACCAGTATGATATCAGTTAGCGGTCATCACAAGGGTTTGCTGCTGCTACACTGGTGGTGCCTACCTTCTCGAGTGTGTATCGTTATTGGCTTGCCAAGCGAGATGGCATGCTTCAATTGCCGGATCAGGACTTGTTGCTGGATATCCCGCGGTGAATGGTCGTAATGATAGTCTAAACCGATCTGCAGATATGATATAGCATCAGCTAAGAGGTTGGTGCGATACTGCTTCAGAACCTACCTCTCCCCAACCCACGCAAAGAGGCTATCCCGAGCAAACGAGTTCAGCGGTATTTTGGAAGTAGCGAGCGGCCTCAGCACTCACGTGCTTCATCGCTTCCAAAATGACAGCTTCCACGTCGTCTGTGTACTCTTGAGCATTGTGTGGATGAACGCCCATCACAAAGTTGTAGGTCACTCCGTTCCAGATTTGTCGGTCGTTTAGCGCAGAGTCCGCCAGACTGTGATAACGGCATGTCAGCGTAAAAGCACATCATAAAAGGTTTTCTTGGATAGCTTACTCCTTCCAACCCGAGAACGGTGGTTCGCAGTAAACGTCGACAAGGCCAGACACTGCGTTGCTTTCTTGGGAGGCCAAATAGGCTGTCACAAACTCTTGCACAGTCGCATGATCTCCTTCTGGGTATTTGCTTGAGTAAAAAGAAAGGGTCGAGAGCATGTGACAATGTGTGTCAATGATTACCTGCGTGCGAAGAGTCAGTCTAGTACACATTGGCAGGCTTGGACTGACTGCGCACTGGTGGCGTTGAGCTGGTGCTCTGGAAAAGCAGGCAAGTCAGCTACCAAGTTGTGTATATGGCGCACGCAACAAGCTACACACGGCTTCTTGCAGGCCATTCCGCAGATCTGGATGTTTTGGCACGAGCAAGGCTGACTCGGGCGTGTGGACGCTCTTTTTCTTGCCCATCGTGGTGGTTTTCGGCAGGTGACCAGGGCGTGTTCTTGATGCGGCGTATGCAGGGCACGAACGAGCGATGAGCAGCGGAAGGCTTCTGCGCATGCAAAAGAGTGTCAGGTAACGGACTTGTGATGATGCAAAGATCAGCAGAACGGTATAGTCAGTCAAGCTGCACTCCCAAGGGCCGCCGTCGTGTGCATGGCCATGATCGAGAGGTGCGTGTCAGCCTGTAGCCTACCAGCGCGCCTCACAGCATGATCAGCCTGCACTCGCACTCTGGTGAGCACGCTCAAGGTCTGCACGCCGTCAGTCGACTGGCCCTGACGTGTTGCTGGACCGCGCCCCATGACCGCCACAACAGGCCAGTTCTGCCGTCACGCAAAGGGCCAGCTCGAAGAGGTCGTGCTCGAGGCGATACGGCAGGGCTTCCAGACGTATGGCTTGTCTGAGCATGTACCGCGGTACCGTCAAGAGGATCTGTACCCGGAGGAGGCGAGCTGACGCTTCTCGAGACAGCTCATGTCAAGACATACTGACTCTGGTACCACAGGCCGGCCTCGCACTGCAGGACTTAGAAGACACATTCGACGCCTACATCAAGGAAGCTGTCCGGCTGAAAGCCAAATATGCCTCGCAAATACAGCTTCTCGTAGGTCTAGAGACCGAATGCATCAACTCGAACAGTCTGTCTCGACTTCAAGCAGTCCTTGCCAAGCACCAAGACGAAATCAGCTACATTGTTGGCTCTTTGCATCACGTCAAAGGAAATCCAATAGATTTCGATAGAGCAACGTTCGACAAGGCGCTGGAAAGCTTTACGGAAGGTCAAGATGGGCTGAGTCAGTTGGACCAGCTATTCTGCAGCTACTTTGACACGCAACACGACCTTCTACTGTCGTGTCAGCCTGAGGTAGTTGGTCACTTCGATCTCTGTCGGCTATACCTGCCAGAAGCCAGCTTCAAGAATCCTCAAGTATGGTCGCGAATCGAGCGAAACGTGGATACGGCCATCCGGTTAGGCGCACTCTTCGAGATCAATGCAGCGGCATTCAGAAAAGGCTGGCGGTCTGCTTATCCTGGCCCAGACGTGCTACAGGCGAGTGTTAGCGCACCCACAAGTCTTGTCTTCTCTCTGACCTCAAGACTTGCGCCTTTTAACAGCTCATCAAGGAGCGAGGCGGACGTTTCACTCTTTCCGATGATTCCCATGGACCCCACGCGGTCGGTTTGCATTACAAGGACGCCCATCTCTATCTGGTTGAGCAGGAGATACATGATTTGTGGTGCTTAACAACCTCGGACAACGAAGACGACAAAGAGCTACCAGCAGGCGGCGAAACTGAGCTAGCTGGCGGCGGGAAGAACGGTACTTATGATGAGAGGCAGATCTTGGGTGCCAGGCGTAGAACTAGAGCAATCAGGTTGAACGGTGATTGGCAGAGACACCCCTTCTGGGTGAACAGATAGGGTGTTTCGTCATATTTCCTGGCAAGACTTCTTGAAATGGAACGGTACTGATTTAATTGTAGGCTGCTGATGTTGAGATCCTTTCTTTTGTTGGTACTTATGATTCCTCGGCATACTCTGAGACATCACCGCACTCGCACACGAGCTGTAATGATTCTTTTAGTCAGCACAGGCCTGTTTGTGTCCAGACAAGGTCAACGCACGTTGGTGTCTCCATAGACCTCGTCCAAGCGCCCTGATGCCGGCCAGAATTTGTTTCGACGAAGGTACTTTTGCGGATAGACTGCCTGCTCCCGTGTGTATGGGTGATCCCAGTCTGATGTCAGACGCTGAATAGTGTGCGGTGCATTTTTGAGCAAATTGTTGTCCTTTGGCTGCTTGCCCTCGATGATCTCGTCCACCTCCTTTCGAATCTGGATCATAGCATCGCAGAATCGGTCAAGCTCAACTAATGTCTCTGACTCGGTTGGCTCGATGAGCATGCCAGTATTGATGGGCCATGAGCAGGTCCTGAAAGGCATCTCTTTCAGATGGACGGGCTAAAAATTGCGATTACATCGGAATCATTACTTACGGTGGGTGGATGCCAAAGTCCTGCAATCGCTTGGCAAAGTCCGCGACTTTGAGACTGCATGCAAGGGCGATTAGAGTTCCTCTGCATTCAGCGACTGTGTGCCGCAACTCACTCAGCGGCATCCTCAAACTCCTTGAGATCGATCAAGAACTCGTGGGCGCATCGGCCCTTGTCATTGGTGTATCGAACTTGATAGTGGTCCTTCAGGCGGGCCATCATATAGTTGGCATTGAGGAGAGCCACTTTGGACGCGTGAGTCAGGCCATCTCCTCCAAGCATCTTGATGTAAGCCCAAGAGATGGCAAGAATTGAAGCGGAACCAAACGGCGCGGCTGTTACTGGCTCGATAGCTTGCGAACCGCCAGTCTTGACAATTGGATGACCAGGCAGGAAAGGCGCAAGATGCGACGCAACACCGATGGGTCTGCGAAGAGAATCAGCCAGCGCCCGGACGATTAAGTCGGGAACAAGGGCTCACCCGACGCCTGGACCACCGCCGCCGTGTGGGATTGCGAATGTCTTGTGCAAATTCAGATGGCAGACATCACCTCCGCACTTTGCTGGTGTCGTCAAGCCAATCATGGCGTTCTGCGCACGATTCATAACGTCAGCATCGGGGTGAAGGTGAGACCTCTTGGGCTAACTCACCAAGTTTGCACCGTCGAGATAGACCTGGCCGCCGTTGTCATGAATGACTTTGCATGCTTCCTGGATCTGCAGACGGTATACAAGGCTCAGCTCGTACTTGCACCCATGCGAACACAAGCACATGCTTACGCCATCTTCGAAGACGCCATATGTCGATGGGTAGGTGACCATGAACGCGGCGAGGTTTTTCGAGTGCTTCTCCGCTTTCGCCTTGAGGTCATCCAGGTCCAGAGTGCCATCCGCCTTGTTCTTGACAGCCACGACCTTCATTCCCGCCATGATAGCAGATGCAGGGTTCGTGCCGTGCGCAGAACCCGGGATCAAGCAGATATTGCGGTGCTTGTCGCCTTTCGAGCGGTGATATGCCTGGATGACGGAGAGACCTGCGTATTCACCCTGTGCTCCCGAGTTGGGCTGCAGAGAGACTGCAGGGAAGCCAGTGATTCGGCAGAGATCGCTTGTGAGCTCTTTGATCATGGCCGAGTACCCAGAGGTCTGGCTGCGGGGAGCGAAAGGATGGATGTTGGCGAAACCAGGCAGCGAGAGCGGCATCATCGATGTAGTCGAATTGAGCTGGTGCGGCGTGGACCTGTCAGCTCCATGACTCCTCAAATCCAGCTTGCGGTCCTTACCTTCATGGTGCAAGATCCGAGGGGGATCATCGAGTGGACGAGGGAAAGATCCTTGCCTTGCAGGTAATGCACTTTATACAAGTCCTCAGCAACATCAGTTTTGCGCCGCGAGCACTTGCAGATCGCTAAACTCACAATATCTGAGCATGTCCGTCTCACTCTTGTTGACATTAAAGACGGGCTGTTCCAAGAACTTTGTAGATCTGCGCAAGTGTTCCGGGATGCTTCTGCTAGGCATGCTCTCCTCGCCCAATATATGTCGATCGAGTCCAAGCTCTTTCGCGAGCGCCGAAACGGATTCATGAGTGTATGCGCCACGTCTACCACGTCCAGTGCGGCGTCCTGATCCTTGCTTGCCAACCGCCAAGAACACATTGAGCAAATCGACGATATCTTCAAAAGTTGTGCTTTCGTCGAATGTAATGCCAACGTAGTCACCATAGATGCGACGCAGATTGATACGTTGGCGCTGAGCTTCTTCGTGCAACACCTCGCCGGCGGCACCATCTAGACCGATCGTGAGGGTGTCAAAGTACTTTTCATTGATCAGCTCGTGCCCAAGATTGGTGAGCGCCACTGCGACAACGGTTGTAAGCGCGTGAACCTTGTTGGCGATGCGGCGAAGACCATCTGGACCGTGGTAGACGGCGTACTAGGGGGGATTTACGGTTGCTAAGCTTTTACGCAAGTGTGAGGGTGGCAAAGGCTAGCTCACCATGGCTGCCATATTGGCAAGCAGAGCCTGGGCTGTGCAAATGTTGCTCGTGGCTTTATCCCGTCGGATATGCTGCTCGCGAGTCTGCAGAGCTAGGCGGTAGGCAGTATTACCCTGCGCGTCTCTCGACACACCGACAAGACGGCCAGGAAGTTTGCGCTTAAGGCTGTCTTTGCAGCTGAAGAACTGCAGTTATCAAGGAAGTAAGCAACTTGAAGTCAGTTATACACGCCCTTGACAATGCAAGCTGTGACCTACAGCTGCATGCGGGCCTCCAGAGCCGAGCGGCACACCGAATCGAGCAGTATTGCCAACTGCAATATCCGCGCCAAACTCTCCCGGTGGCTTGAGCATAGTGAGTGCCAGTAGGTCCGTTGCAGCAGTGAGTAGACCACCTAGCTCGTGCGTCTTGTCCGCCACAGCGTGCCAGTCTACAATCTCTCCTCTTGTGTTAGGGTATTGTACCATGACTCCAAACAAATCTTTTTGAACACTTTCATCGCCTTCGTAGCCTTCTCGCAGCCCTAGAACGCGGCGCGTAGGTCCAACGTGAATCTTGATCCCAAATGGCGCAGCGCGAGCGCGGAGAACTGCAATTGTCTGAGGCAAAACACCCCTGTCGACTAGATAAGTCGATTTTTTGCCTTTGGCATTGTTGAATGCCATGATCATGGCTTCGGCCGCGGCTGTTGCTTCGTCCAGCAGGGAGGCATTGGAAATGTCCAGCCCTGTCAAGGAAGTGCACATCGTCTGGAAGTTGAGAAGCGACTCGAGCCGGCCTTGAGATATTTCGGGCTGGTAGGGCGTGTACTGAGTGTACCATGCTGGGTTCTCGAGGACGCTGGAGAGGGAGAAAGGATGAACTTAGTTCGGCAAATGCCATAGAAGCTGACTGAGGATGCCGGCTTTGCTTTAGACTCACTTTCGCAAAATGACTGGCGGTACGACCGCATTGTGATAGCCTGCGAAGAACATACAGTCAAAGTCAGTGAGACTGTAATGCCCTGTTCCAGCCTCCCAAGCACCGCGTGCACCCACCCATGCCAATAAAAGTCCGAAAGACTTCATTATCCTCGCTCATTTCATTTGCGCGTCTGAGCATTTCCGATTCGCTAAATGGATACATCCCCGCCTCGTTTGAGATTGTCTTTTCATCGATTCGGATGTTCTTGGGCACCACGTCGTCTGCGAACGAATCGAGCGAGGTGTAGCCTACTGTCGAGAGCATGCTCTGAATGTCTTTGCTGGATGGCCCCACGTGGCGACGGGTGAAGGTGTCGTTGGGCGCAAAGATGGAGTCGCTGACCTGTGATGCAAGAGAAGCACAATGTGGTTAACAGATCATTCTGCTGTCGTTTGGTCCTGATTACAGGTCGGAATAGCCACCCCACCTTATCAGAGCCAAATGGTAGATCGGGTGCATTCGTGATATGCGCAGAAGTCTGGCTGAGCGGGCTCGAGTGGAGCGAGCGAGCATTGAAGCTGGCAGGGACTTTGATGGCTACCGAGCTCGAAGATGAATATGCCAACGTCGTCCTCGCTGCTGCATGGCTAGCACCGAGCAAACTCGATGGACGAGTCGGACAGCGCGTCGCGCATGAAGCCAAGGTTCGGCGCACGCCAGCGAGGCGCACGGCGGGGCTGACCGCTGTGGATGTTCGGAGCATGTTTTGGGGGGATGTCTCTATGCTGCTTGAGGAAGGTTTCCTTCGTGTCGCAGTGCCTGTCCCTCGAGACTCGTAGCTACCCGGGATGAAGCTCCCAACTCAGCGGCCGCGATTCCGGAAGGACAAGACGGGCGGGCGCAGGTAGAGCTGCACAGCCAGAGTCCTGCGAGCGGGCTCTGTCAGGCTGATTAAGACCAGCGAAGGGAGCTGCGTGCTTGGCTGTCGTCGCTGTGCAGAGCTGAGCCGTGCCTGTAGCTGCGGCAGTGAGAACCTCGTGACTTGACTTGGGGATCTTTTAAGAGGCAGGGAGCGAGGCACGTGAGCACAAGCAGCAAGGAAGAAGGGACGTCGCTGTGCTGAGGGAGTGCACGGCGTAGAGTAGAGTAGTGGTCTGTGCTAGGTTGGAGTCCTCCAATGTGACTAGGATCCTCTGCTTCTCTGCCTTTGCGCCCACTTCTCGCTTATGCCCTCCCCCGCCGATTGTGGCAAAAGCTAGGACTGTACAAGGATGTGATTGATTGAAACGCTGATGCAAATAAGCAGACGAGTGCTCCCTCTTGTTCTTCATCTGTTGACCATTACTGTAGGATCCATCCTTGTCAACACTGCAGAGCTATACGACAACTGGTCCGCACACTTTGTTCATGCGCGCGACTACATTTTCCTCGGGTTATCCCGCCACGCGCAGCCAGAGCGTCCTTCTCATCCGATACCTCTCCTTAGCCTCCTATGACTGCTGTCTCGAACTTGCACTAGGGCGCCTCTCTGGACGAATCTTGTACACATCCTTCAAACGACCCTCGACCCGTTGATGGAGGCGCTTGAGCTGACTTTCCGACAAACGTTCGAGAATATCTTCCATATCTGCATCGCTTCCTTTGGAAAGCACGCTAGCGAGGTTGCGGCCCAATTCGCGACGAGCCACTTTGTGCGCCTGCTGCGTGCTATTTTCATACGCTTCCTTCCTTGCGGCCGGATGACTGTGACGGTTCCCTCCTCCGCCAGCCGCAGCCGACTTTGCAGAAGATTGAGAATACGTGCGAATACGCTGCGAAGCCGCAGTGGTCGGTGAAAGCGACGACGTAGGGCTGTACTCATCATCGCCAATGCTGCGGCGATGCACTTGGCTTCGATGATTCGCCCGCTTGCCATTATGCGGCGTATGGTCCTCGTCCCTAGTCTTCGAAGCTACAGTTGCCTCCCGTCGCGCATTCTGCTTTGCCTTGCGCGACAACTCAAGCGAGTCCGAGACGTCCCTGATATGCTTCAAAGTCATTGGCGAAGAGGACATGACGTAGATTTCATCATCGGACGAAGCGGCGTCGCTGTCATCATGGTCCTCGACATCGCTTCCCTCAATGTATGGCTGTGGCTCGCGAGAGTGAATGATCGTAGGCAAGCTGCCAGATGCTCGGACCCGCCTTTCACTGGATCTGTCTTGATGTGCCCTGTGGTGACCAGCGGAGAGCCTCTGCACCTCCTGCTCAGACGCGACCCGCTTCAGCGGGCGCGACTCAGATGCACTCTTGCGCAGCTTGTGGTCCGAAACCGCAACTTCAGGCATCGAAGTGTGCTGTCGCTTTGACGCATGAAGCTCGCGAGAGGCCGGAACGCCGTCTTCCTGCTCCAGCATATCGCGGGATCGCTTGCGCGCTACGGGGACCGGCTGAACTGGCTTGATTGCCCCTGAAGTCTGCGAGGCAGCAGATGAGGCCTGACTGTCCCCATCGAGCCGTTGTGTCGAGGGGTAGCGAGGCAACCATGGCCTGTACGGGATGACAACTTCGACGATCTGGCGTTTGCGTCGGCCTTGAGCTGGAAAACTAGTCTATCAGCCCGTGCTCCGGTTTTGTGGTGTGAATCAATCAGACTTACAGCTTGACTGCGCTGTGCGCACCGTTGTTGCGGGGCTGGGGATGCTTTGACCTTTGTCACTGTCCTTCGCTGATCCATCCGAGTGAGCCTCGTGCACAGGCTTGGCAGCTTGCGCAAGCGGCTCTACCACTTTCTGCTCAAGCGCGCGAAGCTTCTGAGCAGTGAGACCATCTTTGCCGCCTCCCACAGCCAGTAGCTCGAGGGCGGGCGTCGGCTCAGGTGTAAGCATACGAACGGGCTGAGCAAGAGGCGTGATGTCCCGCACTCGCTGCGATTGCGAGTCGAAATTGCTTTCCGAAACATGCGTGAGCTGCGTCTCAGCCGGCTCAGGCAGTTCTGGAGAGGATTCGCGAGCTGGCAGAGGTGATGGCGATGGCGAATGATACCGTCTCATAGACAATTGAGTTTCCGGCACAAGGTCCGTCGATGTCTCGTTGCCGTTGTTGGTCGAAGTATCGAGGTTTTCGTCAGAAGCCGTTATGTCTGCTTCGTGCACGACCTGAGTCTCCGGAATCACTGACGTGACAGATTCTTCGAAATGCTCCTCAGCTTCGACTAGCGCCGGGTTTGCCTCGACCACTGGCAGATGGGCAGTGGGTGGAGCAGGCGAATCTGCCCGCAAAATGGCAGAGACATCCGGTATCTGCGAGAGTGGTGGGATCTGCGTGCTCTGTGGGCTCTTCTGGTGTGCTGCTTGAGCTGGCTGTGTCTCAGCAATGCGCGATACAGCCTCTTCGTCGGCAGCATCTTGTGTTTCAGGCAGTATCTCTGCGCCGACCAGCTCCGCAACGTCGTTGACATTTTCGCCAGCGGCCGGGAAGTCGTTCTCAGTGGCCCGATGTGCATTTGCAATCTCGACAGGTGCAATTTCGACAGGGAGCGCTGTTTCGGGCGTAGGTGAGACCGACCGTGTTACGCTTGCAGCTTCGAGTGCTTCCAGGATGACTGCATTGTCATCCGCTTGCATAGCGGCCTGACTGTCCAGAATCATAGTTTCTTCGATGATCTCGTCCGCGGCTGAGTCCAGAGATTCTGCAATCATGTCAACTTCCGCCTCTTGTTCATCCACAACAACCGCCTGCTTCGACAGTGATGATCAGTCTCGATGCTGGGTGACAGTATCGTTGTATGCCATCTGACTCACCTCCTTTGGCCAGCCCGGCAGCTGCAGCTCAATACCATCTTGCGACACATTTTGCAAGAAAGACTTGAGATCATCTGTATAGTCGAGCGCCTCCTCACTAGCACCGAATGTCGTATTCCAGATTGCTGCAAAACTGTCCATCTCATGCGTTGGACAAGTCATGAGCAGTGGCGCGAACGTTTCAAGCTCCAGATGGTTCTGCGGAACAGTATATGCTCGCGCAAATGCATCTGTCATGCTCTGATACAGCTTGGTGCGGATATCGACCTGGAGAACAGTGCTCTCGAGGACTTGCAGCGCGATGCTTTGCAGACGGGTCATGAGCCTCAAAGCGTCGCCATCGGACATGTCGTCGAGTCCAGTGCAAAGCGCAAGAGCGACCTCCGTCAGATTGTATACCTCGGGCTCTTCGATGCATGCCGCGAGCAGGCCTGAAAGCTGATCTAGGAAGCTCTCGTCTACTACGAGTCCGGGAAGCTTTCGTACAAGAGACACGATGCTCCACCCGAGGAAGGCCATGTTGCGGGGAGCGGGATTGACCGTTTGAAGCAGGTCCCAGGCTTTGGGAGCACTGCCCAGCGAGCAGCTAATGAGCAGCTTGTGAAAGGCATTCTGTGTCCGATCTTGTGGTGTTTCGCTACCGTAGAGTGACAGTGTCATCTTCACTGTGCGCTGACCAACGTCTTGATACTCTTCAGCGCCATCTGTTGCTATCGCACTGATCAGCGCATTTGCCAATCGCTCCCAGACGCCGCGGGCAAGTCGTATCTGGCCGGCTTTAAGATATAGCTCCATCTTCTCATACAGCTGTGCGCTTTGTTGAGCAGTGACTTTGTCCTTGTTACGAATGACCGAATCGACCAAGGCCAGATACGCGCTTTCCGTTAGCTCGGTTGCTTCTGCTGGGACCACGATATCGGCCAAATGTGAGAAGAAAACGTCTGCAGAAAGCAATTGGGATTTAGCAAACCTGACTCTTGGATCAACAGGAGGTGTTACACAAACCTGCTACGCTAGCTTGACGATGTCGAGTGTAGATGGTGAGCTTGCCAAAAGCCTGGCTCAGCAAATCCAGATAATGTGCAGCGAGCGAGTAGGAAAGTGCCTCGCATGACAGTCCGTCCTGCACAATTACAGGTTGATTGTCTGTCGGGACTTCAGACGCCGAACTGAGGAATTGCGCCAGCTCCAGGCATACTTCGAGAGACAACTCTGATGGCTTAGCTTGCGAATCTTGCTGTCCCGTGCTAGCTCGCATAGTAGCGAGGAATGCACGAATACAAGTCGAGATCTCCGTCGGTAGGATCGAATAGCCATCTTCATTCTTGATCCAGGCTATCTCGGTATCGGCAGCCACAGAGTTGCCAGACGCCGCTTTTGCAGTAGTGCAATGCCGCCTGAAGCCAGTGAGCATCGCGTCGATCATGAACATGATCTCTCTTCGGTTGTCGTAGGTCCACTCGAAGTCCAGGGACGGTATCTCGCAAGGTCGCAGTCCTTGTGCAATGATAGCGCTGATTGCACCCGTCGACTGACCCCCTTGCGAGCAAGTGATGCCGAGTAATCTAGGACTGACAGCGCGATCCAATGTCCAGTTACGAATAGCGGCATCTTCTGTAGGGTGTTCCTCGCCTTTGCGGAGCAAGGCATGCATAATTTGCCATCCCTTTTGATGTATGCTCGTCACCCCGCTGTTGAAAAGCGGTGGAATGTGCTTGCAGACAAAGACTTTCCACAGTCGAGAGAGATCCATGTGCATTGCTGAGCTGGGACGAACGAGCTGATCAGGCGCAGTCGTGTCGCTCGGTGCGTGCAGCGACTGCGCTAGACCCGTGAAGACGTATAGCGAGCTCGTGATGAGGTAGCAAGCCGCATCGATTTCTTCTGCTCTTATGCCAGTGTACTGCTCTTTGGACCAGCCACCAGCGGCAGCTGTATCAATGTTTTGCGTAATGACGCGCAGAGCTTTATCGCCGAGACCCCACAGTGTCTCATCTACATTCGAGCTAGCCGCCGATCCTTTATGCTTCTCCTGACTCGCGGCGGCCTGTTTAGCCGCCATCTCCTTGCTTGCAGCCGCCCAAGCATGAGCGACGTGAACAAACGTCAAGAGGTGATATCCGGTTGCATGAGTAGGGCCAAAGTTTGCAATCTCATCTCGTTTCTTGAGCTCAACGACTTTGGAAAGCCACATGTGTGGTCCTTTTCGCTCCATCTTGCGGAAACGGCGGCCGAGGAGGATCGGAAGCGTGTTTGCCATGAGACGGACATAGTGATAGTCGCCCGCTAGCTTGGACTCGAGCGCAATGTTCAGATGCCGAGACAGCTCGTCAATCTCGATTTGCTCTGGGCTGAGAGACCAGTACTTGAAGATCTCCATCGAGATGATTTCCGAAGCGTGCAGCTTGTTGCCCTCGCCGTTCGCCGAAGTATCATCCCAATTCGCAGTGAGGGCATAAGCGACCGAAGCGAGAAAAAGTGCCGTATTGTCACGAAGCAGCTTGACGGGTCCACAGAGGTACTTGAGTAAAAAACCAATCTTGCCAAAGTGTGGACTTGTGCTGAAGAGCGTGATTATGTATGAAGGAAAAGCGAGCGTAAGAGTCCGCAACGCCCGAATGCCTTCAGAGTGCACTCTGCGCGCTTTTTCGCCATTCTTGACGAGAGCTTGGATGCTTGCTAGGACAGCTTCAGCAACTTCATCTAAAACAGGCTTGAAGAGATCTCGGCCCGAGCTGGTGATCTTGAGGCTGGCAATCGGTGTCATGGTCTGATTCGCGACAAGCCAGTTGAAAGAAGCGATGATGTCGCGATTCTTGGGGCCTTTGAACAGCGGGCTCTTCGTAATAGCCGTGGCTTCTCGAATGACGCGATGAAAGTTCGCATCTGCAGATAAAAGGAAGGGGGTCAGCATTCTCAGATCACAAAACAATAAGAAGTCTTCATCGCCAATAGGTTTTGCTCACCGTCAAAATAGCGCCAGAATCGCTCGCATGACAAGAGCGTTCCCAAAGCCTGCAGTGCCGCTTCAGCAACGACGACTTCATTCCTCCGTCTCCTCATCTCCGCAGTCGATCTTCCAATACGTTTTGGCTTGTTTGTCGTAGCTGCCGCAGCAGCAGGATTCGGCGAAGCAGTCGGGAAACCCAGCGGAGACGAAGATGACAGATCTGCTCCCGATGCTAATGCTTGATCGTTTTGAGCATGGTCGGGCGAAAGACCCGCGCGGTGCAACAGAGCTTCACGAGCATCGTGTGTGCTATCCGCCTTGTTGGCCTGCACGGCGACTATTTCGGCAGCTGCAGCTGCAGATGTAGAAGCTACAGGCTCTGCCTCTGCCTCCGCTTCTGGTTCCTGCACAGGCACCGGGTTGAGAACTCGATGCAAATCTCTGAAAATGCACTTGAGAACCAAGCCAGCTAAGTTTTCAAATTGCGCATCTAGCTCGTCGGGCGTAGTCTGTGCCGGAGCAGCAGAACCAGTAGCAGGCTGGGCCTGATACCATGATTGAATGTACGCCTGCGCATACTGAAAGATCGTAGCGTAGGCGGCTTCGAGTTCGCGCAGGAACACTGCAGGGACGGGCGCTTGACCGGGCTCCTGTGGCATTTGTTCGACATTACGAGGTGGAAAATCAAACGGTTGCGAATCGAAGCAATCTTCCGGCGCAGCACCAGAACTCCTGTTATCATTCGATGTGATACAAGGTGCAACGCTGGGGTCGGCCCACGCAGGTGCCGCCAGGGAATGCTTGAGCGTGTGACATGCGGAAATGACTTGCATTCGGGGATCAGACTCTGCTGCCGAGTCGGAGGAGCCAAACGGACTCGAGTTCGCATTGCCTTCGAATGGTTTGCCGAGGCCCAGTCCTACGTTTTGTGGTGTTCCTTGCGCAGGTCCGCCAGCTTGGGATGAGAGCTGCTGCGCTGGGTTTCCTCCGGCTGATGTACTGGCAGCTTGCTGGCCTGTCGCTTGGCTGGAAGAAGGACCATCCAACTGCATGCTCATCATCATTGCTCTGCCTGCATTGCCAGTCGTCGTGCAAGCAGACGGCGGGGCGTGCAAGTCTGGAAACGAGACAGTATGCACTCGTCCTCCTCCATTTGCACGTGTGATCTCTGCGAGCGAGGGTGATTTCGTCCCGTTTGCAGTGAATCTGTTGAATGATAGCGAAGGTATGCGAGGACTTCTTCCAGGGCTGCGACTTCCAGCTAGAGCAGCGAGTGACCAAGGCGAGCCTCCTGACGAAGTGAGCGAACGTCGGCGAGGTGAAGCGCTCACACGGGCAGTAGTGCCGCCAGGTGACGCGTGCAAAGCCCGCTTGCCAGGACTCGAGCAGCTCAGTGCGATCTGCTGGGATACTCTGCCGTTCCGAAGGCACTTGAGGATAGACCGTGGAGCTTTGAGAAACGAGGCAGACGCGCGAGTCGTGGAAGAGGTGCGGCGGTGGTGGCGAGTAGAAGTTCGAAGGGGTGAAGAGGACGAGCTGGATGAGGCGACTGCGTCCGAGGAGCGCTGCAGTTCGGCTGCTGCTGCCTGATAGTACGGATGGTAGCGGTGCTTTGGGGAAGAAGCGCAGCTTGAGCGGTGGCGGAGATCCCACACGACCCTTCGTTTACGATTTAAGCTGGTGACGAGCGCAGTGGCTTCTTGTACGATGTCGCGGGGAGTTGACGCTTCGTCGCTGCTTCCACTGCTGCTGCTGCTGCTGTTCTTGCTCGTGCTTGAGGGTAGGAGCAGCGAGGTCGATGCTGGCCCAGCTGATGCAGTCTTGTCGGGCGAGGATGAGAATGTGAGGCCTGGAGGAGCGAGGCCGGAGACGGCGTCGGGTGTGTCTGAGGACAGTGGAGCAGCCGCCCTGGGAGCTTGCACAGCTGCGAGTGGACTCTGCTTGTAGCTGATGCTGCTTCTCTTGCTGTGTCCGTGGTAGCCCGTCGTTTGGTGCATCACCGTGGTCGCCATTTCTCCAAGTTGCAGGCGCGTCGAGGACAGCCAAACCACCCAGCAGGTCTTGGGCGTGTGTGCGCGAGTGAGCAGCACTGAGCAGCAGCTATGTCGAGCTGAGCTAGGCACCGGCTGCAGCTGGCCGACCTCGCTGGCGGGTGCGCTGGCGTTCAAGAGACTACTTTGCGATATTTCGCAGCTTTGCCTTGCCCGCCTCCCCCGCGGCCGATCGTCGGACGCGTCGTGAACAAGAAAAGACGCGTAAACTCGCGCGCACTACTGTTGGACTTGCACGAACACATTGACTGATCTGATCAACAATACCCGCGTACACTCCCGCTGAGCACGCTGACCATCCTCGGTCAGGTCGACCGCGAGACACAGCAGCGCTGGCCTCTGTTCAGTCCAAGCTCGAAAACCATGGGATTGCATTCTCTGGGCATCCTCACTGCCACGTCGACGCGCTTGTTGCAGCACTATTGCATTCAAAAGAATTGGAAGGCTTTCAAGTGACGCTGCACCGCCTCATCGCCTCTTCAAGCGAGCTCGATACCCCTCTTCGACCCTCGTGCTCACTGCTCACCCACCATACCATGTCACGAGCGCACTTTGTTCCACTAGCACACAGCTTCAATTCGCGCACACTCGGTTGAATCGCGCTCGGATCCGTCACGCTCGGTCAACTGCCTCCTTGCCAGTAGCGTCAAACGAACTCTCCAAAGGTGTGCCATCATGATCAGCTGTGCAAAAAGATTGCGAGGAACCCCCCTCAGCTCAGCAACAGAAAGCGGCTCCTGCTTCTCGTCTCTGCTTCTGCTGATACAGATGACTGTTCGAAAGTCCTTGTCCGTGCCGCTGCTCCCACCAACTCTCGCTGTGTGCCATCATCACAAGACATTGTACGTCTCGTCGCGCCAGCGTGGGAATACAATGAGCTGAGGGTCCTTGTCTCCACAGATGCGAGCTACTGGTTCGCCTTCTCCGCATCCTCCAAAGCGCCATGCGAGCCCTGGGCCTGCTGTCGTTGTGGACAGAGGCCGCTTACCGCAGAGACGCTCCATCATGGAAAACAGCCCCTCGGGTTCTATGAACAACTCCCCTGTCGGAAGTCCTACAGTCTCTCCTGCTAGACACCACGTCAGAACTCCTTCCGTTTCGACTACTGTTGCTGTGGTGCGAAGAGGCCGAACCCCGCTCATACAACATGGTCCCGGCCAAGGCAACAGCCCGTGGAATTCTGCTATCTCCACTGCCGTCAATACTCCCGCCTCATCTCCTGCCAGGCTTCCTACCAGGACACCTTCCGCTGCTCTGGGCAGATCTGGCAGCCCAGCACACGGCGAGAGCTCTAGGCGATCTCTGTCTCCGCATCTGTCTGATATAACATCATCGCAGCAGAAAAAAATCGGACAGTACCTAGGCAAGATTCTGGCAAAGGAGGCGCTCTCAGCGTCCCGGCATCTGGACCTAAGTCAGGAGGACCTGTACTTGATTAATCTGTTCAAAGCCAATGTGCAGCGAGATTCTAGATTGGGTACTGCAAGCCAAGACCTTGGAAGCATTGTCATCGAACCCGGCGCGTCCAATGGCATGCGATTCAGATATGCACACATAGAGGTTCACGTCGCATGGCTTGGAGAGCTCTGTGGCCGCTTCAAGAGAACGAACTCTGGCTGGCTTAGAAGCAGGCCCGAGTATTACCGATACCGGAATGTCGAAGAAGCTTTCGTGACGGCATATGACAACGAAACTGCGGGAGTCCGCGTTAGCTTTCAGAACTTCTATTAGTCAATTTTGCGCATCGAAATCAGGCGATCTTTCCGCTGCACCGCTTCATACTAGTACAGTAGCTCGTGATGTCTCACCAAAACGCATGTTTTCGGGCCGACTACCTGGGCTTCTGTCTCTTTGCACCCACACTATCTTCTTTTTGACCTCACGCAGGGCCTACTCTTCCTATACCCTGAGGGCTCTGACCGCAGTCGACCGCGGTCGCAACACTCTGTCATGACGCGAAATGGAACTTGCTTGACCGCAAGATCCGCTAGCATAAAGTTGCAAGAGAGTCATATAGTCTGACAACAGTCGTGGATTGCGACATGTATGTCTTTCGAAATATGCCCGACTTTGGTTTGAACCCGTATGATCTCCACTTGCAGTCCAATTAGGCTGAACTTCTCATTCTGAAAATCAATTAACGTCCAATCCTGTGATGACAAAGACCCCACAGACCCTCAATACATAATCCCGAGTCGGTCAATATTCCGCTGATTCGTTTTTGATCTGGTTCATGCCACCCATCTAAAGTCAGACTTTGCTGGTCAAATCGTATTGAAGTCGCTAGCAGAGGTCTCGTCACAGCACATAGCGGAAGCGTACTGCAGTAAAGCCGGTCAGTAAAAACCTGGGGCCCGCTGGCCATTCAAAGGTCTAATGCTCACCGTCAAGATGGCTGACCGGTCCAGCAGGGTGCACATGATCTTCAGGGAGCATCTCCAGCTCCCTCTCTCTCCTCTTATTTTCGCGCCTAAGGAGGGCATCCAGCGCCCAAGGGAGGACAGTAAGCACGCACGCCGCCGTCATGCTGACTTTAGCTCCGACCGGGTAGTAGGGTGCTTGCGAGGTGGGGTAGATCCACGTGGAAATGATACCTCCAATCTGGGTGAAGGTAAAACACCATGCTATTTGGGTAGCGCGCGCATAGTGAGGCGCGGCATTGTCGACGAGCCAGCATGAAACAGCAGGAGAAGCACCATATCCTCCGACTGCAATGCAAAGAGAGAGTGCAGGCCCTCAGCTCGCTACTCTTTTGCGTACACAAGGCATCCTTTGGCTTTCGCTCGTTTTATTGGAATAACTCACAGATCTGGAAAAAGATGGCAGCATACCGAACCGACCTATCCTCGCTAGCGAGCTGCATTGCGCATCCAACGATAGCAAGCACGCCATAGAAGGATACAAATGGGCCACGGAGGCGCAATTTGTCGCTAAAGTACGATAACACGATTGTGATAACAAACACGACGGCGTAGGGCGGGACGGTGCGGAGTTGGGTGATGGTGGGGCTGTAGCCGAAGCCGCGGACGATGGTGGGCAGGCTGTGATAATAGGACGTATAAGTCTGAGGGTGTAATGACTGATTGACCGTGTGGTGGTATGAGGTCTCACAAGAAGGCCATGCTGAAGAGGATGACGGCGTAGGAGATGTTGAGGATGATGCAGATGAATGCAAATGGGTGCTTGAAGACAGAGAAGACTCTGCAGAATAGGAGAAAGGGGAGAACAAGAACAAGATAAAGTGTCAGTCTAGTACGAATATGCAGACATACCGAATGCGACTAGTTGCGGAACAAGAGAGAGAGAAAGGTGAGAAAGGCACTCACTCGGCCCAGCTGAAACGCCCATGCTCTTCACCAGCTCTAGTCGAGCTATCCATCACAGCCCGCAGCGCAGTCTTTTCGCTCGAATTGAGCCACCATGATTGCTCAATGCTGGGAGTCATGAATGCAAAAGCAGCCAAAGCGACGACGATCGTCAGGATGCCTTCGATGATGAAAATCCAGGCTGTGTCAGAGAAAGCACGACAGGGAGACTATCGTCAACGAAAAAGCCTCTTTTTGATAGACAGGAGGATCTGAGCAGAAGTTGTAAGACGCACCCCAGCCTGCGTGTCCGAGGATACCGTCCATGTGGATCAGAGCGGCTGCAAACAAGCCAGCCCAAGCGCCAGCGAGCGCTGTGGCGGAGAATAAGAGGGTACATCTAGGTGGGGGAAATCAGCCGACGGACCAAATCAGCCTTGACCAGCTAATCCTCTGTGAAGTAATTACGAGGACGCACCGCATCTGATATTCCTCGATAGGGTAGAATTGGGCCAAGTAGAGGCAGAGCGAAGGGATGATGCCGCCTATACGAACAAAACCGCGTCAGTACTTGTTTCTAAGTCCGCATGATATCACGAAGCAAAAAGAAGTCGGACGCACCCTCTGTAATTGCCAACACCATCCTGCACGCAAACAGGCCACCATAAGAAGTGATCAATCCTTGCAGGGCGGTGACTAGTCCGAAGCAGAGCGCCAGGGCAGGTAACATTCGATGTGGTCCAAGACGCTTCATCAAGAGTGCAGCGGGATATTCGGCGAGTATGTAGGGTACGTAGAAGACTGTGAGGACCTGCATGTTTGAGGAGACGACAAGACAACGGTTTTTGAGAAAGACAGAGTGAGTGAGTAAGCAGAGTTCAAGGGGTGCCGGGGTACGACGTTGGGATGATGGAGGACTCACGACCGAGTACTGATGCGAGGACATGCCGATTTCTCTGCCGAGACCTGCAGCTTGGGCCTAATGAGTAGGAGTGTGTGCATCAGCATCTTCTGAGGACTCTTTGTTCCTTATGATAGCCTACATTGCCGAGGTTGGCCTGCAAGACGATCTTGTCAGAATGAGATCACGTGAATGCTTAGAAGACATGTGCGCACCTTGTCCAGGAAGCTGCAGCGTCAACAAGCAGGAGCATGACATGGCAAGGAGCAGTTGACGGATTGCGGATCGGAATTACGAGACGGGACAGTTGGGACATGTTTGGACGAAAAGCGAGCCCTGATCAGCATTCGTGCGTGTCCGCTCGCTCGCAGCGAACCAAGACTGTGTGCAAACGCAGGACTGACGACATGAGGTAGAGCAGCACAGCGAATCCAGTGACGAATATGTCCATCTTGAATCGACCAGACCTGCGCGCCTTGTCGTCGATGTAGCCAGGCGGCGAGTGGTGGCTTTGAGGGTCCGACTCGTCTGCATTTTTTTCGTCGAGCTTTGGATTGAGCGAGCGGGACATGGTTGGAGGGGGCAGGGAGTGGTTGTGAGTGTGAGCAGAGCAGAGCAGAGCAGAGCAGAGCAGAGAGGCAGTCAGCGAGCCTTCTCAATGAAAGCGCTGTCCTGGCCGTGTCAGGTCGAGTCGAGCAGAAGGCGTTGGACACGCTGCGATCATGCTCCGAGGTGGAGCAACCGGCAGCTGTGCGGCTCTCGTCTTCTCGAGGTGCATGCTGTGCAGCAGCCAGCACCAGCACCAGCACTGGTAGGAGCAAGATAAGGAACCTGCAGACATCTCCACTACTGTACTACTCTCGACTTATCGCACCGCTGCCCGCTCGGCGTCTCTTCGGAGGCCGACCAACGTGAAAGCTGCATGCAACGCCACCAGTGTATGACAAGTTTGTCGCCCGCAACGCAGCATGCAGGCGAATGGCAGCGCCAGCCTTTATCGACTTATTCGATGCATACGACGTACCCGTAGCCGTATTTCTGCGGCCGCGGCATCTGTCACGCTCTTACTCGACCTACCTTGTGCGCTCGATCACCTTATGGTCTGAGCAGGTGATGGATGCGACTTGCGCAAGAACGCACGCGTCGAGGATCGTCGAGGTTGGCAGAACACAGCTAGCGCTATCTCGCAGACGCCTCGCGCGCCAGTCGATGTCTCCATGCTTAGCTGCTGGCCTGGCCTGGCCTGGCCTGGCGGTTGCTGCTTCTCCCGACCCGGCTTGCTTCGTCAACTGAAACTGCATGCTCGAAAACACGCCCACGAAACACACTTCTGGTAAATGCACTGCACTACAATCCCCAACAAAGTCTTCAGCTTCTTTCTAGAAGCTTCCTGGAAGCTGCGCGCGCAAGAGACGGTTCAATTGGACAGGACCCCGTATTCCTGCAGGCCGCTCCAAGCTTCAGTAGAATCCGTCGGACGTGGCATTGCTTCTGTCAGTCTCGGCCGGCCACCATCCTAGCTCTACTGAAGGAGAGGCAGCACCTGCAATGGTTTTTAACTTTTTCAAGCAGAGCGATGACCAGGGTCGTCTTCCAAGTGTGCAAATTTTCTCACCTTTGTGATCCTGCGGATTTGAGTGACTCACGACTATGGTGTTCATGGCATGTTCGAGAACAATGCCTGTGACGGTCGCCTATAAAATGGCCGCTTCTCTTCTCTCACTCGCCAAATGACATTTATCGATCTCTTCCTCCTGAAGAAGTCTCCAACCCTTTCCTCTCACCATACCTCTTCTCCATCCCTAGTCTCGGCTCTTGCTTTGAAGTCTGCCTCTACTCCACCCCTAGCCTCAAGCGGCAGCACAATGGGACGTGAACTGCCTCCCGTCCGCCTGTTGGGTCCAGATGACAAGAAGGACGGCAACCACCCTACATCGGACATGTCACCATCCTTGGCGGCGCATAGCATTTCAACGACTCAATATGCTCGGGACAAACGGGTACTTATGCAGCTCATCGATGAAATAAGAGGTACAGGAGCGGCCCTTGATGTCGAGTAGGTCTTGTCTTGCACATACGTCTCTTCTGCCTATATGTCTCTGACACCTTCCGCCTCTAAAACAGTCTGCCCACGATCGTTGTTGCAGGCAATCAGTCCGCTGGCAAATCTTCCGTCATTGAGGCAATCTCGCAAGTGAGCACAGTACTGCTGTCCTAGCCTTGTGGATGTCTGACTGATCCGTGATGTTTGACGCGACTACAGGTCAAGCTACCTCGAGCAGCTGGCACCTGCACGCGTGTGCCCATGGAAGTTCGCCTGCATGAAAATCCGAGCAGCAAGTGGATGTGCAGAGTCAAACTCCGTAGGGAGGTTGATGAAGCTGGTAACGTGCGTGCCCAACTTTCCCACCTACAATTGCCATTGCATGCTAGCAGACTGACCACGAATGCACCTATGCTTGCAGAGTCTCGGTGAAAAGGTAGTCGAGATGCCATTTGGTCCCGACATTGACAAGCCAGAGGATGTCGAGTCGGTACTCAGGCGTGCCCAGCTAGCATTGCTCAATCCGAGCGTGTCATCAGAAAACTTCGTAAACTACGTCATCCCAAAGGAAGAAACGTCTGTCCCACCACTGGGATCCACCAAGCAACTTGCTTTCAGCAAGAACATTGTCATCATTGACATCAGTGGACCCGGTCTCACCGACTTGACCCTCATTGATCTGCCGGGTATTATACAGAGCACGAGCCGCAATGAGGATGATTCTAGCATCGGTCTCGTTACCAACATGGTCAAAGAGAACATCAGCAAGGATGTCTTGATTCTCCTAGTCATCACTGCCAAAGGTACGTTTGGCGGCAAAACTTGCCCACACCATACTGCTGTTTTTCCATGCTGACTCGCTTCACCCTCGATACATTACACGCTTGCTCCGACACTCTATTATTTTCCCCTCTAGATGACATCCAGAATCAGAGCGCTGTCAAGCTGGCTCGCGATGTAGACCCAGAAGGCAAGCGAACCATTGGAGTCATCACCAAGATTGATACTCTCCAGGGCGTAGAGAAGAAGCACTGGCAGCCAGTGGTCAGCAACAGGAAAGAGCCACTCCTTCATGGCTACTTTGCCTTGCGCCTACCGAACGCCGATGAGCTGGAAGAGAAAATTTCGTTTGAGGAAGCCAGAACACGCGAAAACGACTTCTTCGCCGTCACTGCACCCTGGAAAGACGAAGGCGCCGCGATCAAGGCTAGGTTCGGCACTTCGAACCTGACAAGATACCTCTCTGACCAGTTGATGGCCTTCATCAAGCACAAGTACGTTTGAGATGTCGCTACTGATATGAAAAGAGGCTTCGAATTCATGCTACACCTCCGTAGGCTTCCTGGACTAATCGAAAAGATCAACACGAGCCACACTGCTATACAGCAAGACTTAGACAACCTCCCACCACCGCCTTCGGCCAACCCTGCTGCAGAGATGCTTGGTCTAATCAACAACCTTGGGCTCGCCATCAAAAGTTACACTGACGGCATTCAGGGGCGAGAAAAGTTATGCCGTGACCTCAAGATAGAGTATCAAGGCTTTCGCGCTCGAATCAAGCAGACAGCGCCACAGTTCACACCTTTCACGCGAGAAGAATTGAAGGCGGCGGGCCGCAATTCACTATCGGCTGTAATCCCTGCGAAGTCGTCGCTCGATGTCGACCTCAGTGGCGCTTTCGATGATAATTACCCGAACGATGCAGTTTTCGCCTCCGAGACCATGCTTGTTCCAGTCAAAAATTTAGATGACGTTCGCGAGCATATCGAAAAGTGAGCTACTGTTGCATTTTAATGCCGGAATGGGGAAGCTGCCTGCTGACCTGGGGTTGCACTAACAGATCTATCACCCGTGAGCTTCCGCGCAATGTGCCCTTCGCTTCCAAAGTAGGCCTCATCGTCGCATCGACTGGGAAATGGGAAGCAATCGCTCTTGACGCCTTCGAGCTCATCAAGCCAATCGTGAGCTCCCTCTTGGATGATTTGATCAAAGACATCTTTGGTCGCTTCACCGAAAGCTTTCTGTGCGAAACTATAAGGTCAGTAAAATTGCACACAGCCAATCCTACTGTACCGCTTAAGTATCCACATCTCAGGCGACAGGCACACGACATACTCGATGAACTCGCTGTCCGTACGCGCGAAAAAGTCACAGACTATACAAACCTGGAATCCTACCCATTCACACTCAACGGACACTACTTCGAAGCTAGTCGAGATCGAATGGTCACTCGTCTGTATGATCACAGGCAGAAGAAGAAGAATGGCGAAGTAGGAAAGCCCGACGCACAGGATGTCAACGTGGCATTGGCAGCCTTGGCAAAGATCGGGTTGCCTGGTCAGACTGGGGAGAAACTCAAGAAGCTGCTTGAACCAGACGAGTTCGCCAACGAAATCGAGACCATGGCTGAGATTGGTGCATACTTCCGCGTTGCACATAAGGTATGTCGAGTGGTGTTGGCTGGTCAAGCTTTGTATACCTGATGCTGATGTCCTACCTCCAGCGAATGATTGATGTGGTCCCGCAATACATTGACCATACCTTTATCAGGCCTCTCAGCAAGAAAGTCCAGGACACGCTCCTCGATGACCTGGACATTACAAGCGAAGCCGGTCAGAAGCGGTGCGCGGCCTTCCTAGCTGACAACGAGAACACAGCTCTGCAGAGAGCCGACATGAAGCAAAAGCTTCAAAGACTCGGCGAAGCTAGGAATGCTATCCGAAAGTTCCAGCTGGGTCGCATCTGACCTCAAGGATTTCCATCCTACCAGAAAGACGGCGGCGATGGCAGCTAGTTCAAAAAGCTTGTTCGTGAGAGCTAGACTGCATTGTTTTAGAGTAGAAAAGTCCATTCCATTGGACGGCTTGAAAAGCAATACATGACGTTCCCTTCACCCTTTGTCTACGTTGTGTTGGCGTTCTCGTTGTCGGTGGCGTTCAGCCGCAGCCAGCCAGCAGTCAACTTCTTGCCTCCTCCGCACACGGCGTTGTCCAATGTCTGGCGGGATTTCCAACTATGGCGCTTCAACGAGCAGCAATAGACAGGGCAACGAGCGCAGGCCCTCGACTGGGAGGCTCGGAAGCAGTTGGAACGCAAGATACAAGGGCAAAGGCCGGGCACGCGACGTGGAAGGCGGCGACGACGACGGCGAGGACAAGAGCAACGGCAATGGCGCTATAGACGAGAATGAAGCCATGCGAGGTATATCATTCTGCGTTCGCTTTACAGACGGCACGACCGAGGATCTTGTTGATCTCTACGTCAACGACTCTGAGTCCATCCGCGAGGTCAAGCGACGGGTATGTCAGTCAGTATGGACAGACTCGCGTACGCAAGCTGACGACACTGCAATGAACACTCTTCCGTCGTCTGTAGATACGTATACTACGACCATCATTGGCGACCAACAAGCTGCGCCTCATCTACACCGGGCGCATCCTGACTGATGGCGTCCGGCTCGTTTCATACATCGCCAGCTTGCTGAAGCGGCAAGACGAGCAGGAGCGGCGCACAGCAAGAGCCAACTTCGGAGATCTCATAGAAGGCGTCGTCAATCGTGCTGTCCAGTCTCTTGAGGACGGCGCCTCGCCTGAAGGCCATAGCGATGGTGGCAATAATCATCAGCGCCAAGCGTCGATGAACCCCTTCGAGGGCAGTCTAGACAGCAAGACTTCGCCAACGGGTAGCAAAAGCAAAGGAAAGTCGAGAGAGAAAGACAGTCATGAGCCGCAGGATGTGACGAAAGGACGGAAGATATGGCTTCATTGTTCCGTTGGCGAGCCCGGCAGTCTGGAGGAGGAGAATCAAGCTACCGAACAGCCGCAGCAGCAGGTAATGCTTCAAGTACTATACATACCGTTCTGTAGTCTGACGGTGCTACTCTCTTGTACAGCCCGCCGCGCATGCGCCATTGACAGGCTTTGACCGACTTCGCGAAGCTGGCTTCTCAGAAGATGAGATTGCAAACATTCGCGAGCAGTTCCACGTAGATGGGCCAAGCGATACAGTCGTCGCTGGAGGTGCGATCTTCAAGCGAGACCTGCAGTCTAGTATAGAGAGTGCTAATCAACTGCTTTGTGCACTAGACCAAGACGAGCATGCACGTGCTTTGGAAGAGCAGTGGATGGACAATCTCGGCACTGGCGGAGCAGACCCATCGTCACGTAGGTCCCGGCGCCATTTGAGACTACCGCTGATTGTACTGATGCGATTGCTCTGACACAGCGGAAGCGGGCATGTACACCGTCCTTTTCAAAGGCGTCATCGCCGGCTTCTTCTTTCCTTTTCTCCCGCTCTTCTTCTTTCGCGCGGAAGAAGGTGAACCAGCTTTGTTCAGCAAGCGCATGCAGACGGCTATAGTTGCAGGCCTGAGCATCAATTTGCTCTATGGGGCTCTTCGAGCGATTTCTTGAACATTCATCTCAGCAGATATCCCTTAGCCCTAGCATTCCTTAGCACTAGCAGCTCCAAGTATAATACGGACGGACGTATCGACAATGTGCTCTTGACTGTTGTTGTATAGATCCCAGCTGCATCGCCAAACGACCCTTGAACAGCTGGCTCACCGTGGTAGTATGCAGGACGTCAGGGATAATAAGAAACCTTATGAAAAACAATAAGAAACCTTATGAAAAACGGCGCTAGTCGATCTAGATTGTGCGTTGGTGCTTGGGTTCTTGCAAGTTTCGAGACCTGGTACCTAGTCGAGCTGCAGGACCTGTTCATCTACCTCGTACAAGCGACCTCGAATACCCCAGACTCCCCAATTGGCCTTTGCAGCCACACGAGGGTCCGATTCCAAGATCTCCCACTTGTCACTTCTGAAGACATTCTCTCCCGGCGTCAAGATCCAGTCAAATTCGCCTTTTGAGCCCTGTGCTTGCAAAGTGTCTAGAGCCAGCACGTCCCGCTCGACATCGGCGGGCGAAAAGCCTGTGCAGAAGAGTGAACATTTCGTGCTCAGAATCTGAGAGAGCGCTTGTGACCAGTTGGTGAGCGCTTGTGGTGTAGCTGGATCCGCCTCGTCCGGGAAGCCGAAACCTGGCGAGAAAGAGAAGAAGACATCGCTGCGTATAGATACACATTAGCCTGAGCAAAGAGCATGCCACCTAGCCCTCACGCACTTGTATGGATCGAAACCTCCAAAAGAGTCATGCACCTTCTCGTACGGCGCTTGTATGCTTGTCAGCGATAGCTGCTCACTGACATACGTCGTGTACGCGGGTACGCCGAATTTAGTGGTCTCCTTGGTATGCATCGCCTGCCCTTGATTCTTGTGCGCAAAGGAGACTTCAGGACCGATGAAGTAGATGTGGAAGGCGACATTTGTTTGGAAGAGATGCGTGAGTTGCTGCCAGACGTGTGGAGGGAGCGAGGATTCGGCACGAGCTCCTAGCACGAAGAGCCGTATTGGCTCCTGTGGCCTGCCTGAAATTGATGGCTTCGCTCCAAGCGGAGGGTGCAGAGATTGGCGAAGAGCTAAATGTGAAGTTCTTCAGTGCCTCTTAACAAATGCTTGTGACGTGTGCTTTGTGCTCACCTGCCAGCGACCGCAGCCCTTCTGGCGTCAATCGCTGATTCCGTAGATTATACAGCGAGTTTTCATGCAGGACGGTGCCGACAGTGATAGGGAAAGTGAGAAGCTTGGAGACATGTCTTCTGCTCCTATCACTGTCTATTGAAGGGAACCCTCGTGTGTAGAAGAAGACGTCCCAGTTTCCCATACTAACAGCCTCTTCATACGGCTGCGGTCCAGGCAGATTAAATTCTCCCAGCTCTCGTCCGGATCTCAGATCATGCTCGTCTTCATTCACTTCACGCAACCGAGGCCAATATCTCCCGTGCTCTGTGTCTTGCTCCCATTCTGCGCGCGAGGCGTGCGTGGGCCACCCACAGCTGGGACATTCGTATTCGACATGCTTCATTGAACCCCGCGATAACGAGACAGGGCAATATGCCTGTTCGCGTACTCGTTTCGCCTTCTCACGCATCTCTGGAAAGGGTGATTGCGAGAGCTGGAAGGCGTGAGACATGGTCAGCTTGTTCGTGGCCAAATTACCTGGCATTGTATGCTGCAGCCATCGAACATGGCATCTGCACAGAGCACTCACTGGATGGAAGAGGTCATCTTGCGATAAAGTAGGTCGCGTTGAGGTGCTCTCCTTGTGCTTCTCCTTGCCGCCTCCAAAGCCAAAGAGCGTCCGCTTGCTCTGCTGTCCGGCGTACGAAGCAGTCCACGATGGCCGCCCTGCAGGCCATGCTCTGCGCATACCAGCGCGTTTTGGCGTGAGACTTGCGAAGCCTCGTGCAGAGAGGGACTGCATGGCAGCTGCGACCTGAATATGGTTGGGCGAAAGACTCGTGGTCTTCCAAGCCGTTGCAACCCATCCTCCTCCACCCGATCGGACGGAGACCACTGGCTGGCTAAGCTTGAATTGCTGCTTTGCTCTACTCTGCATTGCTTGACGCTCTACAAACCCCTTCGAAAGCCCCTAAATATTTACTCCGCATAGCTGTCTACTTCTGCATTCAGCAGCGCCGCCACCTCTGGTCCCCTCGGTTTCGCGCTGACTTCAAACTTGGGCGGCGTGCACGGCAAGACACCCTCCCAGTCTTCATATCCTTTGCTGGGAAGCACACGCTCGCCTTTGTCATCTAAAGGCGCGACAAAGTCAAATGCCCAGAGCAGGGTTGCGATGTTGATGAAGAGCGTGCCTTCGGCCAGATGCATTGCTGAACACTTGCGCCCGCCGAATCCCCACGAAGGCAGCTCGTTGCGCTTCGTAAAGCTCCCGTCGGGTCGTAGATGTCGTTCGGGTTTGAACAGGTCTGGCTCGGGGTACGCAGCTGGATCCTTGCTCATTGAGCTGGATGGAGGGCAGGTTGCATCGTAAGCGCTGATCTTTCCAGACGACGGTCATTGACGGCCACTCACTAGAGCGAAGGGAAGAAGCGGATGCCTTTCGGTATATGCATGCCCATGTATTCGTCCTCTTCAGTCGAAGTGTGGCAGACGCCGATAGGACTGAGCGGTCTCCAGCGCTGAATCTCCAAAATCATAGCCCGAGTGTACGGGCAATGATCCTTGTCATCGAAAGTGGGCAAGCGCTCTCGGCCGACTAAGACATCAATCTCTGCTTGCGCTCTGGCGCAGACTTCAGGATAATGCAGCATAGTGAGGAAGAAGATGCGCAGGGTGATGTCGGGGAGCTGAGCCGTGATCTGATTGTCAGTCTCCTAGTCTCGCTCACATTCCAAAGAGGTTGCGATGTCACTCACATCACCGCCGGCTGTCAATAGATTTCCTGCAGCAAACGCCAATTCTGTCTCGTTCAGGTCGTAGCGCTTGCCGGCATCCGTCTGCAGCCATCTCGCCAAGAAAGAGTTTGGAGCTTTGCCAGTGGCCTGAAGCACGACGACACTAGCTTCAGCCAAGCCGTACAAGACGGAATAACAGAACAAGATGCGATTTCACTGACCATCTCCTGCCTGCAGTCTTCCACCAGCCCCAACCAGATCTTCTTATCATCATCGTGATACTTCAATCCCTTTGCTGTAAAGTCGGCTCCTGGGATCCACGAGGGCAGATGGCGCAATGAAGGCCAGATCTGCAGCAGCGGCACGAGGGAAGGCTTTCCTCGCGTTTGCGTGAGGTTGATATGGTCCCAGAGCTGAGCGGGCGAAATGGTCCGCGTAGTGTGTGCAGTCATGCGCAATACAAGTGATCTTTGGGATCTAAATTGGCATTGAGATGAATCAGCTCTCAACAAGTCTCCAACGCATGCGGCGACGATGGCTGCAACGCACTGCTTGATTGCGTCATTGTATTCTTTCGGCCGCTTGAGCATGTCTGCGGCAAATTTCCTAGCTTCTTCGGTCTGGATTGGCTGCATTGCTTTGCCGCCGACCGCGCCAACATCCTCATTCAGCAGCTTTCGGCGCTTGGCAACTCTGTGAACGTCGAAGCCGAAGGAAAAGGCAGTCAGCGCGTTGAGACACAACAAGGCTTGTAGGAGCAAGCACTCACTCTTCTGGATTGTCGATGTTCGCGAGAACCATGTTTTGCTCGACTATTTCCACATCAAAAACATTTCGAGGTCGGCCTGAGTAGATTTTTGGGCGTTTCTCCAGCAGGTCATTGGCGGCCTGGAGGGAGCTGCGGTGACATTATTTCATCAGTCTTCACCAATCAAGCGTTTTGCACGAGAAGAAAAGGCTCACTTGACGATAATCGTTGTCTGGCCGAGAGTCGGCACGGATAGCAAATGTGCTGTGTGCCCTCAAGTCAGCATAAAGCTCTTCGACAGTCTGAAGACTCGGACAACCCACGAGCATTGTATTCCTTAGACCACTGCTCGAAGCGTGTCCACGGCTTCACAGACTGGTCGAGCATTTCCTTTGTCATGCCCAGGATCCACGTGCCTTTGGGGCCTGGCGGCAAGCGAGCATTCTTCCTCGAGCTGGCATAGAGGCGCAGCAGCAGTCTGGCGGACACTGCGACTGCGCCGAGGACGAGGGCCAGTTGCGTATAGGAGAGGTCAACGGTGAGCATGTTTGCCTGCTGGGATGTCGTTCGTCGAGCTGTGTAACGCGGACCAGAGCTGTGAGCTGTCAGCGTGGTCAGAAGCACCCCTCAGCTGCAGAGCGGTCCGAGTCGGCGTGCGTGCAATGGCAGCAGCCGCAATAACGCGCTCGCTGTCCGTCTCGCAGCGTCACATGTGCGCCTGTGCTGCTTCATTGTTGGTCTTCGCCAACAAAAGGCAGATCGCCAAAAGAGAGACACTGGACGGTCCTCAATGGCGGTCATAGCACGCGACGCAAGACGCAGCTTCTCTCCACTCAATCAGCACTCCAAGCACCATCATACACGTACATCGCCTTACTGTGTCTTCACCGTCATGCTCGACATCACCTGCAGCACAACGCCACCGCTCGTCCAGCCTGAGGACATCCGCCACGTTCGGAGCTTTTTGGTTCCGCTCTGACCCAGGCAGTCAAAGACGCGCCTGCGTGGTGTTGCAAGCACTCAAGGACTGCTCAAGATGGACCACGGCGGCATGGGTCACGGTGGAATGGATCACGGAGGTTCCACTATGCAATGTATGGGCAACATGGCGATGATCTGGAATGGTGGGCCACAGCGACAAGATCAGCTATACAAGCAAGCTGACCCCATATGTGATATTCAAGCCGACTATAAAGACACCTGCATCGTTCACCCTGGTGCGTCTGGCTCAAGACAAACCTGGCACGCCCGTCGAAAGCTGACAGACGAAACCTGCACGTGCAGCTCTGCACATACACAGCATCGGCACGCTCATCTTCTACTGCCTGCTCATCTTTGCGCTCAGCGTGCTCTATGAGTACTGTCGCCTCTTGCCGGCTCAGCTGGACTACAAGTTACGCTCTACCGGAGGTGTTGCGCTTAGAAGCCGCCGCAATAGTAACGACCATCGCGATGGCTCAAGAGACCCGTTGCTCGTCGAACGGGCTGTCACGCCTACAGATTGGAGGAGGTGAGCGCTTTCATTAAGTTGTATGATCAGATGACCATATGGCATGATGACTGACATCTGCTTTGCAGCCGAAGCCCGTACACATCGTCTCAGCGGCTGCAGAAGGCGCTGCTGTACACGTACAATGTCGCCCTCGCCTTCTTCTTGATGTTGGTCATCATGACGTGGGCAACTTTCCATTCTTATAATCTAATCAGAATGAAGCTGACGTCGCTCATTGCTGCCTCAGCTATAATGCATATCTGATACTAGCAGTAATGAGGTGAGCCTGTTTTTGGATTGAGACCGGTATGTCCATGCTCTGACCGGCCAGCCGATTTGCATCGATGTTATCAGTGGAGCATTTCTCGGACATTTCCTGTTTCATACGCACGGTGAAGTCGAGACAGACAAAGGCATGGCCTGCCATTAGCCTTGAGCAGTATAGTAGTCACACGATGCCGTAGTAGAGCAGTGCAGTCGTGTAAATCACTTCAAGCAGTAGTCACCGCCTTATCCAGATCTTAATGGATCTAGCTTGCCATCGATGGCCCAAGCCGCCACATGCTCTCCTCGCTGCCCAGCTTCCACCAGTATGACCATGTCGGCGCTTTCCGCTTGCACAACGCACCACGCTGAACATGCTTTCCTGCCTCGGCGCTCGACGGTCCACTCCAGCAGCTAGCACAAGCGCAATGCCGATAATCTCCAAGCACGATAGCAAGTCTGTCGATGTGCTGCTGCTCGGTGCAGGTGGGGCTCGCTGGTGGCGGCGAAGATGACATGAAGTGAGCACCCAGCTAATGTTTCGCTTGACGTCCTTTGCGTATTCCAGGCTGGACGTCCACCTTCTTGATACCTCTGCTGAAGGAGAAGAAGCTCAGCTACGCCTTTACGACACGGGATGGCAAAGATGGATCCTTGAAGTTCACCTTCGACCCTACCGCATCCGCACCTTCAGACGACTTTAAGGAATTACCGCAGGCCAAAGCTATCGTCATCGTGTTTCCAATATATGAAACTGGTGGTTCGAAGAAGTTGGTTACTTGGTACAGAGAAGCCCACCCGGACCTGCATAATACACCTATCCGGTGGATTCAGCTTGGCTCTACTGGAATCTGGGATGTAGGTATTTCATTCATCGCGTCTGCAGAAAACTCTACCATGCTGATATGTCCGTCGCAGGGCGGACCAACACTTGCCGAAAATGAGAAGAGCCAGTCGCCATATTACGTAGATCGACATACGCCAGTCAACCCAGCCAACGCGAGGGCAAATGCAGAGAAAGAGCTTCTGTGGCTCCACTCGTCCGGATACAATCTCGTTGCAATCCTCAATCTTTGCGGTCTGTACGGAGGAACACGGTCAATACGCCGATACGTAGGACGGATCGCTGGCACGAAGGAACAGCTAAGCCAGAAAGGCTCCATTCACATGATTCACGGCATCGATGTTGCAAGAGCAATACTTGCGACTGCACAAGGCGGAAAAGAGCTCTTTGGCGAGCGATGGTTGCTGACCGGTGAGTTCACCCGAATCTCATCATATAGGGCAGATTTTGACCAAGCTATGCAAGCGCAGATCTTCGAACCTACGACTGGTGGGACCTAGCTAGCAAATGGGGCATAGCAGGTGAAGAAGGGCGCGGGAAGCCGATGGAAGGGCCACAGGCAGGCTGGGTGCTGGAACTCATGGCTGAGCATGGCGTGCGGAGCTTGCCGCGCTCACCAGAGCAGATGGGCAAAGGCCTCGACTCGCGCGAATTTTGGCAGGCTGTGCAGATACAACCCATCATGGGTGGCCAGCTGGATTGACTTGTTGCTCTTGGTCAGCCCGCCAGTATGTTGGTTTTAGGGCATGATGTTGCACGCAGCTTCAGTAACTGACTTGCTATGCTACAAATTATGCGTGGAAATATTACAGCTTTGCGCATCTTTCTCTATATTGCCTGTGTATGACGAAAGATGCACGTCATGAGCAGCTTTTTTGGGTTTGTCAAGCTGAAGCGACCACTGGGTCCTGCTGTTACTTTGCGCCCGGCTGCTGCCAAATCTGCTGCTATAATCTGATGGACCTAACGCGGCTGACGTCGTCGCTGGCCGCACGAAGGGATCATCGGGTGCCATAAGTGTCCTCCCTGATGATGGCAGGGGAAGGGGGGACGGCCTTCTATCTGGGGCTCGCTGCCTGACTGGACTAAACGGACGCCGCTGAATGGAGGGAACCGGCATCCGCTCGAAGCCTTCAGACCCAGCAAATGGGTCCATCTCGGCAGCGTTGAGCGTTGTTGCCGACATGCGACGCCGAAGAGGACTACTAGGCGGCATTCGACTTTGCATATGGCCATAGCTGGTCTGCAGATCAGAGAGCGGCGGCGGCATTGTCCCCAACAATCGTGCTGGCGTTGAAGCGAACACTCGGCTATTTTGTGCTGTGCGGTATGATGGTTCGTAGCGTCCGAGTGCTGCCGAAGGTAGCGGGTTGAAGGGCGGCAGCGGAGGGAGAGATGGTCGCCTGCTTTCAATTATGGGCGAGGGCGACCGAGACGAGGCTGGCGAGTCGTCGTATGAGGGGAGCGACCCCAGGCGCTGCTGTGTGGGGCGGCCCCGGGGCCGCCTGAATGGGTAGGAAGCCGAACCGGCCGTCTCTTTCTGGCCCGTATGTGCTGCAGGACCTACGGGGCAACATTTCAGCGAATCAAGATCTCCAGGAAGCAGGTGCTTTTGCTCACCTGGCTCTGCATGCTCTGGATACACCAAGAGCGCCTTCAAGTCTGAGGCTGGGCTGGGGAGGTAGGCCAGCTTGGTCTTATAGGTGAGGAGGGGTCGAGAAGAATTGAGGAGCATCTCATTATCAAAGAAAATGCTTCTTTGCTGGTCCTCATCTCGGATCCAGCCAGACCGGCCATTATAGCTGTGCGCAGAAACTCAGTCAGGCTGCCGAGGAGCCTCGTCAATATCGCAAACCGTACCTATCGAGTGTGCCGTGAGGTAGCCTGGCATAGTCGACACCTATATTGGCAGCCTGCGCGCCTGGTCTTGTTTCAAACGTCACCGGCAGGCGCGGTGAGAGGTAGGGAAGGGATTCCGGATACACCTGACAGTGCATCAGCGAGGAACATCCAAAGCTTAGTTGCTACACTCGCTCAATTGAGCTTACTTGGCTATCTGCACGGAACGGGAATCCTGCGAGCGGGAAGAGCTCTTCTGTGTCGACCTGCTTTACCGCGTGAGTTTGCTTCAAACTGTTTCCTGAAGAATGTAAACTTACTGGCGAGACGCAGCCGTGGAGAGAGCCGCCTGGACTGCGTTCCAGCTCGGAAACTTCCCCTCTACGAACAGTAGGGGAGGAAGCAGTAGCCCCGGACCGCCACATTGTGTAGACGGTTCCAGCAGGCAGATAGCGAGGGCTCTGAGAAGAAGCCGTTGGAGAGGATGTGATAGTGGCAGGGGAGCCAAGCTTCTCGCCAGTGGCAGCCTCGTATTATGTTCGGCTGTCAATCTCATTCAGGGCAAGATGTACCTGAGAAAGAAAGATGACAAGGGCAAGCCATCCAGGTTGACAGAGGCGAGCTGTGAATGTCCAGGGGAAAGAGCCGTCTGACAGTCGCTCGCTCGTAGTGTCTGTGACGCAAGGACGGCTTGACAGACCAGTCGCGTCCGTCACGTCTTGCTGCGCGTTCTTTTGGGGTGCTTCACTACACCATTGAGCGTTTTGGAGCGCTTGTTTTAGAGAGACCCTCCTCCAAGCGAGATTTGGATGGCAGAGAAAGATCTCGAGAGCCAATCAGCCACGCTGCGCTTCTTGACAGCCCAGATCTGACTCTCGAAAATCTGTCGAGGTCGTATATCACGTCAGTCATCTCCGAGAAGGCCGTTTTGCTTGTATACCAACCTGTCAGAACTTTCCAAGCAGGACGCGTTTCACCAGCCGGAGTTGGGCCGATCAGGCGCGCGCGACAGACATCTTGCGCGCCTCTCTTGGCGATACAGGGTCTTGAGCTGGAGAGGTACTTAAGCTTTCACAATAGACGTGCTCGTCAGTGTATTGCTGCGAATGGGGTGGGAAATTTACGAAACGAGACGTGAACGCTTACCAAGTCACGTGATATCGTAGCCCTTTCTCCCTTTCTTGCGCGACTAATCTTTGGACCAGCGAAATAGTGTTGGACCTGAACGCGTAGTCAAGCGCGATGAACGCGTGCCCACGAGCAAGTGTGCTTGCAGTGGTGTCGATATGTCCCAATCGCTTATAATAAGCGAAGTAAACCCGATGCCAGAGAAGAAGTGAAAGAAAAGTGAGATTGGATGTGCGTGCGCGAAGAAAGAAAGGATGGTTGGAAGGGCGGAGCGCTGCCCTATAGTCGGCTTCTTAGCCTAGACTGGTAAGCAGCAGAGAAAGGAAGCTCCGCTTCGCACTTTGCGAACTCTTTGTTAGGGAAGTGTACTTCAAAGGAAGGAAGAGAAGGGCGAGCGTTGAGGGCAGGCCATGGATGTATGGCCCGCCAGTAGGAAGGCCGACCATTAACCTAGGAGATACGTGCTAGCTCGGCCTACAAGTGCAAACAACCACGTACAGCTCGGAGTCAGCATCCAATGAGAAAATGGAAGATCACGCGCCTACCAAAGCCCTTTTCCCCCGGAGAAGGGCTGAAAAGTCGAAGTTGACGACCAGAACCATCAGTCAATTTCAAAAATCCGGCTCGCAGTTGTCCAATACTGTGACCAAGGCAGAAGCACGTCGGCCGTACATCGGCTTTGTAACTCCTTTTCGAGATTGACCATTCCTTTGTATATTGCCCTGGTTGTCGGCCACCGTGGAACACCGTAGGCTGCAGTGAGCATGGCAGGTCTCGTTTGGCTACGGCTCGAAGGGCGTTATTTTCCCACGCCATAACGTCTAAAGGCACGGATAGACCGGAAGAAGGTATTCGGCGGTCCTAGCGGGCACGCGGTCACGCGGTTACGCGGCTGTTGACAACAACGAGTCGCCCTGGCGACGCATCAGGACGGATCCGCTCTGAATCGAAATAGTTCCGTAGGTCTGGAAATCGATGCGCAGAGGCGCACCAAAGAGGTGAAGAGGCGGCTTCGACGAACGGGTTGTCTGAATCACAGATGAACATCGATGTTAAAGCACGGCGTCTGCCAGGCTCGTCAGCGTCATTTCCCATTGTGCAGATGGTTCCACAGTGTCCGTGGTCTTCCAAGTCTGTCCGTCTGCTACGACATCGCGATAGACGGTGATGGACCGCAGAGTGCTTCTGCCATGACAATGGTATCTTGAAGAGCCTCGAAGGCTGTCGTGAATGGTCTCGAAGCACCGAGGAAGGGCCTGTGGTGTGAAGTACGTTTGTGGGTTCCAGCTTCCACATTTGATGAAGAGAGCGTGATTTGCGAGGCTGCGCCGGCCAGGGCAGAGTGTAGTTTGACGGTCGGTGTGAGCTATTGCACATGTTGCAATGAAGTCATGGTACAAAATTGAGAAGTGCCTGGTGAGAAGGAGAGCTTGCTCGACTCGTGAACAAGCTGGCCTTCTTCTTCCAGGCGTGTCCTCGATCACCTCTGAGCCCAATAGCTTACGGTGTCATTACGCACGCAGAGTCAGTGCATCCAATAGCAGTGGTGCTACGAATCTCCGTCTGCATGGCTTGTCCCGCGCTTGACTCCCTTCAGTTTGTCCACCGGGTCAGGCGGTGGCGACGTGTGCAGCGAGCTTCGCGCTTCGACGCAACTCAATCCATCAACAGACCAGCACTGTCCATTTGGCACAAAATGCACAGCAACAGCGAGTCGAAGCGGCGCGCCGTGCAGCTTGAGCAACGACAGCACTCTTGGGACGACGATGAAGAGGAAGAAGACGACGAATTGATCGCATGGCTCTCGCCCACGCAGCGCGTCTGGCGGATGTGCGAGACTGTCCCGCTCTCGTGGGTCGGGGGACAGGCGCCGTACCAGCTCATGGCAGTCTACAATAACACTGGTAGCTCAAGTCTCCCGCTCGTTGCCTGGGAAGTCATCGATACACTTAGCGAGAGCAATGCCAATGGAACGATGTGGACCGGTCAGTCGCTTTGCGCCTTCTTCTGGCTCTTGGCCTGCCTCGCTAGCGACCATTGCTGACATACAGATGCTTCTTTTTGACTGAAAATCTGGTTGTATTAACCACGTCCACGTTGAATCTTTTTCACATACGACTACCCTGCTATGTCTTTTGCCAACGTGTCCTCGATACAGCCGAAGTACCTGGCCCTGCGACCGTCAACTTGACGTTATCCTTTACATCAGATAGCGGCAGCGTGTACATTTCACCGCCTGTGCAGCTCACCATCCTAGACGCGTACGCGCTTGGCTTGACAAGCTGCTCGATCGCAGACGATTTCTTGCAAGCGCAAGCCATGGCATACAGCGGTGACTCTGGAATCAGAATCAGCGGCGGCAACGCGTCCTCTTCTTCCTCAAGCAGCAGCAGCTCGAGTCCAACGAACGAGACAAATATTAATCACAATAACGGACCGCCAAAAGCTGCAATCAAAGGCCTCGCAAGCATGGTCGCTCTGCTTGGAGTCGCACTGTTGATACTTGGCTTCTTCTATTACCGTCTGCACCGGCGCATGAAACGGTTGCAAAAAGGACAGTCTACCGTTGGCAACTGGATGAGCCATCAGCAGCGGCCACATACAAACCATGGCAACGGCGAAAAAGGCGACCTTGTTAGCAGCACAATGCGACGCGACACGTCGTCCAGCCACGCGTCCAGCTCGTCTATCGACATGAACAATGCAAATTCCCTCTCCACGCTGAACACGCGAATAACCGCCAACGCGCCTGACAACCGGTCACGTGATCATACGTGGAGCAGGTTCAGTCTTGCCAGCACTGCAGAAGATCCGTTCGCAGGCGGTGAGGTGTTGCAATCTACGGCAACTCGGCACTCGCAAGCGTCGACTGCCGCGTCCGAAGCACCGACAATAACCTCGAATACGACTGAGACATCAGGCAGACCGTCGACTGTCGGTGGCTATTCGTTCATCAGCGATGAACACTATACGCGTCAGAAAGCGAGCACTATCTCGCCTAACGGTACATACGATGGCTCCAACAGCAAGCCTGCGGGGACGAGGGACTTTTTGAGACCGTGATGCCTCCTCTTCTGGCCGGGCGCTTTTCGCATTACTCTGTGGACTTCACATATTCAATTCGCATCTACTACAGTCCTGTACAAGGCTATCTACATTCACTCGAAATATTCGAACAACAAGCATGCACGATGCTCGCATAGTCGGCCTGGCAGCCTTGTTTTATCGTTTCGCATTTCGTCCAACATTCATGCCCTGGCACTCCAACTAGGCGCCAGGAACCATTTGAAATCCGCTGTGACGGCTCGTCAGGTCCACATGCAGGCTGCTACGGTATAGCATACTCCTACCTTGCTGGATCATCTGTGCCCTCATCTAAGCGCCATGCAATATCCACGGTGCCGAGTCTTTCACCCGGCGTTTTTACCAGCCCGATCACGTGCACCGGATCAGGCAGCTCAAAAAGCCATCAATGGCAGCAAAACATAGTAAGGACTCGATGTATAAACATGCTCATTTACTAGAACAGTAATGTAGTGTACTGTCCTGTATCATATCGTATTCCACTGCCCGCCTTGAACGTTTGAACGGCGGCAAGCTCCGCGTGCCTTGCCCTTCTTTGCATTCCTCTCACCGAGTGCAACACGCTGCCAGCCAGGCGGCGCGCAGGCTGCAAGGGCAGCTCACCTCTTGACTACTGTATGCTGCACAGCTCAGTGTCGCTCACTCCTGCCTGTAGTCTGGAGAGCAGTCGCCTGGCCGTACCGTACCATCTGCATGCAGTGCGGCGATCAGCGGCGAGAGCAACAATGGACATGGACGAGCGCGCCCTGCAGCACAGACAGCTAGCCTCCGACGAGTTCATCACCTGGAACAACACGCAGGGCGTGACCTACGACCTGTGTGCCACCGTGCCCTTTTCGTGGTCAACAGGCGGGCACGACAATGCTCCATACGCTGTCAACGCGAGCTTCCTCCCCGATGCAGGCCCGCCGTGGGTGTCCTGGCAAGTATCAACAGACATTCGCACCAACTATCTCGACTGGAGAGGTGCGTCGCTGCTCCGGATCCGCCGTGCTCGTCTGCCAGATCCTGACTGACCCAATGTCCGTGCTGTCCTCTCCTGCACTGACCTTCCGCTCCAAATCCACATTACCAACGCGCGCAATTTCCCTTACCTGTTACTCGATTCGATTCGATAATATCAGCCGAACTGCCCGGGCCAGGCCAGCTGCGAGTCAGCGTCGCCGCAACGACCTACAGTCCCGACAACTACCCGCGGTTCATGAGCGAAACCTTGCAGCTCGCAATCTCGAATGAAACTGCTGCCGGCCAACAAGGCAGGTGCACACAATCCGCTGCCTACGACACGGCAGCACAGCTCGCAAGAGACTATGTAGCAACCCCGGCGCCGACCGAAACGCAGTGGTTCTATGATACGGTCGACAGTGAGCAACTCAAACGCATGGCACAGGGAGCCGCAGGCGCTGCCGGCGTGCTTGCTATCGCTCTCGTCGCAGTGTCCTTCTTCTACTACCGCTTGCATAGGCAAATGAAGCGCCTCCAGCGCAGTCAGGCCAGCCTGGGTCGCTGGGTGGACAGTCATAATCCGGGCAGCGGCAAAGTCAGGCAAGACGATGCAAGCAATGTCAGTCGAGAAAGCAAGGAACCGCCATTTAGCTCGCCTACACTCGTCAATTCTGACTCTGCAAGGTCCAAGCTCCTTCGTTTTCTCTCTCGCATCTCTACGAACCGTAGCACGGCAAACACCAATACAGACTCAGACCATTCGCACCTGTGGAGCCGGCCCGTCAGCAGTATCAGCGAGAGCCTCTCCTCGGCACCAGCATCGACGTCATCTGGCGATCCATTCGCAGACCGTGAGGTCTTAGCGCTAGAAAGCCGTAGTGCAAGTCGATCCTCGCACGCCGAGACAGTCACGTCAGAAGCGTACACTGCAACTTCTGGACGCCTTTCCTCCATTGCGCCTTCGACCGTAGGCCCGTATTCATTTGTCAGCGATGAGCACTATTCACGCCAGAAGGCAAGCACCATCTCGCCGGTGTCTGCTGGAGGCTCGAGTGGAGGAAGGGCAAATGCCTCCTTGCTCAAGTCATAAAATGCAAATTACTGCTGGCTTAGAATAGGCTGCTTCATATTACAACAACCGGACGCGATTGATCAACGGAACGCAGTACTAATCGCGGCGCAAGCTTCCTAGCCAAGCGCTTCACACGCCATAAATATTCGTCAGTGCCCTTGAAGTCGTTGGGCCGGAGTCATCGCTAGTCGTTATAAACGTGGTTTGAAGTTTGAAGTTGTGGCAGTATGCCGGGCAGAATTTCCCAGACTGTATGCAGCCAGGCATATCGTTGTAAAGTAGTGCAGATCCACAAGATTAGGCCGACATGGCCCTGTAGCAATATGCATCAGTACACCTGCATGTATGAGTGATAACTGAAGACTCACTTGGCCAGTGATGATGTTCTAAAGTCCCAATTCTTGTTGAGCGTAAGGAATTTGTGACACAGCAATCGTGAAGCCGTTGGCCGACGGTCTGCCTCGCCATGGAAGCATTCTTTCAAGAAATGACTGGCTTGATTCGTGAGATGTACGTCCTTTGGGACAGGCGGAGCAAGACGCTCTGCGCCGAGCTACGCAAGCACAAAAAGAAACAATCAGTATACGCGTAAGAGTGAATAAGCTTGTCTGTGTCCGTCTCACTTTGAACATGGCTTGAATAGCTTCTTCGGAATCCCATGGACGGCGACCGGCAAACATCTCAAGAACGACACAACCCAGCCTGTATAGACAAATATCAGCATAGGTTAGGTCATTCACATCACCATCGACTTACGACCAAATGTCAATTTTGGCGCTGTAGCCCTTCCGCTGATTGTGCACAACTTCAGGCGCCATCCAAAAGATAGAGCCTTGCATGGACATGTTGCTATTATTGTTGTAAATGTCATTGCTGCGCTTGCTGATGCCAAAGTCGCTGATCTTTATTGTACCATCCATCTTGACGAGGATGTTGTCGGCTTTCAGGTCACGATGAAGGATGCCCCTGGCATGCAGATACTCCAGGCCTTCCAGGATCTGAGTGGTAAAGAACTGAATGACTTCTTCCTGAAATTTTCCATGCTTGCGCAAACAGCGGCCCACGCTACCACCTGGCACGTACTCGAGCAGAATAGACAAGTGAGCCGGCGTCTCCTCGAAGCCAAGATAGGACACAATCTTTTCGTGCTCGAGGTCTTTAAGCAGCTCCATCTCGGACTTCAGCGCTTCGATCACGCTCAGTTGTCGATTGTCTTCCTTATCGCTTGCTGTTCGAGGCAGCTCAACTTGCTTGACGGCAATCATTTCGCCGTTTGTTACATTGAAGCCAATATAGACGTGGCCGTACGTGCCCTTGCCGATGAGCTCACCCTTCACCCACTTGATGGGAGCGACTGCACATTCGAAGAACTTAGCATACTATTCCGGATTGAGAGGGTTTTACACTTACGCTCATCCCGATCTGAGCCTTCAGTCCGTGCAGAGTTCAACAAGTCCGCCTCCGCCGCGGTTACTTCCTCAATTTTGCGACCCCAGACCTTGGTGCTCTTGCGGCGTGCAAGCTTGCTATCCTCTTTGGTGGTAGGACTCATTGCAGCAGCCTTGGTCAAGGTTTCCTCGCGCCTCATTCGCAGCTTGCGGTCTTGAGCTACCATGCGCATGCTCTTTCTGTTCTGGTTAAACTTGCGCATATTATCCGACTCTTGATCCTTTTCCTTGTCTTTGTGCTTGTGATGTTCTTTCTCTTTGCGCGGGTGAAGCACCTCTGGCTCCTTAGTTATTGGTCCGATGGTCGAGGAATCCGTGTCGGTGTCTGTGATTGGTTTAGCTTGTGTCGGAGACGCAAATGATGTAATTTCGTGTGCTGGAGACGAGATTCCGGAGTTACTGGCAGAGACACCGGCATCGATAATAGGCTTGTCGAGATCGTGGCCTGGGAAGAACTCCTCCAGATTCTCATAGACTTGCTCTACAGGCGGTCGATATGCCCATGCATTTGTACTGAATGACAAGCGACGAGAGACACTAGTGCCCTCCTCATCATCCACGGTGGTAGGCGGAGGGTCTCGATGTGACGCAGACGCAGCTGATGATGATGCGTCCTCGGCCGCGGTATCCTTGGTCGGCTGACGATGTCGTCGCGAGGCTGAGCGGGGAGAAGCCGACTTTTTCGAGTCTGATCCAAAAGTTCGAGAAACGCTAGAGTTGGCAGTATCTGGTCGGCCGCTCCCGCTTCCCGCTACCGAAGCTGACGGTTGGGAAGCACCTTTGGCCAGTGGTGTCCCATTCGGCGCGAGCTTGTCGGTCTGCAGGCGTAGGGAAGGCTTTTCCAGTCTTGGGGAAGCATTGACACCTTCTGCGAAACCAGCAGGCGGCAGGGAAATGCTGTCCGGAGGTTGCGCGCGGGTCTTGCTGGAGTTGTTGACTGTGTCGTGGTTTCCGGGGTGCGGGCCCGATGGTGAATCACTTTTCGGTTTGGTCGGTTTCATCTGCACTGCCCATGTCATAACCTCGTCATCGTCGTCCTCGTCTGGATCGTACGACACCGCTGGCGCCGGAAGCGCGAACTTTGTTGACGTTAAGCCAGAGGCTTTAGCGGGGGGAGATGCGCTCTGTGCTGCTTTGTTGGATGCTGGGTTGACTAAGACGCTCTTTAGCGTCGTCTTACCCAAGGTACTGCTTTCTTCATCGCTCTTCTCCGCAGAAAGCCGTTTCACCGCTTTGCCAAGCGTGTCTTCGTCTCCACCTGAGTCGTGCATTTGAATGAGCATGTCTGCCCACTCTGAAGCTTTCATAGTGTCACTCGCTTCCTCGATCGTATCAAGGTACAAACCTTGCTTGCTAGACGACACAGGTCGCGACGAATACTGTTGCTGAGGCTTGTCAGAGTCATCGATGGTAGCGGCGTCAATAGACTCTCGCAGCATCTCCACGCCTTCATAGACGCTGTCTTGGTCGACCACGTGCGGCACTGTGGGTTCCCTCGATAGCGGATGCGACGGCGAGTGCTCCTGCGGGTGCAATCTTTTACTTCTGTCTTGAGCTTTGTCAGAAGCAGGGGTTGACAATTCGTTGGTACTAGCCGAGGAGTAGCTGTGCGGCCTGTGCTGATCACGATCATGCGTGTGGCCGTCTGAGGAGGTCGAAGGCCGGCTGGATGCTGGTGATCGCGGGCGCTCGACAGAAGCTTCTGAAGAGGGTCTTGCCGAATGCACCTCAAAATACTGCTGCCGATGCGTCGAAGGCGACACGGCACGACGGCCAGGGTCTCCCACGGCGCGGTCATCATACTCGTAACGCCCATAGGTAGCTTGCGGCCCCGATTCTGCACTCTGCAACGGCGGAGATGCAGTAAAGGAATTTGCACCGACAAACTGCGGTTGAGAATGCGCTAGCTGTGGAGGATGGGCAGATCGACTGTGAACTTCCTGCGCCATGTACATGGGTCTCTCCTCGTAAGATTGCGCACGTATAGCTGGACTGTGTCGCCCATAAGCTGGTGCCACGTGGTCAAGAGCAGTGTGTGCATGTCGAGGCGCCGGCACGTTATTGGAATGTCCTGGGCCGCGATGACTGACTGGCTGGGGAATATGACTGTGCAGCACTTCTTGCAAGGTTTCTCCGGGGTGCAGAGGTATCCGCTGCGGGCCCGAGACCATGTTCGTAGTGACCTGCGGCGATCGCTGCAGCTGCTCAAACGACGGTCTTCTCGTCGCAAAAGAAGCAGATTGTGGATGTGGCTGTGGCTGCTGTTGGCGGGGAGCACCGGGGAGTGCATTGGACGGCGCGCTTCTGCTTGGTCCGGCATTATAGGAAGCAGGGTGTTGCGGTGGTGGTAAGCGTTGCACGGCTGGTGGGTAGGAAGGAATACGAGGGCTGATGTTTGTAGGCGGTTTCCTGGCCTGGGGATGCGTAGGCGGGGGAGAAAACTGGCTGAGCTGGGCAGTACGGGGTGAGATGATCTGAGACATCGGTCGAGCGGTATCAGACATTGCTGGCCGCATCGCGGGTGCATATCTCGGGTCTTCGAAATATTGCTGGCGCTGAGAGGGCGGCTGTGGGAAATCGGTCTGATAAGCCGCCGGCGTGCTGGTTGGAGAGGGTGCCATGCGGCTTCTTGGAGGAGGCTGCTGATTCATACCATGAGCCGGCAGCGATGGTCCGTTGCGAAGGTCGCTCATGCTCCGAGCCTGATTGAGAGGAGGTGCACCGCGCAAAGAGCCTGGCATGAGATGAGTTGTGTGGTGGTCAGGAATGGCAGTCGGCGTCGTGCGCCGCATTGGTGCCTGACCTCCAGTATAACTAGATGTGGATGGCACAGGCGGCGGTGTGGGAGTGTGATGAGAGGGTTGTGGGAAATGCAAGGGTCCAGAAGGGCCGAAACTAGGTGGAGCCTGCTGACTTCTTTGCGACATAGGCGTCGCGGCCTGTTTCACAAACTGCTGTCCCAAATACCGCTGTGACGATTGGCTTGGATCACCACCGCCGCTTGCCGAATTTGCTCGAGGTCTAGAAGGCTCTGCCGCCACCGTACGGTAGATGGGACCAGACGGGCCCATTCCAACTTGCTGTACGCTCACGGGTGGCCGCGAAGGTCCTTGCTGCTGCTGCTGCTGAGATGGATCCTGATAGAATGCAGGTCCGTCCCAGACAGGCCGGCCAGCGCTTTCTGATTGGCTCTGCCTCGCTTGCCTTCGCAGATTGCTTGGGTGTTCAAGCCATTCTGGACGGTCAGAGTGTTCCGATGCGCCTGCGCTTGACCGACGTTCCCAGTCTTGCTGCCGACGGCTATAGTGAGGTGCTTGCTGTTGCTGCTGCGAGTAGTCGTGATAGTCGACATTCGGATGGAGCGAGTCTTGGCCATAACCTGAACCAGCCGAAGAGCGACGGTCGGATTCGTGGTATGCCGGATGAGAGGGTTGTGGGGGACTCATGTGATGAGATTGATGATGGGATCTTTGCGAAGGTGTAAAGTGTTGCTGGTCATAGTATGGCGAGTGCTGCTGCTGCTGCTGCTCGGTCCGGAGTGGAGAAGCAGGCGGTTGCTGCTCTGCCGTGTTGCTGCGCGTGAAGCGAGACCGCGAAGGAGGCCTCCTGCCCGCCGATACAGAAGAGTTGGAAGACGTCTCGTGACGAGAGTCGGGGCGTGAAGCTGTCCCAGGCACAGCTGCGAGGGCGGCGGCATGGTCTCCAAAAGGCGAATGGCCAGCGGGCTGAGCGTAAGGCGAAGAAGGATATTCCGGTGAAGACGCGCTGTGTGGTCTAGCCGCCATACGCACATAAAAGAGCGGAGCGGGATTCATCTCGCCCGAAATGACGCCTTGACAGATCTGCCAGATCTCGCTGTCGTCGAGTGCCAGACCTGGGTCGCCCGACTGGTCGAGCGAGGTCAAGTGGAGCGTGCAATCGCGGAAATCATCGTCTGGAATGTGAGCCTTGGTGAAAAGACGTTCGCGGATCGCAGCTGAAGACTTGAGGTTCGCAATATCGACCTTTGCTAGGGACTCGTTGTCCTGCGTGACGAGGACAAAGGTGGGCTTCTTTTTCTGGGTGCTGCCACTTGCGATGCCGGAGACGGTGCTCTGCGAGCCCGACGAGCTCGCGACTGGTCTGTGCGAGAATGCATTCGACGAAGAAGTGGACGAGGCGGATGGCGGTGGTCGGCGTTCATTGACACCTCCTGTGGGCGGAGCTGAACTAGCAGCGACAGAGACAGGCGTCATGGCGGTCGCACTGCTGTCTGGCGAGCGTAGGTCGCCGTCAGAAGTAGCTGTGTTGGTTCTTGTATGGGGTGGGGACGGCCTTGATGCTGCTGCATTTGCAAATGCGGCCTCTGCTGCAGGCGACTTCTGTTGGACGGGTAGCGTGGAGAAGCCGTCAGACAGGCGAATAAAAATGGCAAAGAGTCAGCAAGGCGAGACAGAGTGATTATTTCATTCGATGCTTTCTCAAAAAGAGAGAGAAATTGCATACGCACGGGACCAGACGAGCGGGCGGAGCTGTTGCTCTTGTCTCGCTCGTGACGCTGCCTTCGCGAGAGGACCTCGAAACCGAGATCCTTGAGGCCGCTCAGTCGCTCGAGTCCGCGCCTTGTGCGGCTGCCATGCTCTTCGGATGGAGCACTTGGCGCAGAGGGAGCAGCGCTTGTGGATGCGACTGCACCCTGCTGGGGCGAGACGTTGCCGTTGCCCTCGCTGGCGGTCGCTGCTGCTGCTGGATTGCCGGGCGAGGTCGTCCGTCCACTGCTGGCAGCAGCAGCGGGGCCAGTTGCAGCTCCAGCTCCACCTGCGCGATCGTGGGAGCTGCTCATCGCATGCTGGGTGGTGCGATGGTCGTGCAGACTTTGTGTCGGTTCGGTCTGGCTGGCCTCGAAGGTGTCCAGTCGACGAAGACCCGCTGCTGTAGAGCTAGCTGGGCTGGCTATAGAGTGCGGCCGTTTGCACGGTTGGAATTGGCTAACCTGCTGCTCGCGCGCGTAGGTAGAGAGTCGAAGAGGGTACAAATGCACGACCAGCAGTCGATGGAATGGAATGGATGCAACAGGTCAACCACCGTGCAAGTAGGATCCGCATGGTCACTACTTACGTGATCGGAGCAAGAGCTGCAGGAAAGCCCCGCGAATGGCAGGCGCAAAAGTGCAACTGGGACTGGGACTATTGAGACTTGTGCACGCATGCTCAGCTGCTGCGCCTTTGCGCCGTCACATTGATGCCTTTTTCCAAGGTCGCCCATGTCAGCAGGTGGCGTCACCGGAAGGTATTCCAGGCTGCAAAGAAACTTGAACCCTTCTTGCGATTACTACTCTCCCAAAGGCGAGCGAACTGTAACGAGAGACACGAGAGACGCAGAAAAGACTAGTGATACACCTGCAGAGTGAGAGACGACAAGCGGTCTCGCGATAGATTCTGGTAGTAGAAAGATTCATCCGACGCACGCTGTGCTCTGAAGATTCGGCTATACGCGTGAAGCTGTCCGAGGCATGCTTTGGAAAGCATTTCCTTCCCGAACGTGCTATAAAATTTCTTGCTGGTTGAGTGGTTGGTGGATGATGAAAACTGCTTCACCAGCCCTGTCGACGCCCACCGTATTGCTGAGCAGAAGTCGAACGCAAGTGCGCTGGGTAGCCACCCTGGCCAGGTGCCGGCGAGGCGAGTTGAGGCGAGAAGCTCGAGTACTGGTACCCAGGCGAGTGTGCAGCGGTCGTCGCCGACCCAGCATAGCCGTAGGTCGGGTAGCCTGTTGCACCAGATTCACCTCGCTGTTGCTGATGTGTTTGTTGCTGCTGGCCAGGATACATCGGGCTGGTGTGCACACGCGTCTTACCGCTGCCTGCAGCGCCAGCGCCGCCGCTTGTCATGTACGATTGCTGCCCAGCAGAGGCATAAGGCGAGATGCCAGACCCAGAGCTGTAGGATCCTCCGTTCATCATGCTCGTCTGGACGCTCGAGGCTGGCATCCACAGGCTTGTCGCATGTCCGCTCATCGGGCGGCCGCTGCGGTTGAAGAAGACGCCGTCAGCTAATTGTGCCCAGGTCCAATTTGGCTGAAAAGCCACCAACGACTCACTCTTGACCGGCTGCACCTGACATGGAGGAGTACGCAGGCGACATCATCGTCATCCCATTTGCCGAGGGTGAATATCCCGATTGATAGCTCGGGGCTGCAGACACAAATCCACCATATCCAGGCGCTTGAGCGTGAGCCATGGCAGGCGAGTACATTGCTCCGTGATGTTGCTGTTGCTGTTGCGGGTGGTGGGTAGAATAGGCAACATGCCCTTGCATGCCAGCATAGGGGTTGTTCTCATAGCCAGTTGCGCCATGCTGAGCTGCCGCAGGAGAAAACGCAAAAGTACCCTGTCGTGGTGCTGCCGAAGTGGCGTACCGTGAGCGTCCATTGACAGACATGCCTGCAGGTCCAGAAGGAGGCGAAGTAGAGTTCAGGACTTGGCTGATTGACATGTGTCGATTATGCGGGCTGCGCTCGTATGCGCTTCGCGTGCGCTGCTGCTGATGCTGCGACGAAGACGGCGGACCACGCACGTCTGAATCTTTGCTCTGAGGACGCTCGCCGTCAGAGATGGGCAAGTCCATTGCATTTGAAGGCATTGAGGAGGGATAGTCATCAACAAGATCTTTGAGCGAATTCTCCTGCACGCTGTCGTTGTGCGAATCTTTCGAGGCCGAATTGAAAGCCGCAGCAGCAGCTGCTGCGGTCTCTTCGGTCGGCTTGCTCCAAACAGACATGCTAGGATCGATCGCTGAGAGCGAGAGTGCAGATGGCATCATGGTCGCTTTGCCGTTAGCAACAGCCCAGGGCGAAACTGAGCGTCCAGCCAAAGTACTCGGCGAATCGAGACGGGGAGGTACACTGAGAGGAGCCTGTGTGAGAGAGATAATGGAATGATACTTCAGTGCTGCTAAAAACAGAACTTGCAAGTAGAGCGACTCACAGTGCTGACAGTGGCATTGAGGCGCTCCAGCTCCTCGATGACATAGCTAGGGAGCTCATTTCTGCGCATACCCGTATAGCCTGCATTCTGCTGACTCGACGCAGGCGAAGAAGCTGCATCGCGGTCGCCCAACGTATGTGCGCTCGGCAAGCTAGCGTTAGCCAAGCTCGGGAAGACAGGTTCGCCAGCGGTAGGCGAAGGTCGGAACTCTGTGCGTGCAGTCTCTCGGTTCGTGTGCGCTCTTGAAGCAGCAGTAATCTCGTCCATGACCTGCTGGTCGTGAGAGCGAGTATAGCCTTGCTGCTGTCCTGGCGCCTCGCGAGCTCCATTAAGTTCGCTGTTAACCATGAACATGTGCTTTCCCGAAGCCGGCTCCGCTGGATCGCTAGCCTTTGCTGGCGAGATGCCCCTTCTAAATGCCACAGTCGAATTCTCGGGTAATTTGGGTCCATATGTTCTGAATCGACCCATCTCTGGGGAGCTCGCCTCGGGCTGGCTCGCGTGACTGGCGGTAGAGGCGGTAGAGACCTGCGCAACCGCATGCGTCTTCGGTAAGGACACCTTGATAACCTTTGGTGCATCCTCGTCATCGCTGAGAGATAAGCTTGTAAAGTCGATATCCATGTCCATATCGCTGACCTGCGCATGTCCATCGGGCGGGTCTATGACTGTCAGAGTCTCGGTCTGAACCTCTACAAGAGAGGCCCGGCGCCACGTAGTGATGTCCGCATCTCCACCTTGCTGTTGTGCCGGTTCGGATGCCTTGACGCGGACAACACCCTCTGTTGGCAGAGGATCGTCGTTGGGCGGTAGCAATGCAGCAGTAGATGGAAGGTAAAACTTGGAGACCTTGACTCTGGGAGGAGCGCTCAAATCACGGGGACCGATGAGGTAGTCTTCTAGAATAATATCTTTCGGAAGGTGAACGCCTCTTGGCTGAATCCACGTCGAAGAGTATATTGGCCGCGGGCTATAAGCGTCGCTGAACTGCTTCAAGCGTCCTATAGGTATATGCGCGCCGGGCGCTCGCTTGCCAGCGGGCGGCATCTTCACGCTGAACGTTTTCCAGCTTCGAGGAGAAGGTGGCCGCTCAGTACTTGACTGCTCAAACGGTTCCGAAACCAGAGTGACACGCATATGGACACGCGGGAAGACCTCTTTGCCTTTGCCCTTGTCCTTGCTGGTTTTGGCTGCCTGATCCAGAGCACGTGAGATGCGCGATAAGGCATCGTCAAATTCTCCTTGGCTTCTCGTTAGCTGCATTTTCTTGCGCTCTTCCTCGATCATAGCCTCTGCTTCTTGCTTAGCTTTGAGGTCGACTTGAGCAGCCTTGACCTGGAGCATGATCTTTTCGAGCGCGTTGAGCGGCTGACCGCCTTCCTTGACATCTGCATCGAGGCCAGTCTGTCCGACGAGAATAGTAGGACGTGGGAATGCATGCGGCACACCATGTCCGCCTTGCGCCTCTGTGGTACCAGAGTTGGACGCGTCATACGATGGCATGCGCCTTCCTAGGCGAACGCGAGGCGCGAGCGTTGTAGGCGATGCGAGCTCCTCGGCAACATGCAGAGATTTCGAAGTGCCCGGTTGCGGCTGCAAGCTTGGCAGGACAGACTCTGACTTTTGTACCGCAGGCTCCTGCAGCGATTCGGCGGTGGGCGGCTTGCGCAACGACACGCTGGCGAACTCTGCGAGAGCTTCGAAAGCAGCCGACGATGGCGGCTGTTTGCGTTCTGTAGAAACAGGCGGTGTAGGCTGAAAGCAAAGAGAAGTTTAGTGAACCATCTGCAGATGCTGCATGCTTGACGTACTTTGCTGACGGCGGGAGCGGTCTTTGTTGCTGGAGGCGCGTACGCGCGGAGCTGCGCAGGAGGGCTTTGGGGCTTGAGAACAGTCTTTGGCGCCACAGGCTGCTGCCGAGTACCTGGCTGCTTGGTTTCCGACACACTTGTCCGTCTCCAATTGTTCGAGCGATCTGGCCTAGAAGCCGGTGGTGACAGAATAGTAGGCTGCGTCGGTTTTGGTGGAGGTAGTGGTGCAGACTCCTTCTGCAAGCTCTTCATCTTTTCCTCTATCTCTGCTGCCTTTTTCCTTGCACGCTCCTTTTGAGCTTCTCGTTCAGCCTCTTCCTCTTCACGACGCTTTCTTGCTTGGTCCGCAATCGCCCGCATCCGCTTCCGGTACGCTTCTTCGGGATCTTCAGCAGGCGCAGCTGGGGCTTGCTGAGGTACTGGTAAGGACTGTAAAGATTGTTCCTGGGCTGCTTGTTCCGGCTGCGCAGGATATAGCAGAGGAGATGCAGGCCTAAATTCGGGCGGGGGTTCTCTTTGCGATGTTATTGAGGGCGCCGCCACCGTTGGCGATGACTTAGAAGGCTGTTGCTGAGATGAAGAGGGCGCTGGTCCAGTGGGAATTGGCTCTTTCGGCACAGCGGGCAACTTTGCCCACGGGCTTTCCTTGCGGGCAGGTGCAGGCTGTTCATGCGCAGCTTTACCAGCTGAAGCTGTCGATGCATTCGGTGTTGGCGTCTTGGCCGGGGCATTGGAGGTGACAGATGGAGGGAAATGGACAGTCCGAGAGGATGCGGGCGTTTTCCCTGATTCTGCGACTTGCGATATGCTGCGCTGGTGACGCTGCAGCACGGCAGGTGGTGAAGTTTGACGCTCAGGGCGGCCTTTCTGTGGCCGACCTGCGTACGGCTCAAAGCGTCCCAGACGGTCATTGAAGAGTGTTCTTCCAGCTTGGGTCTGACCGACTTGTCCAGCAGGCGCGCGTTCCACACCTCTCCCTGCCTTCTCTCCCCGGTCGAAGTCGTCTACAAAGCGCTCCGACCGCTTGACCTGCGTAGCGTCCTCTGCAGCTGCCTCTGTACCCTTCTCGCGCGCTAGTGATTCTTCATACTTTGCATGCATTGCCGCTGCCTGATTTGACGCAGCTGTCGCTTGTTGGAAAGCAGCAGACTCGGCTTCTGTAGGCATAGTTGCTGACTGTGGCACTTCGTAGCGGGTTCCGTCTGCGAATTCGAGAACGTCGCCGAGGTCATCATCATCGTCATCCTGCAGTGCATAGACGATTATCAGTTTTAGTCTAGCTGAAGCAGAGAATACTGTTGAACGCGCACCAGCTCATCCCAGTGCGTGGCAGAGGAATTCGTATATTCGCCCGAAAAGCTCTTCAAGCCTTCCAGTACCCGCTCGTTGTATGCTGCCTGCGCCGCTGCAGCCATTTCCTCCGCCTTTTCCTTTGCAAGGACTGCGTTCTTGCGCTGCTCTTCTGCTCTCGCTGCTTCTTGGAAGCTGGGAAAGTCAGAGTCCGTGGGCGGCCTACTAAATCCACCAGCAGGTCCTGCTGCAAAGCCAGCTCTCCCCGCTCTTGCAGCTTCCTGCCATGGCGCTTGTCCACCTGGCGCTCCTGGTCTTCCAAATGCAAAACCGCGCATGCGGCCGAGTGATTGTGGCCCTGCGCTCCCTTGTCCCGGCTGCGAGGTGCCGACACCAGGAGCAGGCACAAAACCAGACTTTCCAAAGGCTGTCGAGCCAGACGAGGGCGCTTTGCCCGCCAGACTTGGCCGGCCCCATGTCGCTGAAGCCGAGCTGGTCACGCCACCACTGCCACTGCCGGACCCTAGGCTGGATAGCTTGCCCGTCAGCAGACGTGGATGTGATGTTCCTGGCGCAGTGCTGCCCGCTACGATGGGCGGCGAGGCGCTTGTGCCCGGATGTGTGGGCACGCTGGGGGAAGCAAGCGCTGGTGATCGGGCTGCTCGAGAATGGAAATCCAGTCGAACAGTCAGTCGGACCGTATGACAGAAAGCGTCCATTGCGCTTGGAAATACGGAATCGTACCTGGAGAACTGCCAGCTTTCGGGAGGAGCGAGCTGGCTGGTTGTGGTGATTTCGAGTCAGCGCCAGATCTGCAATATGCACGGCCAACATCAGAGAGCCATTTGATCAGTTTCGACTAAGAGAACGATAACAGAGGGCGAACGGAGGTGCAAATGCAGACGCACTTTTCAAGGAACTTTTTGTTCATGCTGAGACTGCTCGTAAACTTCTTCGGGAGCGGCGCCTTGAGCGAGGAGGAGCCGCTAGCGGTACTTGCAGCGGGGCTCGAGGCAGCTGCGGGACCGTTTGCTGCCTTTCCATCGGCGTTGGCTGAGCTGTCGGTGCTTGCGGTGGCTTGAAGCGCGGATGAGATGGGTGCATTGCTTTCAGTGGATGGCGCGTCTGCCTCTGAAGCTGCTGGTAGGGTTGATGCGGGAGGTGGTGCTAGCGAGGTGGAATCGCCGCCTGGGAGCTCGGAGGGTGCAGGACGGGGACTTGGAGGCGGCTCGAGGGTGTTTGAGGCTCCCGCGGTGCTTGTAGATTCGTCGACTGGCTGCTCAGACACGCCTGTTGAATCCGCCGGCGTGTCCTGCTGCTTTTCGAGGTCGCCTGCATCCTGCTCGACGGCGGCGACGGGCACATCGTCCGCCGCGGCGCTGACCGCGTCGTTGCTGCTTGGCAGTTCATCCTTGGTGTTCTGTGTCTGCTCTGGCGTGCTCTCTGGGCCCTCTGTCTCGTTTGCAGGTTCCTTATTGCTCGTCGTCGTCGCTCCTCCCTCTTCGGCGGTCAAAGGCTGCTCGCGCGGGGTGTCGACTGGGGCGTCTTGGTGTCCATCGCTGCTCATTGAACGGTGTTCCGCGTGTGTATAGGTGGTCAATGGCGTGCAGTGCTCGACGCTGCTTCACTTGTAGGTGTCGGGCTCGAGTCAAGCCGCGTTCAGGTGTCGGACAGCTACGAAGTTTCTCGCAATAGGACAAGAGGTGTGTAGATTGCGCATACAGGACACGAGAATGGCTATGGATGTGGACAATGCTAATTTTGCAGATGCTGTAGGTATAAAACTGCTGCCGCAAACTCAAAGCGTGACCTGGTGTTTAAGCTCTGTGAGCCCAGAATGACGACGGCGAAGACGACGGCATCGCTGCCTCGCTCCGAGTCGAGTGGAGAGACTGCTGCAGGTGTGGGTGGTCGAGGCAGCTTGATGTGCCTCTCACGGCTGCCGCGTTGTCTGCAATCCGCTGTGCTCGCCGAGTAGAAGCAGAAGAAAGAGGCGTGCATCTACATCTTCGCAGGTCCGCTCTGCTCCAACCGTAAGTGCCACGATGACATCCCGCAGAGAACGCCTCAGGAGCCTCTTTGGACACGGCCGCAGCACCACGCAGGGCACCTCCAAGTCGCCCACACACCCGCCGCGCACCAGGTGAGTCGTCCAGCTTATCGCCTGCATCCAGCCTTGGCCACGCACAATGGGCGGCCAGGTGAGTCGCCTGGGGAAGAGTCGCAGCTAGACACGGAGCGCACCTCTACACGCAGTCAAGAGTGTTGCAGCCAGCGCACGTAATCCTTAATGGCTCCTCTCCACCGTTTCATACCTCCACTGTCATCCCGAGATAAACGATCAGCCCCGTACCGTACTCATGCGCCACTCTACACACACAATAGGGCGACCTACCTTGCTCGCTAGCCTTTACTTACACCCTGCATTCTTCTGTCCATCCCCTACTTTCTGCGCAGCGACAAACGCCATTACAATACCGCCGGGCTGGTCCGCAAGTCGCCCTCTCTCCGCCCTACGCCAGAGCAAGACGTGCTGCAGGATGACCTGCCAGATGACATCGAGTTTCTCTCCCTCGACAACACCCACTATGACGAGCCAGAAGCATACGATGACGAGGACGAGCTGGATACAATCGAAGAGGATGAAGCCACTGATGGGAGTCGCCCGAGCAGCTCTCGCGGAAGCAGTTCTCGAGGAAGCAGCAGTGGGACGGCCGAAGACCTCGACGATGACAGCGACGACATGAAAGACTGGCCAGAGGATGCAGGCGTGGCAGATCAGGCTGTCCATCTCGACAATGTGCCCAGGAGTGATGTTCGGTTGCAAGCGAGGTGGGCATCACCAGGCATCTTTGACTTTGACACGTCAGAGGCTGACCATTTCCTCCCTCCACGTCTGCAATCTCTCGACTATAAACAGACAATACAAGCAGCCTCAGTTTGCCGTCGATCTCTTGCATCTCCTCCGGTACGACCTCAAAGCCAGAGGGTGGGCAGAGCTAGGGCAAAATGCCACGCCCGAGCAGGTGTCGATTCACAAGGTCTCTGGATCTCTCACAAACGCCGTCTTCTTCATCTCGTACCCTCAAAGCGATCAGAGCAGCTTCTTCGACAGCCATACAGGCGATCCGCCTCCGACTGTCCTTTTGCGCATCTACGGACCATCATCTGGCAATCTCATCTCACGCAAGAAAGAGCTGCATGTGCTAAACACCCTCTCAGCGTGCTATGCTATTGGCCCTGCAATCCTCGGCACATTTGCAAATGGTCGCGTAGAAGAGTATTTTGAATCTCGGGCGCTGTACAAGGAGGAGATGCGGATTCCACGAGTCAGCAGGTGGATCGCTCGACGTATGCGCGAGCTGCACAGCGTGGATCTAAATCTCGTCGAATTGCCACCCGAGCACCCAAAGTCGCCCTTCTTCGGCCCAACGAAGCGTCTGAGCTCGGACAGCTACCATCGACCAGGCATGCACAACCTTGATTCTGGTCTCTCTGCACTCTCTACCTCCTCTGCCTCTTCTGTTCGTAGCTTCGCGTCCTTCCACTCGGAAGGTTCTGCCAGTCCGACGTACCCAGCCTCGCCGATGCTGAATGCACGGAGATCTTCGAAACCAGGTGTTTCGGAGGGTGCTGCACCTCGCAAGAAGCGGTCAATGTCCACCCTGAGCGCTAGATCCGACTTTAGTCTCGACGGCGAAAAGGCCAACAAGCCTAAAAGCGTCGTCTGGCAAAACATCGACAGCTGGACAAAGGAAGCTCGGAAAGTGCTTAAAAAGGTCGACAGGCTAGAGGAAATAATACGTGATATGAAGAGCAAGTCTGTCGACGAGGCACCCAGGGAATTCCTCGAAGACGTCAATCCACTCAACGCACCTTCGCTTCTGGTAGAGTGCAGACGCTTGCTCGACTTGCACGCTTTTCAGAATGAGGTCAAGCGGTACAGACATTTCATACAGTCGCGGGAGGGCCAATTTGGGCGAAGCAAACGCGTCTTTGGTAAGCTTGCGCTGATGTAGCGTAACATCGGGGCAGTGACTGACATACTTTGACAGCTCATAATGACGCACAGTGCGGCAACCTGCTTCGACTCACTCCCAATGGTACCGACGGCATGCTCCCAGGAATCCGTTTCCCTCATGAAATGATCATCGTTGTGTAAGTACTGACACTCGCCACGCCCGTATGTAGTTAATTGTCCATTTGCAATTGTGCAGCGACTTCGAATATGCCGGTGTCAATCCACGTGGCTTCGACATTGCAAACCACTTCCTCGAGTGGCGGACCGACTATCATCACGAAACGCTCTCGCATTCCCTCACGCGACACGGCGATGAGCCTTCCATTGAAGAGCGACAGCGCTTCTACCGGGCTTACATTCCATGCGACGGGGCGTTTGACACCGGCAACGAGCCCGTGATACCACCTCTAGCAGAAGATGACCCCCGAGTTCAGCGACTTGAAGAGGAAGTTCAGCTGTGGATGCCCGCGAGTCACGCCATGTACACGGTCTGGAGCATCGTGCAAGCCACAAATGATATTGTTACTCGTATTGAAGAATGGCTCGACGATCCGCTCAAAGCAGAGGAAGCGGAGCGCAAAGTGCAAGAGCATATTGCCAAGCTGCGAGCGAATGGGCATACGCCAACTCGTCCGAACATCACACGGGGCAAGAGCGGCGAAGAGATTCATATGGCCAAAGACTTGTCGGCTGGTGATAATGCACCAGCTGCCAGCAACGGCCTCAATGCCGCGAGTCCTCCGGCGCTGCCTACTATCGGTGATTTCGACTACATGAGCTACTCCCTGGAACGAGTCAGGCTATTCAGGGACAACCTCAAGGCCTTGGGAGTATAGATTTGGCAGACAAGCGCTACAATCACCATCGATTACGTTGAATTCAAAACGAGAATCAGATATTGGAAGTCATTCGAAAACACTCGCAAGGGAGAACATACCCGTCTTTCAGCACCAAGCCTGTTTCAGTCAAGGGAGATTGCAACGCCTTCTTCAGTGTTTCGCATGCTTGTAAAAAAACTTCTGTACCCCTTGTGACCGCAGACAGTATCATGCCAGCAATGCTATCGGTGTAACATCTTTGCCAATCTTGACATGCACTTCGTGTGTGGCAAGGGTATGCTTGCGGATATTGCGGCCGTGTTCGGCATTGAGCTTACCGATAGCTTCACTTACGTCGAAGCCATCTGAAGGCAGCCACCAGGCTATGCTGATGTGGAAACGAGGCTCGGCGTAGTATGTCGGCAGATGCTTGGCTTGGAGCATTGCATTTGTGGAGCTTGTAAGGACTGCAAGCTGGGTGCATGACAAAATGATGGAGTCGAACAAGCCTCGTGTCAGCTGAATCACCATGTTACTGTAGGGAAGACACAGCGATACCTCATCATGACCAAATCCTACTTCACAAACAAGAAAGCTGCGCGTTTTCTCATCGTTGGTGAGGCAGTCCAAGCCTGTGAGGCTGAACTCGAATCTGCTTGTCTCACCTTTCAGCAGCGCAACCATTTCGCACGCTTGTTGACAAACGTTCTACTTACGGTTTTGTTTTCGACACCGTAGACCGTAGAGCAGATATAAATTCGGCTCTTTGCCCCGTCCAAAGCTGTAGTGGTCGAGACAGGCTGAGATGTAGCGTTTCCTTCGTAGAGGCTGAGTTTGGGGTCTTTTCGCCTATCAGCGGATGGATCTCAGAGACCCCGAGACCTTGCAGAACCTGGCTTGAGTTCGCTACGACGTCTTGCAGCGTGTGAAGCAGAGTCTTTGGGGCCAAAGCTGTTTGTGGCACTTCGTTAGCCTATTTCGCCCAGAACGGGCTGGATGTCCCGTACGCGCCTTCGATGTATACGTGCGTCGACCATTGACCTTCGACATGAGGAGCAGCACGCTTTCGACCTTGATGTAGTGCAGGGTCGTCGAATGGTCCACCTAAGACCCAAAGGCGATTAGCCTTCACAATCGACTCGAGGGAAATTCGCAAATCGCCATACCTTCGGACTGGAAGCCTTGTCCCGGCTGTCTTAGCTTCCTGTGGAGGGAAAGCGTCAGACCTGTTCATTCAACTCATATTCACTCCAATGAACCTTTTGCGAGGTACGAAGGGTTTCGACGTTTCGTTGTTTGAGCCTTGCGAGTGAGAATCGGAGCCGGCCGTGGCCTGGCCCAATCCACTGCCAGAAGCCATGACAGTCACGGCAGCTTCCTTTATATGATCAGCATGTCAGCATGGATCAGTCTGCGCAAGCACGAGGTTGTCCCGCTGAGACTTGCAACTCGTTCGAGCGAAGTCAAGCTGCAGGATGTGGCAAATCGAGCTTTCAGGTTCCCTTGTCACAGTCGCTCCAAACTCAGAGGTTTTGCAAGGTCATGCTGCCTCCAAGCTGGTGTAGCATACAGAGCTCTCCCAGAAGAACGCGCTTTGCTCCATTCCAGTATGTGCGGCCCGCGCTTGCCAACTTGGGCTTTTATCGCGCCACATCGCGGTTGCCTCTGCTCCATCCAGAACAAGAGGTCGATCCAGCCGAGAACGCGGCTGCGGCCGCACGTAGCCTTCAAGAATGCAAGGACCACGAGTGCCATCGCATCGGGCGAGCAAAGGGCTGGCGCTTTACCGCCTAGACCGACCAGGGCAGCATCAAGACGACCAGGGCAAGGGCGACGACAAACAGGCAGAAGGTGAAAGCAGCATGCCAGCGCAGGAGACAGCGCAAGGTCAACCAGACCCCGCAGATGCACCAGAGATCACAGAGGACGACGTATATCCAGGGCGGCAGCCTGACCCGTCGGGAGAGCCGCCCAGTTCCAGCAGGCGTCGACCAAATCGGACAGCAGCCTTTGCAGCATGGGCCCGGAGGCACGCGCGCTTCATCGGCCCAGGACTGAGTAGGCAAAACGTCACTTCTGCTCGCGCTGCAGCTCACGCTGACCCGCTTCCTGTCGCCTCGCAGTCGCGAGCGCAGCGTGAGCTATTCCCAGAGGCCTTTTCCGATCACGTGGTCTCGAACGATAAACTGACAAGACTCCGACTGTTTGTGCTGCATGCTGCCTTGTTTGCATAATACAGCTACGTTGATCCAGGGAATTATGCCACGAATCTTCAAGCCGGCGCTACGAATGGCTACAAGCTGTTGTTCATCGTCCTGCTCTCTGGACTCATCGGTATCATGATGCAGATCCTGTCCGCTCGACTTGGTATTGTAACAGGCAAAGGTACGATCGCTGTCAGAGATGACATGAGGTCAAACACTGAGCTCAATCCCTCACAGACATTGGAGAGCACTGTCGGCAAGTCTTGCACTCGAGACCTCGCCACACAATGTGGTACCGCTGGGGCTTGTTGTATCCGCTCTACGTGATCGCCGAAGGTGCGCTTTCTCGGTTTCGTCGATTGTACTTTGCGTATAGCTCACTTCGACCCTTTCTGTTGGACGCAAAGCCGGCATCATTTTCACCGATCTTGCAGAGCTTCTCGGAACAGCCATTGCCTTCAATCTGTACGTTGTCTCATTCTGCTATCTGTGTCGGTAGACTGGCTCGCATGTTGACATGCCGATAGCCTTATTCCCAAGATCCCGCTCTATGCAGGTGTCTTGCTCACCTCACTTGACGTCTTTGTCGTTCTCATTGTCTTCAATTCCTACCCTGGCGAAAAGCGCAACAAGAGCATCATGGCGTTCGAGATTCTCATCTCAGCGCTGGTCTTGACGGTCCTCGCATCTTTCGCTGTTCTCATCGCTCGACTGCAGCCACAATGGTCGACTGTGTTTCACGGCTATCTCCCTTCGTCCACTATTGTCGGCCCAGGAGCCCTATACATCTCTGTCGGCATCATCGGCGCTACTGTCATGCCTCACGCCCTATTCCTGGGCGCCAAGCTAGGCACAATCCGCAGACTTGAAGAGCATGAGATGTCGCCTGTGCCAGCTGCGGATGAGGAGGGCGGCAAGAGCGTGGATGAAAGCCAGGAACCATCTACCGCTTCATCATCCCCCGCTTTGTCACCAGCCTTGTCAACGCAGAGTGGCACCGGTACCCGTGTTAGGTCACACACTACGCGGCATCGACACGGGATATCTCTTCAAATGCCCCATCCTACTCCAATGCCTCAGTACCCGCTCGAAGAGGCGCCCACGAAGATTGAGAGGACCGCGAAATTCGTTCGAATTCATCTGCATCATGCACAGCTGGATATTGCGTATAGCCTCTTTTGTTTTGCGCTCGTTACGAACAGTGCTATTCTCATCATGGCGGGTGCGGCATTCTACTATGGCGAAGGAAGTGGTGACGAGAGCGGCGTGCAAGATGGTGATTTGTTCTCTGCGCACTCGTTGATCAAAGAGCGCGTGGGATCCGGTAAGTAATTCTCAAGTCGTCTACTGTCGTGAGCCTTTTACTAACAAATACTTTCTCGTATCAGCCTTTGCATTCCTTTTCGCCCTGGCGTTGATGATGAGCGGCCAAGCAGCCTCTATCACGGCTACTTTGGCCGGGCAGATTGTTTCAGAGGGTTTTATCCACTGGCGAACTACTCCATGGAAGCGCCGCTTGATCACACGGTGCATTAGCATGGTCCCATCACTCGTCGTGGCAGTCTCCGGCGGACAGAAAGCAGTCAACACACTGCTTGTGGCTTCGCAAGTCACTCTGTCACTCGTTCTACCCTTCGTGCTCGGACCGTAAGTTTGGCATGATACCTACGGGCCTGCTTGCCGACTAATCAGTCATTTGTGTTGACAGTCTCATCGTGTTGACGTGTCGCCCGATGCTCATGAGCGTGTCGAACACGTCTGCCGATCCAGGCTCCGCTGCTGCGGAAGCGCAAAATCGCCCAAAGTGGGTCAAGTGGTTGCGTACGAGCAACCCATTTGGAAGCAGATCATCGCCGGACGAACAGAGGCTCTCTTTCGCGAACAACTTCTTCATCGCTGGTTTGGCTTGCGCTATCTTCGTCGTTGTGTGCATTGCCGATGTATATGCGCTGGTGAGTCTGTGTGAAACCATCCTGGGCCTGTGACCTGCTAATGATGTCGCTGTCCAGGTGCAACTGGGCACGGGCCAAGCATGAAAGTTAGGGAGGCATAGTGGACTGTACAGTAGAAGTCAGATGGTCAAAAACGCAGCCGATGCAGTTCAGGAAGTTGTTTCCTTTCAAGTGTAGGATGCCATTACTGTTCCTGTGGCCACATGTTAGAAATGTAGCCATTTTGAGTTGAAATCGCCCTGAAGATAGCACCGGGATACTGCATTGCTGATCACTCCCCTTCATTCAGTCGTCATCACTGCCCGAATCGTACAAAGGTCTTTGTGGCCTCCGCCCGTACAATTCATCCCAGTCAGCGTCCGACGCCTCTCGCAAGTACTCGTTGCGATGCATAGCTGCACGAGGATCGACATCGTCATCTGACGAATAATCACCCAGGCTGCCCACGCCAGCGCCCCTCGGCCGAACCTCGAAGCCCTCGCTGCCACGGCGCAGACGAACAGACCGCGATCTAAGATGCGCAAGGGGCACATTATCGTCGTTTTGTTCAGCGCCATATCGGACTTCCCCGTCAAAAGGGTCTGCAAGGTGTCCCTCGTCGTCTTCATCTTGCGCATCTAGTGCATTGTATGCTGGATGATAAGGTGGGTAGCGAGATTTTGGAACGTCATCTTGAGCTTCGCGATCCCATGATTGCCGCAGAGCATCGTATGGATCACGAGGTGGCCAATGGAGTGGATCTGCCGGGATTGTCAGCCTCTCTGTTCTGCCAATTTCCTCGCAATGTACGCCCTGACTGACCACTGTGTAGAGCCGAAGGAAAGAATGTGCCATCTCCACTTGGCTTGCCAGCAAAAAACCAGTCTATGGGTGTAGACCCGACGGTATGTGTCACGTTTGCCAAGATGCCGACGTTGAACGGGTATATTGTCTAAACAGTTCTTCGGTCAGTATCTTTCAGGTGTCAGTTGAACCATGTCCTGCTCACTTCACGGATCTTGCCTCTGCGAATCATTTTCTTGACCTTTTCGATTTCCGATCCTTCGAGAGTTGTGGTCTGACAGAGGCATTCTGTCAGTTCACATTATTGGTCCGAGCTCTGGTATGCCAACATACGTTACACGAGAGATTCCAGAAGTGATACAGGCTGAACAATCCCACGCAGATGAATACCGGAATGCAAAAGACGTAATTGAGCACCAGCAGCCCGATTTCTGTATTTGACGGGTCTGTACGTCTGTTTCTAAAGTTCTCGACGTTGAATGTCGAGAATGTGAGGAGATAGAGGTGCATGGCGCAGCTGATGTCGACAAAGAGGAGGAATCGGAGAAAGTAGATGTAATTATGGAATCCGACGCAGTTATCTATCCATCTGTTACATTGGGAGGCGGTAGTAATAGGAAGAGGGGGGGGTTCAAAGTGAGCCTCAGCTAGAGAGTCTTGACATGCCTGCAGACTACCCTGTACTCACGGACAGTGGTGGTCAAAGCGGAGGGTGCACTTCTTGCAATACCGACAATGATGCGTCCTGGGCGGTTTCAGGCTTTCGCACTTTTTGCAATATCTTAGGTCTCCCAGGTTGATATCCTGCTCAGCGCAAGCAACTTCGCCTTTTGCAGTCTCGCCATTGTGCATATTCGAAGTGCCAGTGGCGGCTTGAGGACGCCATCCTGCAGGCACGCGTCCAGGATCTGTTCGCACGCAGCGGTAGTAGTTGAAGAAGATGAGCCCGACGAGCACGTTGAATAGGGTTGCTTCGAGTCGAGTGACGCCGTCAAAGAGGCCTGCGAGCTGCGGCGTGTATGCTATGAAGCAGATCAGCGAGGTGGTGCCGGTCACCCTGCATGGCACCAGTCAGAGGTCGAGGAATAGTCAGCAGCAGTCCGTGTTCAGGGCCCATCTACGCTCAGGCCAATTGCCCACCATATGTGCCCCGTCGTACCCATGTAGAGTCGACAGCGAGACAGAAAATGACACGCCGCGTGTCACGGCGCCGCATGCGCCACCGAGCAGCATGCATGCAAATCAGTTTATACTGAGACTCTTCACCAATGGGCTCACGGGAGAATGAGGCCCTATCTGATAGTCTGTTTGTAAGTTCCGGCAAACGTGTATTATGTTAAGCCGAGTAGAGACTCGGCTGGTCTCAGCCCGTCTAAAGAGAGTCGTTGGGCTCTAATCTAAAACGAAGATCTACTACTTGCTGACTTCACACCTTTTCAACCTAGCTCCCTGGCTTGCCATCACTGCCTCTTGAATCCACTTTCCATAAGCACCTTGATGACCTGCACGGAGAAACATCTCAGCTTGTCGGACCCTACGCAACCAAAAGAAAGGAATATAGCAAGCTCACACCACCCAGCTTGCGGAGCTTCATGTCGTCTTTTGAGCTCTCGACGAGCACAGTACCGCAGTATGCAATACCATTGACGCTCAATTGCACCGGCTCCGTTGTGGCTGCGTGTCCATCCTCTCCATTCTCCTCCTGCGGGTCGGGCGGGAGATGAAAGTCTGTGACTTTGCGTGGGACGACGTGCATGTGCTCGTGTGCCATGAGTAGATTATAGCTCAGACCATCTTCTACATCTAGCTGGGTAGTTTCGCAGTCTGGGTGATCTTTGAGTGTCTCTACCATGATCTCGACCAGCGATTTGTAGGCTGAATGTAGGTAGTCGGCGAGCTGGTCTTGCTCTCGAGGCAACGACAAACGCCGCACGAAGTGGACATAGGGAAGTGCAGGTATTGAGAATGGCTTCGATGCTTCATCACCGGAAAGCTCGACTGCCCTGGCAGCCCGTTCGGTAGGAAAGTCGCCGAGACCGTCCCGTCCCTCGAGAGGGAGGAACTGCAGAACGGAACATGAGCCAAATCCCACAAGTGTGAGATGTGAGGAGCGCAAACCTACCTGGATATGCTTGTGCGGTTGACTCGCGCCGCTTTTAGATCCGCAATTGAAGAATGAAACGAACTTGCCTCCTCCAGTACGTGTTTTGCCGTCTTTTTCGTAGACAGGGATAGAGGCCATAGATTGAAGAACAGAGTAGGCTGCGTGCAGCTGTGCTCGAGTGAGTGACTGGATCTGCTTTTCGAAGTGCTCGGTGGCGATGAGGGAATGCATAGGCACGACTGCGAACATGTTCTGCGAGGTTGCAAGACAATTAGCGGAAGAGCTCGCAAGCTGTAGTCAGAGAGTAGCGCACCAATATAAAGCCAAATCGCTCGCCGTCGATACTGCTGAACCGCTTGACGAGCAGCTGATTCCCCCAATTGCTCTGGTCAAAAACGTCATCGGGCTTGTCGTCTTTCTTCGCGTCATCGCCATCATCACCGTCCTCCTTGTCGTCGTCTTTATCGTCCTTGCCCGGCTTCTCGCTCAAGCTCTCGCATATCCGAATCTCTGTCTGCAGCTCGTTGTCCTCCTTGAATGCGTCCGAGGGAAAGTAGTCGAGCTCGTCGCGCTTCTTGCCTTGGCGGTATATTCTGAGCGTCTCTGACGGCAAGTCCGACATGATGTGTGCCATGATGGTTGTGCTAAATCAGCAGAAGCGACTGTGGTGGTGGTGATTTGGAGCTGAGCTGCTCTTCTCTTTGCCTGCCTCTGCGCGCCATTGTGACGCCGCTGTGACGCGCCTGTTGCCGAAAACAGGGGGACCATCCCAGCTTGGCGCTCCCGATCTTGCCTCTTAAAAATTGCACTGACCCTTCAATAGCAAGATCAATTGAACACAGACAGCATTTTGCCACCAAACGGATCGATGGCCGAGTGTGAGCTACAAGATCTTTTGCTACAACAACCAGACCGCGCGTGCTGATTTACGCGTCTGTCCGCCTCAGGGTTAAGGCGACGGTCTTAAGAACCGTTGGAGCAATCTTCGCTGGTTCGAATCCTGCTCGATCCAAGTTTTTGCTCCGTCAAGAGAACAGCATTGGATTCACTCCTTCAAGTTTTTGCTGGTTGGATCTCTGACCATTTGCGTCTCGGTCCATCCACCCTGCGGATCTTCAGGAAAGCACACGTCTCCATGCAGAACTCGAAAGCCGAATCGCTCGTACAGAGGCAAGCCTTTGGGACTGGCTCCCAGATATATCGGCCTGTTGGACTTGTCCGCCTGCTCGATGCCCCACCGCAGCAGTCGTCCCGCAAGTCCGCGTCTCGCAAATGTAGGATGCACACCCAATAGCAAGAGATGCCAGTAGCCTTGTCTTGCATGCTCGCCCAAAATTGTCTTTGCCTCGACTTTAGGCGTAAACTTCGCCCATGTCTGCCTTCTTTTCAAGGGAGCAACGCTCATGCGCGGAACGAGTAGGAGCCACTGAAGGTGCAACTTGACAAAAAGACCGAGCAGACCATCGTACCAGCCCAACAGCTTGGACAAAGCTCGTTTCCAGAATGGCAAACTCCGCCTCAGGTGTTTTGTATTGGATGTAGTGGGTGCGGCCCAGACTGCAAACGCGGCAGGCTGGTTCGTCAACGAGTCGTAAGCCAAGAAAGCATGTGTTTCAGGCTTGAGAAGCGCTTCTAGGATCGTATGGCGAGACTGACAGCCAGCTTCCGCGAGGATGGCTTCGCGCGCACTTCCAGTGGCAGCTTGCACGTGCGGGGCGTATTTCTGCAGTGTCAGGAGGGGAAGTGAAAAGGCAAGCAGCATTAGCACCAGTATACGTGCTGCATTTGCTCAAAGACATAGTGAAGGCACAGAAGCCCACCCATTGCCAGTACTCGTCGTCTCGGAAGCAAGTTGCGAAGAGCTCGCCAAGCGTTTCTACGTCCGCCAGGTCGTTTGCGGCGCGGATGGCTATGGTGCTATCCAGAGGGTTTGGTGCACGATACGGCTTCTCGTTGAGCGAGTCCATGGTAGACTGTCTTTTTCATGTGTAAGTCTGTGAGTCGAGGAGGAGTGGTGTGGAGGAAGGATGGGTTGAAGCGAAGCTGATCGGTCTTTGTCCAAGTCACGAGACCCCAGTACCTCCTTCAGAGCGCCGGCGGTTTCCTTGACTATAACTGAATGTGTGGATTACTGTGTGTATTCTGATGGACTGACGGGGAAAATTGACACAATCTAGATGCTACGACTGAGAAGACTGTAACACGAATCTCGGAAGTAGTAGAACTAGAACATCAAGATTACGTGCGGATGAGACAGAGCATTGCAACAGGAAAGAGAAAAAGGGCTTGATGCTTCCACTTCAATAGCCCAGCGATGCTCTCGACTTGGCGACGAAGAGCTCTTTGCCCTTGACCATCCGCGCAAACCACGCGCCGGGGTAGAAGGTGCCTACGACTGGCATGACCTGGAAGGCGGGGATAGCAGTCCGACTTGTCAGTACTAGAATCGGAACAGCTGTATGCGCGTTTGGGCTAGACTGTAAGCAGCCCACGGTCCGAGAAGAAAACTCACGATTTGACCTTGTCCTCCTTTGCTACCCAAGGTCACGACGATCATTTCCGGTCCAGTCTTGTACGTCTGTATCGTACGAGGAATTTAGGCCAGAGAGAGACAGAAGATCACAATGGCACATCAAGGATATTGTGTCAGCACTGTGTATTTACTGAACGCAATTGACGCAGATGACCAGCTCACACTCAATGCCTTGCCTTGAATGCTGGCAATGACATTCTTGACGACGATAGACGCGTGGTTGGAAGCCTTCATAGCGGCCTTCTGCTCTGGCAGATCCGCCAGATCTCCCAATGCAAAGATGTTCTTGTGACCTGTAAGTTGGAATGTAGGCTCGACTTTGACGCCTCCTCGTGAGACTTGATCAGCGGGCAATAGTCCTCGCAAAACTTCAGTGTTGACTTTTCCTCCGAGCGAGACGATGACAAGGTCGACATTCTCGAGGGTCTTTCCGTTGCGCGTCGTCAATGTCCTCGGTGCAGTTCCTGCATGTTCGTCGTTCATAAACGCCAATTGCGACTCGTCCAATGCGTCACCTAGCAGAAACTTGACGCCCATATGTTCGGCTTGCTGTTGCAACGGAAGGCGGAGACGGTCCGTGAATGAGTCGTTGAGCACCTTCGGCTGGTTGTGAATCACAGTAATGGTTTTGCCAGACGCGGGTGGATAGGCTTCCGCTAGCTCGCCGGCCATCTCGAGACCAACTGCTCCACCGCCGACGATGAGGATGTTCTGTGCGTCTGCCACACGGTTACGGTAGGCCTTCATGCGGGATATGGCTTCAGTGCGGCTTTGCGGGACACTGTAAGTTGAATCGAAAAGCAGGTAATTGCGTTAGGCAATGGATCTGCTTGGATATTCTTGCAGCTGAAACACCTACTCGACAGGCGCGGTCCACTGTTTACCAGTAGCGACGATGCAGTATTCAAACGGCACAATCGTTCCATCTTCGAGCACGACTTGATTCGCCTGGACTTCGGTAGCCTTCTTTGTGATTATGCGAGAAAGAGAGCTGTCTTTGAAGAAGCGGTCGTAAGGGACGGCGATTTGTTCTGCGACATCTGCGCTGGACACGTTGCTGTTGACGCCAAGGAAGTGATATTCGAGATAGGAACATACGACGGGAAGAGACGACATTGCAACGGTCAATGACACGCCTTTACGAACGCCAGAAGCCGAGCACGTGCAGATGCAGGCTTGGCTGCCACATCGCCTATTCTCACAAGTCAGAAAGCAACTCACGCGCGCAGGCCGGCAATAAGATGGAAGAAGTAATCTTTGCCAGTGATGAGGACAATCTCATAGCCTGGTGTCTTCTTGATTGCAGTTTCGAGAGCAGCAGCGACGGTTGTAGCAGCCACTTTTTCAATTAGATCAGGTGCCAGCCACAATGGAGGCAACATCAATTCAGCCAAGTGTCCAATACTGATAATGAAAGAAGCAGCTGCTCACCTCCTCCGCCTACGATTGCGATTGTCTTCTTGCCGGAGGACATGATGTACAGCTACCGGAGTGTCTTTGAAGCAATCCCTGGACTGATTGCGACTGATTGATGGGCTGAAGGTGAAGTTCTGATCGACAGCCCGCGGGAGGGTGGCAGGGCTATCTGGTGTGGATGGGTGGTGTGGACAAGAGATACAAGCAAGACAGAGCAGCAGAGCGCACAGCTTTTATATTGAACTCTTGCTTGATTGCCGACTCCACGCTGACAAAGTGGGCAACAGCTCGGGCAGTGACAGATGTGGCGAAGATTCATCAGCCCGAGAGGCAGCCAGCCACGCAGAGTGACACACGCCGACAAGCAGCATGCTGATATGATATGATAGTAGCATGCTTCTGGTCGTGATTGGGATTGCTGGGGCCTCGGTGCTTATCAGCGCCAAACGCCGCTTTGGGCAACTGTAGTATGGCCAACCTATCGCCAACTGCCAGATCAATGGGAGCGGTGGAGGCACACTGACCAGCTTGCACGACTTGAAGGAGGCGACACTCCGTACTCTGCCTTCGCCAGTGAGCTCCACTTGCTGCAGCCAGAAAGATCACGGCCATGACCTTGCTGGACGTGATCGACAACGACGCGCTTCGACCAGGCTGAGCGCGTTGCTTGGTTGCCAGCCAGCATCGACCATGTTGTTATAGCCTGCGACTCGCTCTCTCATTGTTCTCCTCCGTTCCGTCTCTACAGCCATGGCTTCCCTCCACCAGCGAGTCGCTTCAGCCTCTACGAGGATCACAATGGACCCGTTGCTGGACTTCGACCTCAAAGACAGCAGCAGCGCGCTCGCAAATAGCGCCTCTGCACGTCGGTATGGCTATCGTCGGTCATCGAGGCCGCAATCTGGCGGGTCTCGCTCGGGATCAGACACATCTGGCCCGTTGTACAGCGATAAAGACACACGCGCGCCGCCGCGACGCAACATGCTCGTCCGCCTGACGCGCCGTCAGATCATTCTTCTACTCGGTTCACTATTGGCTTTCATCTGGGTGATCCAGCGTGCACATTCGTCCTCCCCCTCAACCGCCGCTTCCAAGCCTACAAGTTCAAAGAAGGCCAACACCAAGAAGCTCAAGAATCCCTTCACGCCACAGGGTATTCCTATTGCAGACCGCAAGACTGTGAATAATCGCATCCGACTGATTGAAGAAGAGCAAGGGCACGTTCTTGAAGATGAGCTTGAAGCGCGCAATGCAGGTCGAGAGCCGGTCAGGTACGATCCTCGCACGAGACCGGTCGTCTTTGAAATGCCGGATGGGAAACCGCGCTCGAGGTCAAAGATGAGCGAAGTGGAATATAACGAAGCGATGCGCATTGCGAATCTTGTTGATGCTGCGACGATGGACGTGGAGTATTGTCCAGAGCAAGTAGGCAGCAGTCGCGGTGCTGCTGCTGCTGGAAATGCAGGAAGAGGGTGCAAATTCCTAGTCCCAGCTTGGATAGGCGAGCAAGAAACAAAAGCCCAACAACACCTCTACCAGCTTGCGCTTCTCTCGCTCGCTCTGAACCGAACATTGGTGTTACCAAACGTCTCTAAATCAAGACTCACGACATGCGGAGCTCAACCATTTGAATTCTACTACGCGGCCAACGCGCTTGCTCAGCTTGGGGTACAGAGCATTTCGTACAAGCGATTTGTGGAATGGACTGCGAAGAGAGCGCAAAGCCCTAGTGCGCAGGTCGTGGCTGTCACAAATGCAGGCGCCGCCGAGCTGGGGATAGATGAAAAGATGCACAACGGCGCTCTGGAGCTGGATACGCAGGGTGATCCTGCCCTTGTTCCCACCAATCCCAAGCGAAAGCTCTGCCTGGATCCTCCGAGCGTGTTTTTAAACTATTCCTCTTATTCACCAATGACGGTTCATCCACCTGCTGGAGGGCACAAGACCCTCGAATCGCGTTTCGAATTTGGAGGTTCCCTGGTCAATACTCTTTCCAGCCTAGATGTACTGCACAAAGCATATCGTGCACCTGTTCCACAGCCAGATGTGAGCACCGGGTCGCAGCGTATCTTCAGACGGTTCGGCAAAACGTCTATAGATATCGTCTCTTGAGCCGCTTGAGACGCCAGACGTTCTCGTGATGAATTATGAGCTCCGCTATCCTATACTACACCACGACCAAATCAACGCTCTTACCGGCAGTGCACACCTTCCCCGTTCCTACGATACATCAAGCGAAATGAGCACCGACTCGACAGTTGCTTCAGTACGCCCATTTGAGCATTTTGCATATTCGAACATCTGGACCGATCTAGCGGATCAAGTCGCCAAGCAGCTCACGCCGTTTATTGCGATTCACTGGCGGCAGGAAACACTGCCTTCGTCTATCATTGCTCCATGTGGTGATGCGTTGGTCGACAAGCTAGTCGAGCTCCTTTCGTCCGATGCCGCCTATGACAGCAGTAGCAGCCTGCTCGCATCGGACGAGGGGGCAAAGCAGGCTCATAGCGCCATCAAGACAGTCTATCTCGCTACAGATTATCCAATCGAGGATCTTGAAAACGGTCGAGATGGGGCCGTTGCGCACAGTGGGACATTTGGGAAATTATTAACAGAAGAGCACCACATTGCGATGCGTCGGTTCTTGAAGCTTTTCCGCGAACGATTGACAGAACCTCTAGGCGTGCGATTGACTACATTTTCAAAGGAGCAAAGCAATCTGGACCTGTCTGCTGAATTGGCACAAGCTATTTCATCCTCATCAAACAATAACAACCATCCCGCAAAACGTAGCGTTTGGCGCAATGGTCGTCCAAAACCTCGTTCCACCACCACTACCACCATCTCGTCGAAACGGTCACTTGCCGCCGGATTTAATTTGGCGGATATCGATGTTGGCCTACTAGGGATTGTAGATAAAGCCGTCGCTATCAATGCAGAGATTTTCTTGACGGGCCAGCCTTGGAGCAATACCGTCAAAGAGGTACAAGAAACGGCATGCGCAAAAGAGAGCAGTTTCACGAAACAGATTAGCGAGGCGAGACGGAAACTCAGGAGCGGGATGACGCTTGTTGATTCGAGGGGCGAAGAAGAGCAATCAACGAGGCGACTGTGGAGTGAGTTCTGGAACTGATAGTAGTTGTGCGTGGTTCGGAATGACCGGCTTTACTGATCAGCGTCTTATCTTTTTTTTTTTCTAATTCTGCAGATGATGTCGAATATTGGGCGAGGACGAGACTGGCAAAACAGGTTGAAACAGCGTGAGCGCCGCTTCTGGATTTGGCGGGAGGTTGCAGTGGAAGGAATAGTGTGTTCATGGCGATATGGACGCTGGGAGAGTTATGTGGACGAAGTACAGCATTCAGTTGACATCTTGTACAAATTGGACCAAGCAGTGTCCCTGTCCTTAGGCTGGTCCCTTTTCATCATTCGATTAGCTTTGTAACTTCAGAAGAAACATATTCAATGCATCCTCATGAAGGTCAATCCAAACTCCTGGGGCAGACACGAAAGCCTGGATCTGCGGAACTTTCGCAGTGCGTCCAAAACATTAGCGTGGGAACAGCAACAAAGCAATGTTATGTAGGCGAGCAAGTCGATTGGCGAGCAAATCGAACGGCGGGCGCAGACAGGCAGGCATGGCGATTATCCACCAGCGCTGCGAGCCCATGTGACAGACGAATCTCGCTTGCCTGACTGTGATAAATCAAAATCCAAATGTTGAGATTGCATGCCCTTGGAAGGCGTGACAGATAAAAGTGTTCGGAGGGCTGTACCGAAGAAGAAACGTCGTCGCTTGATGTAGCACAATGCATCGTTGGTTCCCTTTCTTGCCAAACAGCTCCTGCATCGATTACTCCTCTCCTGGCACGCCTTGCACACCTTCCCGAGACAGCAAAACTCCCCAAACTCTTCCCTTGCGTTGCGCCAATGGAGAGGTCGGCGGACTCGCATGTTTTGAGAGAGAGGGAGAGTTTACGAGCTAGACGAAGGTGCACCAGCACCACGACCGACACCCGAGAAGCGAGGTCGATAATCCGCACCAGCGCCTTCCTTCTTGTCATCTCCAAATTGACGGCGTCGGTATTCACCATCTCCACCGGCACCACCGGTTCCTCGTGGCGCGCGGTAGGCTCCTTCTCCTCCTCCTACGCGGCCTGCACCACCGGCAGCGGCACCGGGACGAGCGGCTCGGACGGTCTTCTTGTGTGTTGCTGGTACAATCTCGGCGGGGACGTGAAGGCTGTGGTTCACAGGGGTAGATTGTGGGTCAGTATTGATGATGTGAATTGCCAGTATCGACGGGTAGCCTTGCTTCGCTCGGTAGCTCGTTCGCTCGGTAGCCCGGCTCGACTCACTATTCACGCAAATACTCTACACCCTCGTTGGTCAAGGTATAGTAATACCAACCCCAGCTGTACTGAGTCTTTACATAACCCCTCGAGGTCAAAGACTGGCAAGCCTTGATGACGAACAAGTTCTTGACATCAAGTTCGACGTGTTTAGGAGCATTGTAGTCCTTTTGTGCGACGAGGACGCCCTCTGTGTGTTACATTCGTTCATAATACAATTGAACGGATTCGTGAATTCGTGGATTCGAGTATCGAGATCGAGATTGCCAGACGGGAGCAAAGCGGGGAGACAACGACAACGACAGCAGTCAGCATGCGGTGTTTGCATGAATGCTACAAGCCAGACCTAGCGGCCTGGCTAGCAATTCCCGGCGCACCCTTGAAGAGTGCCTCGAAGATGGTCTTCCAGTCCGACTTTGGGATGAACATGGCGGCGGTTTGATCTGGACGACGGATGTACAGCGTGAGCACTGGCGCACTTCTCTAGCCTTGACGGTAATAGCGCGCCTCACACGCTGCTGCTGTTCTTGGATGTCTTGGAGGGCGGCAGGTCGGGGTCGAGCTGGACGTTGTGCGCTGCTTCACTGTTCGCTGGACCTCGAAACCCGATCGAGCGAGGGCGAACTCTTGACGGTGGACAGGACGAGAGCAGCGAACAGACTGGAACGAGCAAGCAAGAGCAGGAGCGATATATCAGTAGTCTCCCTCTCAGATGCACTTGAGTCTTGCACTCCCGCTTTTCTCGTTCTTCGCAGTCCCAGGCCTCTTTCTCACTCTCTCCCTCACTTCCTTCCATTTCCCGAGGAAGGCTCGAGGTGGTCTCCCGACTTTCGACTGTAGGGTGGGCTCAAGAATGCGCGCCCCCCGGGACTCCAATTCTGGCAGCCTACAATGACTGTGTACGCCTGCGAATGACGCGTGCGCCGCCTTTGCCGCCACCTGCAATGACAGACAACACGGTCGACGGACGCCCTGGTTACTCTCTTCTCTTGTCTATACACTACCCTCCGCCATGGCCACCTGGGGCGACATCATAGGGCGTGCGTGCAAGCTACATTGCTCTCTTCACTGAAGCTCCGTCTAACACGTCCTTTGCAATGTTCTTCCCCCCGCAGTCATCGTCGTCGCCAGCTTGTTCTTTGGTGCCATTGCCGGCTTCGTCTATGTCACAGAATCAGCTAAAAAGGCAGCAGCGTGCGTGCCTTGTTCTTTACATTTGATGACTGTGTATAGACGCACGCTAATGTAATGCACTTGCCTGTCAATGTGGGATCCGCAGCGACAAAGACTCGGAACTACGCGCAAAGGGAGTAGTCGTCACTCCCTCTGGCGTCTCTATAAAGCTCGACAAGGCAGCACCGACGAGGGGTGCGCAGTACTCTCCACCCACAGCTTGTTTTGCTGTCCTACTACGCAGCTAACCCATCCCCATTCGTTGTACAGAGGAGATCATCGACCAGCAGTCTCGGTGCGTCCTACATATCAGTGGTGGCGGCGAAGACCGTGATGAAGCACTTTCAAGACTGTCCCTTGCTGACAATTCTCCTTGCTTGCCCACGGTTTTCACTCTCTACATTTCCTACCTTCTTCATACTCCATACCTTTTTTTTTTTGATTCATCGCAGCGCCTTCCTGAAAGGCGGAGAAATACTAGCAAGACCAGGAGTCGTCTCTGCTGGCAGACAGGCTTCTTTTCAAGACGAGAGGGCAAATATACCTAGTGCGTTTGATAGCAACAATGGAGATGCAGATCAAGAAAGGCGGAGGTGCGTTTCTTTCCACTGTAAAAGGTCTTGAGAGTTGCTGGATTTGGGTCAGGCTGATTGCGACTTTTCCGCTCCTTTTGGCCCCTGAAATAGACGCTCTGCTAAGAGTAGACAATGAGAACTGAAGAGTTATAACTGCGCGACTGGCGAGTCACAGTAATAGTCGTGTCTTGTGAAGAAACAAATTGTAGATCAGTGTAGCACCTGGTAAGAGCAATGCAGCGAGCCGAGCTGTGAATAAGCAAGCTCCTCAGTTATCAAAGTAATTTGCTGGGCAGAAAGACTGGTAAATGGGACAAACTAGTCACAAGCTCCAGCTGAAAGCAAGTATCATAGCCAGAGCTTCTACGCTCGTCTTGGTTGCTATATTTGCCCGTCTGCACCGTTGTAGCCTGTTCCCTTTTGCGCCCACCGGCCAGCCGCAGCCGCTCACGTGCTTGCTCGCCTGGCCTGCACGCGGCCCGTTTGTATAGCTGCTCCCAACCCGGGCGCACTAGAACTGACCACTGACACACAAAAGCACAGCTCGGCAACACCTTCAACAACGATGGACTTTTATCCCGCCAGCAAGCCTTTCAAGACGGAACATCTGGCCGTTTCTGATCTGTCAGTTTGCGCAAACGCTCCAGCTCTATATCATGATCGCGGCATAAGGGCGAGCGTGGGCATCATGACCATGCATAGCTCGCTCGCCCCTGGCTGAGCAGTATATCAGTCAGAGATGATGACTGATGCTCTCATTTCCTCTGTTTTCTGCCCGTCGCTTTCGTCGTGGAACCCCGTTAAATGCCCGCCATGACGCGGATCTGTACCCGACGCCCCAGGCACTCGCTGTACATTGCACAGCATGGTAAAGCAGATGGCAAACCAGTGGTCTTCATTCATGGAGGGTGGGTGCACTGAAACACTAACGTCCGCGCTCTCCAAAGACGCACGAGCTCAGAGTTGTTACGACAGGCCAGGTGGCGGTTGCGATGCCGAAGAGTACAGTCCAATAATCAAAAATGCTCCTTTGACTGGCTTTGGCAAGGCTAATTAGACGGTTTGCTATGATTCAGCGCCCGCTTTTTTGATCCTCAAGTCTATCGTATCGTCCTGTTCGACCAGCGTGGTTCGGGAAAAAGCACACCTAGTTCTGAACTGGAAGATAACACTACATGGGCACTAGTCGAGGATATCGAAAAGGTACAAGCCTAAATCATTTTATACACTACCTTGACCATTCAAGCGAGCGATTGTGGTGAACGTCCCTCTTGTGATTTGCGCCCACAGATTCGGAAACACCTTCAAATTGAGAAATGGCACGTTTTTGGTGGATCTTGGGGCTCGACGCTTCAACTTGCATACTGCCAGACATACCCCGAACCAGTGCTTTCGATGACGCTCCGAGGCATATTTACGCTCCGAAAAGCCGAAATTGACTTTTTCTACCAAGGTAGGGGTTCTGCCCACGCTGGCTATTCTGCTTGGAAGCAGCTGACTTGGATGTGTATCCGAAAAAAGGTCCTGGGACGAGTTTCCTTTTCCCTGATTGCAAGTCTCACTCCCGATCTTCACTTGACGTCGTCGTGCCTGGATGATGAATTGACGTTGGCTTTTTTGTGCGCGCAAAGACTGGGACGAATACATTTCTGTTATTCCAGAAGAGGAACGAGGAGACATGGTCAAGGCTTACTAGTGAGTGAAAGGCTTTTCCTACCCGTGACGTGCGAGTGCCTTTCTGATAACAGATCTATGTGTCGATAGCAAACGACTCATTGGGCCTCAGCCGGAGCGCTCGAAAGCAGCGGGTAAGCGCGAATACCAGTTGTTGCTGGCTTACTGCGCTAACGAGGATCTAATACAATAACATAGGCGCTTGGAGCAAGTATGTACTGCTGTCAAGCACGACTCCGCAGGGAGGTTCTCTGACCATGTTTCGCCATAGATGGGAAATGGCAACTAGCCGTCTTCACGTCAATGAGGAGATGATTCAGAAAGCAAGCGATGGTGTGTTGTACCCGTTGTATCGTTTTATCCTTCTCGTACTTACATCTACAAATGATATGGATCTCAGGTGACTGGGCGGACAAGTTCGGTAAGAGGACAACAATGGATGCTGCAAGTGCAACCACTCACTAGCTTACAGCACGCATCGAGGCACATTACTTTGGTAAGTCTCTCTGAACTCTTCATTAATTTCTTGAGCTTACCTTCTCTTGACAGTCAATCGCGGCTTCATGCGAGACGGCCAATTGCTGGAGAAGGAACAAATCGACAAAATCCGAGACATCCCTGCTACCATCGTTCAAGGACGCTGGGACGCTGTTTGCCCGGCTCGTACTGCCTGGGATCTTCATAAAGGTGAGGCTCGCCATTTGTGGTAAAAACCACGTCAGCCCCCGACCTGACATGGTGCGTTGTCACTGTCTCAGCTTGGCCAGAGGCCAAGTTTATCATGGTGCCGGATGCTGGACACAACGCCAAGGAGACGGGCGTCAAGCGAGCTTTGTTGGAGGCGACTGTCGAGTATGGCAAGCTTTAAGTATCCGAAAATGTGCCAACATGCTACGCCGCCGGCAGCAGCTGGATGTCTGCTAGTCTGCGGGACGAGGGTACAACCATACTCTGCTACAATTTTCCTGGGTAGTCTTCAGCCACCCTGCGAATGTTTCGTGTGCACGATAGCCTTCCCAAAGCAGTCAATGATGCTTGATTGCGGAACGACAAAATGACAAATGCAAGAAGATGGAGCTAACAATTGCGATGCGACTCATCAGAGCCAATAAGTGCGAGTATATTGCTACAGGTCTTCATTTGCTTGCTTTGGATTGCCCTGCTTCCCAATTTCACTTCATGCTTTTTGCTGATGACTTGATGACTTCCCCACTGCATGCTTGCTCGGGTATACGGTATACGAGACTGCCGCTCATTGAGCGGCAAGAGGAGCAGGCGCACCATTGGTGCTGGCACCTCTATGCTGCCCTCTTCCGCCTCGAAAGCCGGCTCGTCCACGGTCAGGACCGCCTCGTCCTCGATTTGGTCCTCCTCGACGACCTCGACCTCGATGAGGGCCCCCTTCTCCATTCTGCTGAGCAGGTGCCGGCACTGGCGCATCCACATGCAAAGCATTGGGCGCATTGGGATTCTCGTGCGTGTTCCTGTTGCCAACATGGCCTCGGTTGGCTGGTGTCCCTCGACCACGCTCGCCGTTAAAGCCCAGACCACCCCTTCCTCGACCTCGCGGATGGTATGACTTTTGGGCATCCTGAGCCTGCAAGCTGGCTGGAGGGGCTACACTGGTATAGTCTTGCTTTTGTACGTGATTTGGACCTGGACCGTAGATTTGCTGTTGCTGAGCGCCATTGGCAGGTTTGCGACCTCCAGTCAACGTGGAATGCAGAATGTCCTGCTGCGATTGTGCCGGAAGATACGCTTGCTCTTTGTCACCGCGAGCGGCTGCCGAGAACTTGCCAGCTATACCACCTCGAGTCAAGATGCCGACTTGTCCACCGCTTTACGAAGTATTGTCAGTCGTACATCGTAGTCAGCACAGCGGGAATAGCTTACCGGCCGGTGCCTCGAGACGGACCACTGCTATAGCCTCGCGGAGTCGCTCCTCGATAGCTTGGATGACTGGATGCAGCAGCAGAATGACCATTTGCAGTTGCATGAGCTGGCAGCTGCCTCGCTGGAGCGGGTCCGTCTCTGGACTGCGTGACCTGCGGATTGCTGAGGTTCATAACCGTGGCTGGCGCAACAGTCATGCCGCGATAAGGCGAGCATCTGACCAGAGGTGATGAGAGTCAACAAAGCGTAATGCTGAGCAGCTTTGCACTATATGTGCTTACCTGCCGCCTAGAGTTGTTCCGCCCATAAAAGGTATGTCGAAGACGATGTCGAGGAAACCTTCCTGGATGCCGACTACCACGCCTCTGACGGCGAGGGGGACACTGCCAGATTCTGCGACCGTGATAACGCGATTGCCAACAGTAAAGGTCTGATGCTGCAAGCGGTGCATAGCATGAACAGGCTTGAGAACCACGCGGCGGGGAATGCCCTTGAGCACGGCCTGTTTCATCTGATCGATCGTCTTCTTCGAGTAGACCTGATCCTGGAACGCTTCCATCTGCTGGACCGCCTCTTTTTCCATTTGATCGGAGTACAGGGAGACCTTTTCAAAGTCTCTCACCCCCTTCTCTTTGATCCAGCGCTTCAGCTCATCCAGACGCTTTTCAGTGTTCTGTGGGAAGAAGGCGGACGCTGCAGTGACGTCTTTGCCTTGCTTGCCATCGAGTGTTGCTGTAATTTCGGGGAACTTCTCCATGTACTCCTTGATGAGGTCAATAGCCTTCTGGCTGTATTCCCAGCCCCGCTCGTTGCGCTGAGCATAGCCTAGGACCTTTTGACTACGAGCCTCAAACTTGAGGTTGAGGCCAACATTGACACGACCGCCGCCGGTGGCATCGAGCATCAGGCCAGATGTGATCTTCGACAGCGTTAATGCTCCAATGCGCAATTGCTTGCAGACCACCGGTGAGGGGTAGTAGAGCGTCTTCGCTCGTTGCGATGCCTTTTGTGCAAAAGCTTGCGTCTCGGCATTATCCGTCGCAAAGTACTGCCGGGATTGTCAGCAAGACGCAGCGCAAAGTGGAGATCTTGCAACTCTTACTGCAACTTGGATAGTGAGCTTGCCATCTTGATGTCCATACACAGTGGCAGGAGCTCCAAAGAAACGATCGCCAAGGAAGAAGACCTTTTCGCCCTCGGGATACTCTTCTTCCACCGGCCGGGCAGGCTGCTCCACGTACCTGGGGTCATCTTGCGTGCGATCCAGTACACAAGTCTGTACGGCTTGCTCGATATCTTCCGGGTCAAACTCCTTGACGAGCGCGCCTTCGTCGGTCCTCTTCAGACCTTTCAAGAGCTGAACATGTAAAATAATCTCGACTCCATCCAAAATAACACCGAATCGTTTCGAGTAAACGTGCTCGACTTTGTGGGCTGCCTTGCGCCACTTGTCCTGCCGCTCGGGTGAGTGAGTGGCAGGTATCATGGCTCCAGAGGGGCTCAAAGTATATTTGCGCTCTCCATCGGAGACGCCCACGACCTTTGCCTCCTGCAGGAAAGGCCAGCCAGCAAAGACGTGCTTGCCGAGGCATTGTGAAGCAATTTGCTCGACAGCCTGGCCTTGATAGGTATCATCGATGGACATGATAACAGACTCGTTGCGTGAATCGGTCTGGAACACGTTGACTGCATGGAAGGCAATTCTCGGATGGACCGGTAAGGTGTAGATCGAAGGGAAGCCTGGCAGAGCATTCTTGCCTAGCAGGACGCCTTCGCATAGACCTTTGACGAGACGCAAACCACCCAATGTTGGCAAGTTGAAGACTTCAATCTTGCAACGGGAGTTCAGGAGGTCAGGGAAGAAGCCAGGTAGCGACGATGGGTAGGTAGCCATGTAGGCCGGATCATAGCTGAATTGATAGCTCTCGCCAAAAGAATTGCGTTGCTTCTCATCTTCGGTCAGGTACTGTTCCTTCGTAGCCATGGCTGCTAGCAAGCGCTTGGCGTCAATGAAGGGAATCTTGACGATAGCCTCCCATTCTGCCTTCTTGCCGTTCTGATCTTGCTCGAAAGAAGAGGGGTAGAAGTCTTTGATTGGCGACTCGGAGTTGGTCATGAGATCCTGCATTGATTCTCGTTAGCGTGAATTCCGACTTCGGTCAAGCGCGAGTGAGGCTTACGCGGTAAGGGATAGGCAAAAGAGTTGCGCTGAGCTCGGGCATGACACCCATCAACTGCTCGAACGGTCTAAAGGGCTTATTGAGATCGAAGTCGAACTTCATTTCGGCCAATTTGGTGAGATCTGAGAACTTGCGTCAGTCTGAGTCCTGCATTGCGAAGCAGCTGACGTTACGTACCGGAAATCTTGGGGGAGTAGTGATAAGGGTAGAACCAACTCCACGATGCAACACCGTCGTAGTAATAGTGCAAGACCCATTGTAAACCCTCGACCCACTTGAATGCAATCTGCCGGAGTGCTGCCGGATCTTTGTCGATATCAAACTCCAGCTTCTCGATATAATAATCCTTCTTCCACTCGTACACTTTCCGCTCGACCATCTTTTGGTAATCGCGGTCATGTTCGGCCTGTGTCTTTGCCGACTCTCGTGCATTTGGGGCTTTCTCATACTTGGTGAAGACTCGCTCAAGAGCCTGACGCCATTCTGCTACTTCTTCGCTTTCGTAGCGGTTGCCGAGGGCTGACTGGCCTGATGCGCCTTTTGTGGCGTTCAAGTCCATTTTCTTCACTGCGCTGGTAGTGTCGTCGAGAACAACCTCATCATCATCGTCGTCTACATCCTCCCACTCCCCATCGTCGGCTGCGTCCTCTTCCTCTCCGCCATCAGGGCTGTCTTGCGCCTCTGCCTCCGCGCTGTTCTCCAGTAGAGCCGCAACGACATCCTCGCTGAGTCGAATGACAATGACAGGCTCGTCATTGGCATCGAATTCGTCGAAAGCGATATCGAGGTTTAGATCATCGGTCAACTTTTGCAAAAACGTCCGATCCTGCGCGTTATTGCTAGCCGGGAACTCGAGCTTGGCAGTCAAAGACGGGCTGTCCAGATTCGAGTTGACGAACGTCTTGACGGCCGTTACCATGCTCCGCTGTGCTTTGGTGATCGCATTCCGCTTCTGACTCTTCTGATTCGCCTTGTCGGATTCTTTACCTGCGTTCTTCATGCGCATCCATTCGGCATCTGCGCTTTCCTCCTCGAGCTTTTCCTTTTCAAAGTCTGCAAGCTTGTCGAGGACTAGCTGGAGGCGCTTTGTATCGAGCACGCCATTCTCGTTTAGGTATCCACCTGCTTGTGGCAGAATCTCCTTGTAGATGCCAAAAAGCAGGTTGAAGGCACCTTCGTTGATGTGCAGGCCAGGAAGATGGGGCAAGAAGTCGTTGCCGATGAAGATTGCTAAGAGGATAAAGTCGTCGATGATATGTTCGAGGTCGTATGGATTGCTTTTTGGCATGACAGACTTGAGGTCGCCAAACTCAATGTCGAGGTATTCTCGCAGCAGACTTAGATGCATGAGGTAAAAGTTCGTCGCTTCCAAACCCTTGTGCTTTGCCTTTTCCCTCGCTGGACCGAAGAGCACCTCTTCTCGCAGCAGGCAAAAGTGCGGATCGTGCGAGAGCAGCCCCAGCATGATGAGATCGGCATCGAGGCCGTACAGGCAATGTCGGGTGTTTGGATTGTACTCTGGCTGAGCTTTCGCGAGCCTAATGTATTCCATGACCTTGTGCTCTCCTTCACCGGGTACTTCATGGCCTGAAAGGACAACGCGCACACCACGCCAGTCTGCGTCTTCTGTAATCTTCTTGTTGATGAAGTACTTGAGCTGCGCTGTAAGCCGCGCCATGAACGGCGTTCCAGGAGTGATCATATTGGACTGGAAGGCATCTTCCAGATCTTCGGGTATATCCTCTCCTTTTCGCTTAGCCTCGAGTATCCGGTCATTTGACTCTTTCGCCGAGCGGAAACGACGACTTCGCTGCTGGTTCATCTTTGCGCGCGGTGCAACACCATCAATGGCCATGAAGAAGAGCTTTTTGGGCTTAATCTTGCTGAAGAGGTGCTCGATATAGGCAAAGATCTGGAGGAAGATCTGCTCTTCGGATATCCGGAAATGCACGTCTTCATTGTTATTGTGAGAGCAGTTGTGGATGATGCCGTTCATATCCAGGTAGAGATTGTCTGTTCAATTACAGTGGCATGACGAGGATAGAGACGAGTGTAGGTACTATCGATCAGCTAGCTGGCCTGGCACAAAGACGATGGAAACGATGATGTCCTCACCGAATTCAGGTATGCGGTTCTCCTGGATGAGCTGCGATATGAGCGGGTAGCGCTCAGAGAGCCATCGGAATGCCTTGGGGATACTGTCGTGAATGCATTGTTATCAGCACTGGCTGTAGTATAGCTCCACATCTCGAGATCGAGCTGGAACGCGCGTACCCCATGGCGACAGGTGGCTATTTGAGCAGCGAGGTGGACGAAAGTCTAGCTGGGTGTGCTTGTTCAGAGTGTACCACGCTGCACCTGCAATGCTCCTTGCGCGCGAGTTCGGCGAGAGCTGTTGATGCCCTCGATTGGCGAGAGTGCAAGGGCAGCTGTGGCTGTTCGTCGCAGGATGACCAGCTGGCGACTCAAGTCATCATCCAGATAATCAGATACTAGCTCCTCTTCCACATCTTACAGACAGACGATCGCCAATGCTGCGACATGCAAGTCCAAGCGCAAGCCTCGACGTCCAAGCTCGCCCATGTCAGCGGCAGTGGTGATGCGGATCCAGCAGGGCCGGGCAGCAGAGAGCCGGCAGTCTTGTCCAAGAGGCCTCTATCCGCAAAAGCAGCAGGGAAAGCCCGAGCTCGCGATGATGGTATCGTACAGGAGAAGACATGGAACCAGGTTCTCAAGTCTGGCGTCGCTGGCGGTGTCGCTGCTTGCGTCGCAAAGACCTCTGTCGGTGAGCTTGGCCGCTGTTGGCCTTTGTGGCTGGCGTCATTGGAAGCCCGGCTTTCTAATGTGACATATACGTCTAGCACCTCTGGACAGGGTCAAGATCCTCTTTCAGACTGGCTCGCAGCCGTTTGAAAAGTACTCTGGTGCGCGAAGCTCGTCTGCCTCCGAACAACGGCCTCGACTGACTGATAATGACACTTTCTTTGATCGGAATGGCCTTTCATACATGAGCAGACTCATGGACGGGTGTGTTCAGGGCAATGGCCCAGGTAAGCACCTCTTACATCTATCACCTTCGTGCCTTGCCTGACAAGCTGATCATCTTTGCTACCCGCAGATACACCGCGAGAATGGGTTACGAGGGCTACTCCAAGGCCATTCGATGACGCTTCTTCGAATATACCCATACGCAAGCATAAAGTTTATGGCCTACGAAGGCCTTCATAGAGTGAGCGCGCATCACCTGTCAAGCTCTCCAAACGGACTGGCGCTTCGAGTCTCATAGCCCGAACCAGACTGACTACACACTTCTTTACGTGCACAGTGGCTCATGCCAACTTCAGATAGCGTGACTGGACCACGTCTCTTTTCAGCAGGCGCACTCGCAGGTGTCACCTCCGTCTTCCTGACCTATCCCCTCGAGCTAGTGCGCGTGCGACTAGCCTACGACAGGAAGCTCCCCACCTCGCAACTGCAAGGTCGTTCAGTGCTCGTGTATTCCATCCTCAAGATCTACCACGAAGGCGACCCACCTCCTCCGCGACACATCACAGGGTCTCCACTGCAGCCTCCTGTGCCTTCTCCCTCACACACCTTGGGAAACCTAAGCAGTTCAGCGCACCCAAGACCGTATTTCAAGAACCCAAGCAAAGCAGTCGTCGTCGCTTCGTCACTCTTCGCACGCGTGCCGCTGCTCAAATTCTACCGAGGCTTTGTGGTCTCTATAATTGGAATGGTACCTTATGCTGGCACTTCGTTTCTTGTTTACGGTAACTTGAAAAAAGCAGCAAAAGAGACCAGCGCGCATGAGAAGCATCCTACGGCGCTGAATCTAGCATGTGGCGCAGTCGCAGGCGCAGCGGCACAGACCGCAAGCTACCCTTTTGAAGTCGTAAGACGGAGGATGCAAGTCGGTGGACTACTCAGGCCAGATCGGTTCTTTGGATTCTGGGAGACCGTATCGTTCATCTATAAACGCAAAGGATTCCGAGGCTTCTGGGTCGGCCTCAGCATTGGATACCTCAAAGTCGTCCCCCTTACAGCGATCTCGTTCAGCGTCTGGGAAGCGCTCAAAAAGGTCATGAATGTGTAGCAATAGTCGCCAGTCTAGAGAGTGCGTCAGTGTACGTAGCAGCACATCTTCGTCGCAGTGCAAATGTCTGTGCACTGATAGCATCAAATCATTTCAGTCAAGCCGGTCGACTACAGAGAAGCCTTGAGCGAGCCTGTGCTACTACATTCGTACAGCAGTTCTGGCCCTGTGCACTCGAGAGGATACTTGGCAGGAGTCTAGGCCTACGAAGAAGGCTTGTTGATCTCCCTCTTGAGCTCTCCCTTTTGCTGGGTGAGCCTGGCCTCGTCCTGCTTTGCCGTGTCTCCAGTGACGCTGGGCGTGACAAGCTAAAACGTCAGCCCGGCACGTGCAATCAATCACCTTTGCGAGCGCGTAGAACTCACGCTCCGACGACATTGTTGACCTTGCCAGAGATACCGTCAGCGACACCCTCGACGTAACCCTTTGCCTCTGCAGCCTTTTGCTCAGCGACGCCGTCCTGAGGACAGCAACCAAGCGAAGACGTGGTGTCAGCCGCCGCAGTCATTGGGGAACGAGCACGACGCACATTGTACTGCGCCTGGCCAGAGTTCTGGAGGTTGGTGCCGAGGACACCATCGACGACTGTGCCGACTGTCTGTGTCGCTGATCCCACGACCTGGTTGTAGGCTGCCATGTGTGCACTTGTCGTGTCAGGCTTGGAGCTTGTGCAACACACGAGGACAGCCTGGACAGGACAGCGGCTCACCGGCGTTGGCCTTGGATGGCTCGGCGGAGTTGCTGGACATGCTGTGCTTGTATGTATGTGCTGCTGCTGTTGGTGTGCGTGTGCGTGTGGATGGAGCAGAGGCAAGAGGGCGAGGTGTGCTTTGCTGCCTGCACGCTGCCAGAGTCGCGTCATCGCTTTGGCCACACGTGACGGGATACCGCAAGACATGCAGAAAGACATGCTATACAGTGCAGGGAGCTTCCAATGCCATTGGCTGCGATGTAATTGTACGCTTCCATACCACAGTCAAGATCGCAGTGTGTCACCTAATTCCCTTGCAAGAGGGAGAGTCACCGAAGACATGGTACAGCACATCACTACTGCGGCGCTCGCTTGTTCTTCTCAAGCTTCTCCTGCTCCTGCCTGCTTGCGACGTCTACAAACTCAATCTCCGGTCGTTTGGTCTTGCCAAGCTTTGCTTTTCCAGCGGGCACCCTCGTCCTGCTCCTGACCGCCTCCCTGACATCCCTCGGTATCTGCTCGCCGCCAGCTTTGCGTGCTTTCCTCTCATCCCTCTTCTGTTTCCTCTCCAGCTCATCCTTCTCGTTCTTCAGATCGACAGGGCTTTCATCGTCAATCATCAGCCAATGCGATTTATTCGGCGTCTTGAACAACGCTTCCGTCTCTTGCTGCACATCAATGGCTTCTTGCAGCCTCAGCGGCGCGTTGTCGCCAGAAGATACGCCGAGAGCCTGCTCCATCCCATTGAGATATTGCATCTGCAAATCCTTGCCCGTCGCGGCGGTATTGTATTCCAGCGCCTTGAGACGCACAATCGCGCGAACTCGGTCGAGGGAAAGTCCATTCTTGAGGGCGACTTGACGGACGTGGAATGTCTCGCTCTTGACGTCTTCTGGACTCGTAGCGGACGCTTGTGTGCTTTTTAGCGAATCGATGAATTGGCGGTAGATGCGATCTTTTTGCGAGTGCGAGAGAGGTGTGGGCGGGCGGAAGGTAGGGTTGAGCGGGAAGGGCTGTATTATAGACGATTGAGAGTACAATAAGCATATGGAATGCAACCAAGCAAGCCAGCAAGCAATCTTGAGGAAAGACAGCAGCTGCGGCTGCAACATGCGAGTGACGCACCGTCCGGCCCAGCCAATTCGTGCGACCCGCATACGGCCTCTTGTATTTCCTTCCAGTCTCTCCGTTCAGCCACTGTTGGAAACCCGTAGTCTTGCCTTTGACCTGGCCAGGGATGGCAGTCGTGATATCGCCAGGTCCGCCTGTGCCTTCGTTTCCGGGTGCAGTCTCGGAGGGCGCAGACTCTGAGCTTGCACGACCTTCAGGGGAGGTGGAGCTGCCTGCTTTGCTCGAAGCGTTGCGCTTCAGGCTGCTACTGCCACTGCCATCTCTTGCGGCTGACGGGCATGCACTCGTCTTCGATGTGCTCGTTGCTGGAAAAAGTAGCTGAGAAGACGTAGAGGCGCCGCTGGCTAGGCTTGACGCTGCCCGCGCATGGACTGCGCCAGGCACTAGCAGCCTGCATATGCACGCGGAGGCTGTTGTGCGCATCTCTGCGAGTGCTTTGATGGGTGTCGAGCAGCAGAGAGGCTACTTTGCCTGATCTTGCTCGCAGGCCATGGTCGATCAACCCGCTCGCAGGTCAGCGCAGCAGCAACTCAGCAAGACGCCAGCAGCAGCATCGACTAGCTGGTCGCGACTCGCGCAGTGGTGAGGTACTGTCACGCTTGAGCAGCCGGCTGCTGCGGGCGACCGCTGCCCACCATGGTCGGCTACTCGAACCTCAAGAGTGAGTCGACGCGACAGGGCAGCCACGTTAGAAGCGGGACACTGAAGCTGATGCGCTGCATGGACTGTTCCCCACAGCCCTTATCAAGGCCATCGTACGTCTATCGCATTTATCCTCGCGCGACCCTGGCGTGGTGCAACGCTGACACTTCGCTCTGCCCGCATTGACGCGCCGACACACCACCCCATCTCACAACGACGATGCCCGACGTACAACACGACGCACATCACAGCGCGCCTGCAAGACTTCTGCCGATGAGCGCGCGGTGATAGTCAAAGAGTCCGCCGCGGTGCGCACGTCGTTCAAGGAAGAAGACGTGTTTATGCGCCATCACAATGTCGCAAAGCTGCTCTACATTCACATGCTCGGCTATCCTGCCCACTTTGGTCAGATTGAATGCTTGAAACTCGTTGCAAGCCCGAGATTCGCGGATAAACGGCTCGGATATCTGGGCATTATGCTGCTGCTTGATGAGAATACAGAGGTCCTCACGCTCGTCACCAACTCGCTCAAGAAGTGGGTCGCATTCAAGCAGGATGCGGGCTTTGGGGACAGGCTGACATGAGTCACTCTGCGCAGCGACATGAATCACTCGAATCAGTATGTCGTCGGACTGGCACTCTGCACATTTGCAAACATATCAAGCGAGGAAATGTCGCGCGACTTGGCGAATGAAGTCGAGAAGCTGCTAGGGTCTAGCAATACGTACATTCGCAAAAAGGTAAAGTCTCTCTTATCAGATGTTCACTGTTGATATTACTTGCCAGACTGCCAACGTTGCTGATTGCTATCTACAACAGGCCGCCCTCTGCGCCATGCGGATCATTCACAAGGTGCCAGACCTCATGGATCATTTCATCTCCCGTTCGACAGCCCTATTGCAAGACAAGAACCATGGTGTCCTACATTGCGGCATCACGCTTGCCACAGACATGTGTGCAATGGATGAGGACACCCTGGTGGGCTTCCGCAGGGTGCGTCTCGCTTTGCCGTAGTCCTGCCGCAGGGGGGAGGCCTTGGCTAATATAGCTCTTCAGGCCGTACCCCTGCTCGTCCGTCTTCTCAAATCTCTCTCCTCAACCGGCTATTCGCCCGAGCACGACGTGTCCGGGATCACCGATCCCTTCCTGCAAGTCAAGATTTTGCGTCTTCTCCGCTTGTTGGGCAAAGGAGATCAGCAAGCCAGTGAAGCAATGAATGATCTCCTAGCACAAGTCGCGACCAACACGGACTCGAGCAAGAATGTCGGCAATAGCATCCTTTACGAGGCTGTGCTTACTATTCTGGACATTGAAGCGGAACAGGGCTTGCGAGTTATGGCTATCAACATTCTTGGAAAATTCCTCAGCAACAGGGATAATAACATCAGGTAAGCCATTCTACTGTTTCTGGCTGCAGTGCACGAGATCTCTTTAACGCCACTGTCTTGCACCTTTAGATACGTTGCGCTCAACACGCTGAACAAGGTCGTTGCGATCGACACCAATGCCGTGCAGCGCCATCGAGCCATCATCCTCGACTGCCTGCGCGACGGCGACATCTCCATCCGCCGGCGAGCGCTCGAGCTTTCATATGCGCTGATCAACGAGTCCAACGTCCGCGTGCTCACGCGAGAATTGCTCGCCTTCCTGGAAGTTGCAGATAATGAATTCAAGCTTGGTTTGACGACGCAGATCTGTCTCGCTGCGGAACGATTCGCACCGAACAAGCGCTGGCATATTGACACTGTGCTACGTGTCTTGAAGCTGGTAAGTCTGACATTGTACCCACGTGTGCATTTGAGAATGGCTAATGCGCTGTACAATAATCAGGCTGGCAACTTTGTACGCGAGGAGGTCTTGTCGAACTTTATTCGCCTCGTTGCACACACGCCTGAGCTGCAAGCGTACACTGTCCACAAGATGCACGCCTCTCTACGTGCAGACGTCTCGCAGGACTCGCTTACACTCGCAGCTGTCTGGATGATGGGCGAATACGGCGACATCCTTCTCGCGCCTCCGCCAGCAGGCATGCTGGACGAAGCGGCGACAGAAGACGGTCAAAAGCAGACAATCCGCCAAGTGCAAGCTAGCGAAGTTCTCGACCTCTTTGACAATGTAGCCACAAGTCCGTACACCAATGTGACAATACGGCAGTACGTCATTGTTGCAGCGACAAAGTTCTCGACACGCTTGGACGAAGCTGGCCCCGTCATGGACGCGAGCTCAGAAAGAGAAAGGGTCGGGAAGATGATCGCCAAGTATCAGAGCTCTGTAGAGCTGGAGATTCAGCAACGTGCAGTGGAGCTCGGCGTCTTGCTCACTACGCTCGACTCGGGCGTGCGCCAGGGTGTGCTAGAACGAATGCCCCCGCCGGAATTGAAAGCGACTGTCATGGGAACGGGTGCGTGGGAAAACATCCCGGTAGCATAATTTCTGCTTGATATCAAATCTGACGTCTTCACATTGCAGTCTCCGAGAAGCGCGCCGTTGGCAGCACTCGAGCGGACAAGGACTCATTGGTCGATCTCATGGGCGATGACTCTGCGGCTTCGCCGCAACTGGGCAGCGGCAAGCAAAACGCAGCCACAGACTTGCTGGCGGACATCTTCGGAGGCGGCGCCGCTAATGGCAACGCAGCGTCTGGGCCACCTGCAAGAGGCGGCATTGAGGACATTATGGGACTCTTTGGCAACACAGGCAGCCCCGCACCACGGCCTGCAGCGACTTCTCCTGCACCACCGCAAGCAGCGTCTGGCATGGAAGATCTTTTCGGCGGGTCATCTGCGGCAGCGCCTCCACAGCCAAAGAGTCTAGTTGCGTACACATCACCGGCTTCCGGCCTAGTTCTATCATTCACACCTACAAAAGACGCATCCAAGCCAAACGTAGTCAACATTACCGCGCGCTTTGCTACCTCTCCTAGCACTTCGGCACCGATACAGGGCATAAATTTCCAAGCTGCGGTCCCAAAGACTATGAAGTTGCAGATGCTGGCCATCTCGAGCGCAGACATCCAGCCGGGCCAAGAAGCCACGCAGCTTATGCGAATCATGGTACCGCCTGGTGCTCAGATTCGGTTGCGCTTACGGTTGATGTACACCTATCAGGGCGAGTCGAAGCAGGAGCAGGCCGACTATGCATTTGCGCCTGGCTCTTTCTGAAAAGTCTCTGTATGCCATATAGAGCGGTCGGTTTTTTGTATGTAGATCACGCGGATGTCACGGCCAATGAAAGAGAAACTCCACGACCAGACGATCACGATGTCTTCCGCTTTACACGCCGGGGTGGCGTGGTCTTACCTGCTGTATCTGAAGGTTTTCGCTTGCGTTTCGGACTGCTCGACTTCTCGGTAGCGCGCTTTTCTGGCTCTTGGTTTTTTTTCGGTGCCTGCTTGGCCTTTATCTTGTTTGTGACACCTTTCATCGCAAGAGCCTGCAATCCAGTCCATTCGGCTTTCCCTCCTTCGTCGTTGTGCAGCCAACGAATGGTGCCTTGACACAAGCCGCTGCGAGACGAGCTGCCCAACCACTCTGCAGCAACCTTGGCTGCCAGCTGTGATACACCTTCAGCCGCTTGAGCCTTCTGACCACGCCCAGCTATGCCTGGCGCCAGCTGTGTGCCATGATCTGCGCCTTCAAGCTCTACAATGTTCGACTGAGCGGAAATCGAGCTGGAGCAGAGCTCCTTGAGGTCTCCCAGAGCGCACATCTCGTCATTGGAACCGCTCTGGAACATGATTGAGGCATTGCTGGGTAATTTAATCAAGACTTGCTTGCGCTCTTCGTCTTTTGTGCCTTTGCCTGCTCCTACGAGCGGGTATGACTGCAATACCAACTTTCGGGATAGCTTCATATTCTCCAAGTTCGCTGCCAGGGTCATGGCAGCTGCTCGGCAGCCCATGCTTCGACCGGCCAGACTGATAGTTCCAACTTCACTCGACTTTGCAGCCCATTCGAGGACCGCAGTAAAGGCTTTTACACGCGTGCCGAGATGCATGGGACCATCGAAACCAAGGACAGCGAATGTGGGGCTGCCAGCTTCTGAAGATTTGGCTATGCCTTCGCACAAGTGCTTCGACGAAGAGCTTGTGCAGTCACCGCCAGATCCATGTGTATAAATGACCAGGTGTATCTTGCTTTCTGCGTCTTTCTTGTCTGGGGATACAGTGTGCCACAAGTAGATAGGAATAGGCTTCTTGACCTCGGCAGCTTCCAAGGTGGACGTCACTGGCAATTTATTAGTCGAGCTTGCCCGCGATAGGAAGTCATCAAACGTGAGAGACATTGTTGACGTTCATGAAAAGTAAGAGTTCGTCTGAAGCAGCCCTAGTACCTGGAGTTGGCAGCAATAGCGGTGGCGGTCCCCACTCTCTCGCGTCGACGTGACCGGCCACTGAAGGTTACCGTCGGAGCTGCGAGATCTTCTTCAACTTCGTCCTAGCGGCATGGCTGTATTCGTCATTTCCCTACTGTCGCTCGTTGTTGCCACCAGCTGCAGCCGGCGGCTTCGACCACGCTGCGTGTCTCTCTCTTGACAACGTGCAAAGGTCCGCTGCTCATCAGGACGCGCAAAGCACCATTTGGTGAAGACACTGATCTGACTGCCCGTGAAGCACCTCCATCCTGCACTGGAGCAATGGCCGGACATCGATAAACAACTCGCGCTTCCCAGCTGAGGCACTGATACGACCCTCTGGCCGGGCATCAGCTAAAGCACACACAAGGAAGGATCATCTGGCTAGCCCTTCGCATACGTCAAACCCAGCTCAGAAACGGTATCCGGCGTGACGTCAACTTCGCCCATCGGCCAGCTCCCCTGGCGAGCCCACATGAGATTCAGGATTAGTTACGAAGGTGCGAGGCCGCGTTGAGCGCAACTCGAGGGGCGTGACCAGCCTCAAACTTGAACAACAATGAGTACGCCATTCTCACTGCTCGCCAGAGCCTTGCTGTTTCATTTATTTCAGACCACCTGTTAACAATGTCTTGTCCGCAGATTCCCCAGGCGCCCAGGAAAAGCGCACAGGTCTGCTGGACTTGCCGCCTGACCTTCTTCACATTATATGCTGTCACTTGTTGCCCGGGCACAAGAAGGTGAGCAGACTGTCCTCGTAGCTAACTGCTGCAGTGCCGCGCACTTGCGACAGGTGAATCAACTAAAGCCACAAAACTTCATTTCGCAGGCTCTTGGTTCGCTTGCGGTCTCGTGCAAAGCTCTCCTCGACCTAGCGCAGCACGAGCTCTTTCACCGTATCAGCGTCGAAGATTCAGACTGTGATGAACGTCCGCCAGATTTCGGTACTGTGAAGCCATCAACTTGGCGGCACATAAGGTATCTCAGCTTTTCGTTATCGCCCTTCAAACAGATCAATGCCAGTCCAAGTGCCGATGTCACCCAAGAGCATACCATCAAATTCCCCAGCGCGAACTCTGAGAGCCGCGAGACGGCTGTCATTCAGGCCCGAAAAGCGTGGCGTGGCTGGCTGGATCTGCTAGTAAACGTCATAGACCTTGACATAAGTCTCTACCCGAAGGGTCTGCAAGACATTACCGATCCGATATCAAAGCGACAGTGGATGCACTGTTCAGACTTCATCCAAGAATGTCGAATACGCTGGTCTTCACTGGCCAAGATAATATTGCACATCGATCTGGACCTTGTGCAACCAAATACTCCCTGGCCTTCTGTGAATTGGCCGACGATTTTCAAGCCGTTTGAGGGCTTCGAACTGATGACGACGATCTGGTCTGGGCGCACTTGCTGCATCGATTGGGAATGTCCCCTCTCTTCCTTGCCGGCTTCGGCCACGCGTGAACTCGGTCTCGTGAACGTTCGAGGATCGGACGTTCTGTCACTAGGCACAACAGCGAACTTGACGAGGCTTGATCTGTGTGGAGTCGATTTCGAGTCTATTTACGAAGTTCTCTCTCGTTTCAGCCACACCCTCGTGGATCTGACACTCGATGACGATTCGATTGAGGATACGCACTCATTTCAGCATCTCCGTCTGAAGCCAAGTTCCCGGCCTCGCATTCGAATGTCAAAGCTGGCAACCCTCTGGTCGAATGAAGTGTATTTAGCAACATTGTCCCATATACTGGACGCCATAAGTCTTCCACAAACTTGCGAAGTCACCGTTATTGGCACCAGTACTTGGCATCTCATACGGACGACGGAGGTTCCCATGGTCGACCTCTGGCTTTTCTCAGAATCAATCTCTCGACTAGGTGTGGTGTTCAGTGTGCATCTGCGATGGTCACCTACTTCCCCTTGCGCCCGATATGCCCTGCAACTCGGCTTGCTCAGAAATGCAATTGTCCGCACGGGTGGCCAATTGAAGGTCGAGCTCGTACATTTGCACGCTGGGACCACTGTCTCACGTCGTTTTGACACTTTGGAGACCCTCAGTACTCTCGCACAGGAGAACCTTCTGGACCATCTCAACGGGCTGTCCTTGGCATTGAACGAAATCGACCAACCACGAGGAAAAGATTCTGCTCCACCAATGGAACCTCTGCGACTGTCCTCCGTCGGAAGACTGTCACTTTCGGCCAGAGACTCCTCAAGCGGTCAAACCGCAGCCAATCTGGACTGTATCTTGAGCAAAGTCACTTTCCCCGCTTTGGCCTACCTAGATGTCCGTATCTACCTCCTCAAGGAATCAGAATTCACTCTTCTCATGAAGCGCCTAGAAGTGTACCTTTCCTCCTTTCCGAAACTCAAGTCTGTCAGTGTAACGGACAAGATCAGCGCCGGCAACTCCGCACGAAAGCCGCCTCTCGCTTCTCTCATCATTCGACAGGCTGCTCTGGCTTCTTTAAAGAGAATCTGCGAGTCGATGAACATCGAGTGCACCTGAGTATGGGATGTGAAGCCCGAGCGGTACTGCATGCCGCGCTATGAACGAGAGCTCTGAGTCGCCAATGCTGTTCCACTACCGAAGTCTGCAATTTAAGCGCGTCTGTTAATCTTGTTTACGTTAGGCAGGATCAACAATAGCCGCAGCTCCTCATGCTCAATTGCTCGCCAATGCTAGACATTTTTCACTGCCGCCGATGCTGTGACTTGCGGGACTGATGTCGTGTAATTGCCAGGGCGCTCTAGCTTCATCGAACACCGGCAGTAGTAAATTTGAATGCGTTGACGCGGACGCATGCATTGCCGAATCTACGGGCCCTCGGCCTTTGCCCTAACACAGCAGAGGTGTCGCTGTGGTGCAATGGGCCGCCTTGCGACCACCTCAGCGTAGTCATTACTGACGTCATATATAACACACGTCGTACATGGGCAATTCGTCGCCAGATTGGCAATGGCTTTCAGCTCCAACAGAACTGCCCAGCCACAACTTGAAGCCAGTCACGAAAAAAGAGGTTCCTGAAAGTAAATTGCTTGATGTACAACGACAATCCTTCACACCTGTGTACGCACACACCTGGACTGCAAGTGTTCTCGTGAGCAAGCGCAGTCACTTCTTCTTGAACGGCGGCAGGTTTCGTCCGGCTACGTCGAGATCTGTAAGCACGCAGAAGCAACCGAGAAAACCAGCATTTCGACTTACGCGAGTCTGGCCGTGCTTTCGCCATGCCTGCCATCATCGGCTTGTTGCCCTGGCGGAAGTAGATATCTTCGCCATTCAGAAAATTCTCCTTTTCAAGGGATTCGAGCGCCTTCTTTTCAGGCTGTGCGTTTGCTTTTCGTCCTTTGACCTTGGCTTTGTTGGCTGCCTTGACATGCTCTTCGAAAGCGTCTAATTCACTTGCAGCCCCGCCCTTCTTCTTCAACTGGGCCGTTGTACCGGATCTCTCCAGCTCTGCATCAGCACGCATGCCAGGCGCTTTAGGGACATTGACTGCCTCTTGCTGCTCTGTTCTGTCTGCCTCAACATCCTTGATCCGATCGCTGTCTTTTCTTACGCCCTTGTGTTGCGCTCGTCGCAACTGCTCCCTCAGCCAAGTAAGCTCCTGCTCCTTGGCGCTCAGTAGTTGTGCCAACGTCTCCTGATCTCTGTCGGATTCCTCAGTGGCATCTGCATTGTTCTGCGAATTGACTATAGGCAATTGAGGGATTGCTTGTTGCCCCTGGACACCGAGTCTGTCCTTGTTCTGTGCTCGTGCCATGGCTTGTTCACGCAGACCACCAGGCAGAATGCGCTCCTCGACATTCAAGGCAGCTCGTCCGGCGGCTCCGGGTGCATTCGCATTTGTTCCCGATCCCGGGCCTACACGGGGTGCCAAAGGTTCTGTCACTTCTTTCGCATCTTTATTTGCTTGTGCAGCGGCAGCGAAGAAGTTGTCGAAGACTCCAGCTGGAGCCTGTGGCTCTATCGGCGCGAGCGGCTTGTTCGGCGCAACAGGCTGGATAGCCTGGAAAGGTTGCTGTGCTGCGCCGTTAGCCTGAGGGAAAGGTTTTGCCGTTTTGCCCGTGGCAAGGTTGTCTAACAAGACCCATATAGCATCGATGACAGGCATGCGGACCTTGTCGATGTCGCCGGACATGGCTTCATGTAGAATCTTGAGCCAAGTCAGAGTCGCTGGATCGCGTAAATCGATAACAGGGGTAACCTTCTTGACGTATTTCTCCAAGCCAAGGGCTTCAATCTCTTCGTCTGTGTAGTCCATTCCCGGTGGTATAAAGGGCGGTGCCTTCTTCGCCTGTACAAGATCTTTGGGCGGCACGGGTGGCAGCTTGAGGCGGAAGCGTTCTGCATTGGACAGCTTCTTCTTCCTTTCTTTCGCAGTGAGTGTTTTTGCTTTGGTGCCGGTTCCGGTGGACTGCTTAATTATCTGTACGAGCGGTTCTTGCAGCTCGCGCAGCCATTGCAAGATTTCGGAATCAGCGGCACTCAATGGCAGTGTGCGCATTCGAGCGCCGAAGAATGATGCAAGCCAAGCTGGTGGACCTGGCAACGTAGTCGAATCAACTACATCCAGTACTCCCCAGCTCACCGGAGGAGCCGGCTTGTTGTCGATTGAATCCTTGACAAGCTGCGGCTGTATAGCCTCTACAGGAGGTCCAGCGGCGCCACCGCCTTGGTTGGCTCCACGAGCGATATTTCCAAACAGGTCGGCTCCTGGGCCAGCAGCGACTCTCGGTCCCGGTTTCAACTGTCGGTCGCCGGGTTGCGGTACTAGATGTGCCAGCTTTCTTGCATCTATTGCTTCGTGCGCATGTGCATGGTCTGCAACTGCCGCTTTGGCTGCAAAGTCATTCTGAGGGATCGTCGCCGCTAGTGGGCGCATGCCTTTGACTTTGCGTTTTGTGAGTGCTCTCGCATAGCTGAGTGTCGGTGTGCGGTCCCGCTTCTGGTGGTGGTAGTGTGTTTCAGGCTGTGTCTTCACAATCGAGCACGTGAGGTAATCTGGCTCGAGTAGAGATGGCTCCATGCCGCCTTTCTTGTAGCTGTGCGATGGGAGACAATTTTTAGCTTGCTTCTGTACTATACGAGACAGGCTAAGAGCTTACTGGCAGCCCGTGCACTGTCCGCGCGCTGTGCAACCATGCATGAATACGTTTGGAACGGCCGTGCAGTCGAGTCCCCCGCCGTCTGAGACGCAGCCGCCGCATGTTTTCGGGTCTGTGAAGTCGACGCACTGCATGAACCCATTAAGAAGCAACAGTCAGTGTTACTCCGCCTTTGTTGCATGCGTGACCTACGTGAAGCTCGTTGCTGCCTGGGGACACTGGGCAAAGCTCCTCGTGGGGCGCACAATGCCGTCCACCTCTTGCGCTGCCCATGATGACACGCGACTGGAAGGCGGGCATGGCATCTTCAATGTCGGCATTGACGAGTCCTGCAAGCACCAGACTGGCACAAACAGCCAGCATGGCATGGTGCCCGCGAGAACCAGCTCGCATCGTGGACAAGTGTTGATCGTTCAGTGCGAATTGGATCTGCGTCTTCTGTTATCTCTCCAGCCAGAAGCGCAGCTATTGCCAGATAGAAAGATTGCGCGCGCGTCGAGTGCCGTCAACTGGCTTGGATTTCCATCGTTCTTGCGGTTCGAGCAAAGCAGAACTGGCCAGAAAGCAGGGAGCAGTCTGTTTGTGAGCAACAAAGTGAGTTCTCGCAGCGCAATTGCCGCGTATCTGTGCGCTCGCCCAAGCTTTCCCAGAGGCACGCGCAGCCTTTCTTCCTCGATCGCGTCCGGCGCGCTGTTTGCCACATTCTGCAAGGCGTGTGTCAGCTCGGAGAAGCTCATAAAGGTAGGTAGGTTCTTAAATTCGCGTAAAGGACTATCGGAGTATCTTGTCAGCCTTCAGCAAATGCGCAACGACAGCCAAGACAGCAGCTCTCGTTACTGAACCCGTCCCGCAATGTCAAAGTATTCCTGAAGCCGGCTGAATTTCGATACATCCGTCTATGGCTACAGAGAAACATGATGGTCATACGTGACAAGCCGTCCAGGATCGTATGCAAACAACGACGTAGCGGAGAAAGATTGCGAGTAATGCGAGTGGTGACCGTGAAAAAGTGAATCCCTCACGAGTATGCTGAACAAGACTGGTGGGAGGACGCGGAAGTCAGTAAAGTGTATGAGCTGGTGTAAGAAGATGCGGAGATGAGAGGAATTTTGAGCTGTCAGAGTAGATAAAGGCAATTTCAAGTGTCCTCCTGCTGCACCCTCCAGTGGAGAGGCAGTTCTCGGTACAGGTCTGAGAAATATTCACATCCTTCGAAGAGGGGCAATCGCGGGAGCGAGCCAAGGGAAAGGGGAGGGAGAGAGAGGATGAGAGGCGACTCAGGAATGGCCACTCACTCATAAGAACGACTTTGCGAGATGTGAGACGCCGTGATCACCCCACTGGCGGACGAGGTGTGCGGTCTATGCGTTGGCCAATTTGAGGAAACTGTGACGAGCCTTGCATGGAATCGACAGTAGCCTTGACGTGCCCAATGGGCCCAGGAGCGCGCCCTTGACTGGCCGATGCTCTGCGCTGGATGCCAAAAGCCTCTGCAATGGAGAGGGTATTTGACGATCTCGAAGGCGATGATGGAACATCGACATCCGTGTCAGAGACCATGACGCTCGGTAGATCACCAGAAGGCGTGCGTCGGTGTGGAATGATGACAGTGTCGCGCTGTGTAGGGGAGGTGGGTGACGCTAGATCCTCTACGAACCCATCATTGTCCTCTGAGCCCGTGGCGCGATCGACGCTGAGGCTCTCGAGCGCTTTGACGAGGTCGTCTGCCAAGGTCTCGAGGTTGGGAGCGTCTTCGCGAATCTGCTCCCAACCGACTGGAGGGGAGCCAGGCGGAGAGATGAGAAAGTTCTTATCCGTGTCGGGCACTGGCAGGCGATCCTGCAGACGACGGTTGCGGACAATGTCTATTGGGGTAGCAATGCCACGATATACGCGGAGGAGGGATCTGTAAGTCGGAAACAGCCCAGTCAGCGAATCTGGTCCCCTTGCGAATGCCTCGCACATGCCATCAGGCTGGGTGCAGATTCAGTCAAACTTACTTGGACACGTCGCCATCGACGCTGCCGAACCCCTCCACCAGCGTGCAGTCCATGGCAGCTTTAGCAGCCTCTGCAGCATGTTCATGCGTGTAGATGACCACAACGCGGTCAAACGCGCTCAGTGGGACCCAGGCCTCGATGTGCCCGAAGCGCTCGAAAAACTCGCGCAGAGACGGCGTGACAGACGGATGGAGCAGCGCGGGCGGGACGCGCGTGATGATGAGCGTGTTGGTTGTGCCGTCCATGGTCGACGTGCTTGCTCTATACTCGGGTGCCTCAACCATTGCGGTGGTCGCGCACCCCCCGCCCGATGGGGTTGGGCGAAGGGAGACCTGCAGGACGCCTTGAAAACTGCTTTGATGTGCGAGTGATCAGGCTTGGACAGCGAATGACACGTCCAGCACGCTATGGCGTGTGGTGCATGGCCACGCCGACGCTCTCTTGACACCGCTTGAGTCTCCAGCTCCTTGCGCGACCATGGCCACCAGCATGCCCGCAGCGTCCAGGTCCGTGGTACAGGGCCGACTGTGGTACACAAAGACAGCCGGCGCAGCTTGCGCGCTCTGCAGCCAGTCTATCAGTCCTCAAAGACGACGTTTACTGCATTCATCACCACGTTTGACTGCTCAAGAGGCGCAAAACCCGCCCGTACCGTCCATCTCCAAAGACAAGGCATATGCAAAGACACTCATGCTTCCCAAGACCGACTTTCCGTTGCGAGCCGACGCTGCAAACCGCGAAGGGCTGTTTCGGAAGCGTACAACAGAAGATCTGTATAAATGGCAGGTGCGTGGCTCGCCTAAGATCTGCTTATACGCCGTCGACTGACTGACAGCAGTCGCCACTAGTGGAATCAAAAAGACCGGCCCATCTTTGTGCTTCACGATGGCCCACCATACGCCAATGGGAATCTCCATATAGGTGTGTACCGTACATTGGACGCAAGATGGAAGTGCGCCTGACGAAATGGCGCACGTAGGCCATGCCATGAACAAGATCCTGAAGGATGTCATTAATCGATACAAAGTCCTTCGAGGGCACCGCGTACAGTAGGGCAATCCATTAATACATTCTTCTCAGCTTAGCTTACAGGACCTCAGCTACGTCCCAGGCTGGGATTGTCACGGCTTGCCAATCGAGCATAAAGCCCTCAAGCAACTAGAGGCAGACCACCGCGAAATGGATCCCCTCGAAGTCCGCAAGATTGCGAGGAAGACAGCAGACAAGGCTATAAAGGTGCAATTGAAGGAGTTCAAGGAATTCGGTCTGATGGCAGACTGGAGCAATGTCTATCGGACTTTTGGTGCGTCGCGGTCTACCCATAGTATCTGCATCTACGGCTGATTCGCATTGTCCAGACCGACCGTACGAAGTCCGACAGCTTCGCGTATTCCAGCAAATGACGAAGAAGGGTAACAACTCCTCCAGCTCACCGTGTAGTTCCGCAATACTGACGGCGTTTCGCTTGCAGGCCTGATCTATCGACAAGACAAGCCAGTCTTGTGGTCTCCATCATCCCGTACAGCTCTGGCCGAAGCAGAGATCAACTACAAGGACGACCATGTTTCGCAAACGGTCTACGTACGCTTTCCTCTCCAGATGCCAGGTAAAGCATTAGATACCCTACTATATAGCTATAGCTATCCGTCGCCGATTCCGGAGGTCGCGAAAATTGACCTCGTCATCTGGACGACTACTCCTTGGACTCTGCCTGGAAATATGGTAAATCTGGTCTTTATTTGCGCTATAGCCGCTGAGCTGAGATGTCAATGGACCGGCGATGTTATCAGTTCGTGTCGTATGGCGCTGCAATCACTTACTGCGTTGCCCGCTTCGGCGAGAGTCATCTTCTTGTAGCGAAAGATCGCGTCGAATTCCTGTCTAAGCTCCTGGAACAAGACGCTCAGATTCTTATCTCTTTCAATGGAACGGCACTGAATGGCTCGACGTATACACCGCCCTTCCCTCTGGCCTGGACGCCTCCAGGAGGTCTGCCACTTCACGAGGCCGAATATGTCACCGCAGACTCCGGCACAGGTCTCGTACATTCGGCTCCCGCACACGGCATGGATGATTATGCCTCTTGGAAGCAGCGCTCGTCAGCAGACAGCCCAGCGCAAGCACAAGCGCAAATAGCTTGCTACGTAGATGAAGATGGCAAATACTCCGCACGGTTAGCGGAGGATAGCACGTCAAAAGGTCTGCGACAGCTCGTCGGCAAGAGTGTGCTCAACGAAGGACCACAAGCAGTCATTGCCTTGCTAGAAGCACAGGGCAGTCTACTCGCAAAGGCTAAAATCAGGCACAAATACCCTTATGACTGGAAAACGAAGCAGCCAGTAATTGTCAGAAGCACACCTCAGTGGTTCGCAAATATCGATGATATCAAGGAGAATGCCGTTGACGCTTTACAGAATGTGCGCTTCGTACCCGAACAAGGCCGAAATCGCTTGGAGAGCTTCACTCGCAGTCGGTCTGAATGGTGCATTTCTCGGCAGCGCTCCTGGGGCGTTCCAATACCAGTGCTTTATGAAGCGGAATCCGGCGAGCCGGTAGGCGATGATGCTTCCACGAGTTACATCATTGAAACGCTCGCGGAGAAGGGCATAGACCACTGGTGGAAAGGGCCCGTTGACGACTTCCTGACGCCAGCGATGAGGCAATCGGGCAAGGCATACGAGAAATGCATGGACACTATGGACGTCTGGTTCGACAGTGGCGTCTCGTGGACTGGTATTGCAGAGCAGCTGGAGCAAGAAGGTCAGGGCGAAAGACCGACTGTCGCCGACATTTATCTGGAAGGATCAGATCAGCATCGAGGCTGGTTTCAGTCCTCGCTGTTGACATCCATAGCCACCACTGGCAAAGCTCCGTACGCTACTGTCATCACACACGGTTTCGTGCTCGACAAGGATGGTGTCAAGATGAGCAAGTCTGATGGCAACGTGATCAGCCCGCTGGCCATCATAAATGGAGAAGCTGGCTCGCACAAGATTCCAGCCTACGGAGCCGATGTCCTCCGCTTCTGGGCAGCATCGGCCGGCTACACGAGAGAGGTAGTCTGCTCAATGGACACTATTGCCGGCTCGGCAGAAACGCTTCGCAAAATTAGAAATACCCTTCGTTTCATACTCGGAAACCTCGCAAACGATACCAGTCCGCCATTGGGCGAGGTGAAGCCTGCAGACTTGAGCTTCGTAGGTATTCCCGCTTTGCCTTTCATGTATCCTCGCTGAAGAAGCGCTTGTCCAGGTTGATCGATATGTCTTGCATGAGCTCGATATGCTGCAACGAACTGTTCAGGATTCATACGATCAGTATCTGTTCAACAGAGGTATGACGAGTCTGGCCGCATGCTATCGAACCCAGGGCTAACAGAATCCTTCCAGGCATCAATGCTGTTTCTCACTTCTGTGCCAATACCCTTTCGTCGTTCTACTTTGAAATCGTCAAAGATAGCTTGTATGCCGATGCCCTTGCGAGCAGGAGCCGTACAGGCGTCGCATATACAGTCCAGCAGGTGAGAATGGTGGGCATCATTCACTTTGAAATGGTCTGAAGGGTCTTTCTTTCAGGTTCTGCGTGTCATTGCAACATCGATAGCGCCCATTACGCCCCACCTAGCGGAAGACGTATGGCAACATTGGCCGTCTAGCATGCAGAAGAGTGGCACATCGTTCTTCGAGGGGGAATGGTCAAGCACTGTAAGCCCGCGCAAGTCTGTTAGCACATGGCATTGCTGCACCCTTACCTGCTTGCCACGTCAGAACGCGCCATGGGAAGACGCAAGCCTTGCACAGATCATGCAGCCGATGCTAACGTTGCGCAAAGAGGCGATGTCAGCCATAGAGTCTGCTAGGCGCGACTCTGGGTGAGCATACAGTTTCGGCCCTTTGCGGCAGGACGCTGATCTTGTCGCGTCTTAGTCAAATCGGCAATTCAGTCGAAGCCTCCATCGAGATCGTTGTGACTAATTCGATCTCGAACGAGTTGAAGTCATTCTTGCAAGACAATGGTAAATTATATGACTACTGGGTCATACTGGATTTCCAGCTGACTTGCTTCGCTTGAAGAACCCTTCCTGTCCTCCTTCTTCGTGGTCTCGGACGTCAAGCTGGTCGAAGCGTCAAGTCAGACCAAGTCTGCACTGAGCAGTCGCCCCGCATTACTGGGAGAGCATGGCTCTGTGACAATTGCGTGTCTCCGCGCTGAAGCAGGAAAGTGCCCCAGGTGCTGGCAGCACACTCGGGTAGCAGTGCAGGATCTGTGCTCACGTTGTGAGCAGGTGCTGGCGAGCTAAGTGTCCTCAACGAGTCTTGGGAACGTCGTGCATGTTGGCAGTAGTGCAAGAGCCTCTGATTGCAAGCAGACAGCAGAAGTGCTAGGAACATGCCTCGAAGATAGTTGTGTCACGTGTACAAAAATGAATCTCGTTCTTCCGGCGTGAGGCTTGCCTTTGCCTCGACGCGTCTCATGTCCATGGACGTGGACTCGCCAGGCGTGATACCTGGCACGCCCAATGCCGACGACTACGCGGCTAGCTTCGCGGGCACGGATGGCACGTCCAGGCCAGTCACGCCGGCCGAGGACGAAGGCCAGCTCGAGCATGCTGGCAAGCAAGAGGAGGGGGACTTGACCGTCACGGCCGCAAGCAATGGCCATGCTACCGGCGCATCGACGCCTGTGAACGGCACACCTGCTGCTTTTGCAGTCGCTGGAGCTCCCGTTATCGTGCAAGAGATGGACCTGGACACGCCAGAAGACGATCAGGCAGAAGGGCAATCACTGGCAGCGCACCGCTTGGTGAGCAGCGAGCAGCTTGTACGTACGTACGGACACATCAGCTAACAATTGAAAGCAGGAACGAGCAAGCTCGACTAGCTCGAGCGTGACTCTAAAAGCGAGCACAAAGTCCAGCAGCAAGCGCAAGCATGGCGCGGCCAGCGCAGGCTCGAGGGCACAATCACCAGCCTCTGCGCCAGACTCGACAACGCTTGCAAAGCTGCCTCTCTTTGTGCCAAGCGCCAATCCTGGCTTTTACACTACGCGCAACCATCCCATGAACAAGAGTGGCTACCGCTACACTGCTTGCACACCTTCGCCATACTGGAGAGACGAATTAAAGCTGTGGCACATCAGCCCTTCTCCGCCAGCAGACTTGGTGCGCTTCAGCTGGGAAGATCGCTCAAGCTACACGCACATCTCTACAGACGCGCTGGCCGTGTCCACGGACAAAGGTTTCAGGTCGGCCAAAGCAAACGTACCCATCCGCGAGGGAGCCTGGTATTTTGAATTCATCGTCGAGAAGGGTGCAGGAGATCCAGACGGCTACACCAAAGGCGATGCGTTTGGACCGCACGTGCGGTTGGGCATTGGAAGGCGAGAAGCCCCTCTCAACGCGCCCATCGGCTTCGATGCGTACAGCTATGGCTTGCGAGACAAGACTGGCGATAAAGTCCATATCGCAAAGACAAAATCGTACGGCGAATCATTTGGTAGCGGAGACGTGATTGGCGTATACGTGTACTTGCCGCCTCGACCTAGTCCGTCCATCACTGCAGATCAGCCGGGCTATGCAGACGATGAGCTCAATCCCGCAAGAATCGTCCGCAAGCGTGTTGCTATTCGCTACAAGAATCAACTCTATTTCGAGTCTATGGAGTATGTGCAAAGCAAGGAAATGGAGGATCTTGCAGCGATGACGAAAGATCCTGCTGCTTTTGAACGGGCAAAGCAAGCTGCCGAGGCTGCTTTGAAGCAAAGATCAGCTCCTCCGCCAGGAAGACGGAGAGCTCCACCTCCGCCTGTTCCACCTCCACCACGGCCTTTGCCAATCCTGGAAGGGTCGAAAATTGCCTTTTTCAAGAATGGTGAATGCCAAGGGCTGGCTTTTGAAGACTTGTTCGATTGGCTGCCGTTACGACCGCACGTCAAGAACAAGCCTGGTCCGCGTGTATCTGTGGCTGCAGCAATCGCGGCAGCTCGAGAGAACCTGCACGACGACGGAGCTCTAGGCTACTATCCCATGGCGTCGGTCTTCAGTGGTGGTGTAGCTCGACTGAATGCAGGGCCCGAGTTCCGATGTCCGCCGCCTGCAGACATTGAAGCCGAGATCGCCCAAAGGTCAGGCCTGGGCGCACCTGACAATCACGGCACACCCTGGAGGCCGCTCAGTGAATGTTATGCTGAATTCTTCGCCGAGCAAAAGAGACTGGATCAGATAGATGATGCAATAGCGCTGGCCAATTATGCACGACAACAACAGCAGCAAGCTCAGACAGTCACAATGGCCCGACCAAGTCAACAAGCCCAATCATATTCAGTACATCAGCAATTCCAGCAGTCTGGCAGCTTGCCGTACCCTACGATTGCAACTCCTACGCCAGGGCATCTCAATAACGGCCCGAGTCCGCCGAGCAGCACGACAGGCAACGGCCATGTGAAACGCAAGACTGGACTGTCGAATGAGCTTATACCCACGCGAGATTCTTCGACTGGAGCCGAGTCTGGGGATGAAAGCAGCATGCAAGGAGGAGGGGGGCTTGCACCGGCTGACGCACTTGCAGCAATTGTAAAGCTGGAGGAGCAGGACGCCGAGGGCAGCCCCGAGCCAGAGATGGAGGACGACGAATCTATGCAAATGAAAGACGAGTGAAAGCAAAGGGTACACAGCATGTTTGTTGTTTTCAAGAACTGAATTGTCGTTGAAAAGCATTGCACAGCAAGAAACAGAAGTTGTCTCCTTACAAACGACAAAAGTATGGTCATTATATCGTTGATTTCATGCCTTTGCAGTATCTTGTAGTGCTAGTGCTTCTTCTTATCATCGTTGCCCTCAGTCTTTTCTTCTACCTTCTTCTTTGCTTTTCCAAATCCACCCAGCAAAAGGGCGCCACCCAGCATGCCAGCGAGGGTCCAGAGCCCTCTGCTCTCTTCATTGTTCAACGGCCGGTTTTGAGGTTTGAAGTCCTCTGGCTTATTCTTGATTGGATCAGAGAGACGATTGATCTTCACCCCGCTGGTCTCTTCGAGGAGACGAAGTATCGCAGATGTCTTTTCTTGCACTTCAGACGCAGCGCGCTGTACTGGCCGCTTGGTCTGTTGAATGCCTAGTTCGCTCATTATGTCGGAAAACAGAGTCTGGCTCTCGTCGAGGTAAGGCTTCTCTGAGCGTGGTTCAGAGCTGCGCGAGTTGGGATCGTCGGTGACCTAAAGCGAAGAACGGTGATTAGTCTGGGGTTCGTTTGCAGGTGCCGTGATGTAATCTCACCGTCGTTGAGGAGCCAGCGTGGTGGACATCACCAGCCAGAGGGTCGAGCTTGAGCCACGAAGGATGCAGAGTGAATGGCTGGTGGTCGGCGTCTGACAGGTGGCGAGAATGAAGAGAAACAAGCAGGGTTCATTCAGCTGAACTTCGTGAACGAGTTACGGAAAGCATAGAAGAAAGAGAGTATACCCACCATGGTCTGGCGCGTTCTTGTACATGTGCGGAGGCTCTGGAATCATGCTGATTGCCTGGCTCTCTTGAGCTTCCAGCTCGAATGACGGGAGGTGAACGGCGCGTGGCATCTCGATGGCTCCTCCAGGGACTTCGTCTGCATTCTCTGCCTCCTTTGCCACTTCAGTCTGCGGCACGACAACACCTGGTGCAGCTGTGACTGCGCCATCACTGTGTGGCTTTGCTGTCTGCGCAGCAGGGGGAGCGTCGCTGGCCAAATCTCCAGCTGCATGCGGCGACGAAGAGCTCGTGTTCGAGGGCGTCCCTGCGGTTGCGGGCGTGTGGACAGGCTTGCCTTCAGGGTTCGCTACCGGATGCTGAGACGTTGCTTTGGGGGGCTCTGCGTCTGCTGCTTCTGTCCGTGCAGAGGTCGAGAAAGCAGAGTGGCTGCTGCTGCTGCTCGAGGTTTTGGCGGTGGCTGCAGGCCCAAAGGTGCCCCGGCTGACGCTCTCCACCAGCCGGTCGACGAGCTCCTTCTTGCGGCCCTTTGTGCTCAGTCCGCGCTCTGCGAGGGTCTTCTTGAGCTCTGGGACGGTGCGGGCTGTGAACTGGTCGCGCGAGAGCAGGACGGCGCTCATGAATGTGCGAGGGACCGCTGGCGAGGAGGGCGGGCAGGACGACGAGGCCGCACCTGCGACGACGCTGGCCTGCTGCGCCTTTGCGGCTGCGCGCAGGCTGCCTAGTGACCGCTTCGCTGCGAGCATTGCTAGCTGTGATGTCTGTGGACGATGGTGGAGAGGGTCAGGAAGCTAAAACGCGAGATTCACAACAACTGGCTGGCTGGCTGGCTTCTTCGATCACTCGTCTACGGGGAGACGACGACGACGACGATGATGATGATGATGGTGATGATGGTGATGGTGATAATGAGACAGACTCGTCTCTTCTGCCTCGATGGCTGCAGTGTGTCATTGAGGCACAACTGGGCGCGACAAGACGGCAACGACGCCATCAACAACATCAGCACAACGCTCTGTACGGTTGCACGGCTCTTGCAAGCATGCCCTGGGGTCGAGCAGTCCGAGCAGCACCTGCATACCATACCGCTTCTGTTGCTCTAGAGCACGGCACATCTGACTGGCAAGATCCTCCTTACGCTAAACGGAGCTGGCCGTGCGCCGGCCACCCCTCTCACGCAAACATGTGCTCGACTCTGGCTTTTGTACAGCTCTGACTGTTTACCACCGGCCTGTTGGGCACCTTCGCTGGGCGACTACAAAAGGGCGTCGGGTGCGCACTCACAGGTCCCCTCTGCTCCACTCAATTCTCTTCTCCCTTCACTCGGTCCATCAACCTCCACCACCGAGCTCTCTTTGCACCTTGAGACTCGACATTCGATTGCGCTGCGCTTGTTATGCCCTCCTTGCCACCCCAAGTGCGTCTACCTATACCGTTCTAGACCAGCTAATACATCGCTTTTGAGCTGCGCGTGAGGACAAGACAAGTCCGTATTAGCATTCACGTGGAAAATTCTGGACATTTTCAGCAATCTATTTTTCCTTACCCTCGAAGAAATCTCCTTGCCTCCATCTGCAAAATACGCTAAAAGCAGCTGTTTTGATAGGAAGCTATTGTCAAGTGTCCCAAGAAGCTTGCCCTGAAAAGCATAGAACATGCTCCTACATCAGCACCATGCTAGATCTGCGAGGCCGCCATCTTGGGCATGTCGCAACCCACCTCATACTCGAGCAACAATGCTCCGTCCGACCCTCTTCGCGTGATCATCATGTACTTTCCTTTTGCAACTTTTCCAGTCGGGAAGAAACCCTTGAAGTTGTCCAGATCGCGACCTGCGACCTCTGCCTGCTCGTCTGACAATAGCTTTGAAGAGGTTGCAGCTTTCATGCGCGCTAGCATGGCGCGGACGAAGCCGTCCCGGAGGTGCGAATGGTCCGTATTCCGTGTTGGCACTATCGCGAATCCTCAGCGAGGCAAAACAAGGAATGAAGGTAAAATATGCCGTACCTATCCGGATTGAGACGTCGTATGGCTGATCTAAGAGGCACGACACCCAAGCTTCACCTTCGCCATCCTTTTGATGCGTAGACCAATTAGTCAGCAAGCGAACAACTTGTTCGTGAGCACCAAATGCCCACCTGTGCTTTACCCTTGAGCTTCTCCAGTGCCTTGGTGTCGAAATACGCGCCGGCGGAGTAGACCTTTACGCGAAGGAAGGAGCTAGTAAGGTAGGTTAGCTTCCTTCATCTACAGGCATGTATAAGAGTACATTTGCTCACACTGTGCGTACACCGAGGCCCACGAGCGAGAGAGAGCTCCTGGACGCGCCTATCGGGGATAAAGTTGCTGGGAATGGAATAGAAGTATCGGGATCGACTGAGTGCGCGAAAGGTACTTGTCAATAGAATCTCAATGAATTTGACCTTGTTATCAGCTCTCACGGTGCACTGGCGTCTCGTCCAGAGCTGTATGAGGGGTTATGCTGGTCGAAGCTGCTCGTTCGTCTGCCCTGGCGGTCGAGAGGAGCTCGAAGCGGAGTCCATGGCTGTCTGCCCAGCAGGTGGCCGCATAGACCGATACCAGGCCAGTTGTTATGAAGAAATATCGTCGATTGGCATGGCCTGACCACGGTGCTGCTGGCTGTACTGCATGTATCGATGTCGAGGCGCTCGATGACGATGATCGTGCTCCTTGAAGCTGAGGCTGCAATGTGGGTCGCTGGCTCCGAGCCACTGCGCGTGCCTGCTGGACAAGTGTGCGTCTTGTGGACATGATGTGCAGTCAGATTGAGCCACCCGAGGACCTGCGTTGATGCGCTCTTGTTGATTCGTATTTCTGGCCTTGTTGCCGTCTAAACTTGTCTCGAGGCTGCTGCGGCTTAGCCAGACGGCGACTCGAGGCCGTACAAGGGCGAGCACGCAGTGCTGACGAGATGGCAGATACGGATAAGAGGGAGGACAAGCCAGCGCGGCCAGCTGATGGTGGGCAGCAGCAAGAGGCCAGCACCAGCAAGCGGGAGCAGCAGGACGAGGCAGGTGGCGAGACCAGAAAGGGCAGTGCAGAGCAGGCGGACAAGCAGCGCGAGGCGGACGCCGTGTCGCTGCTGCAGAAGCGGTATAGGTGGGTGTCATCCGCCGAACCCAAGCGCAAGCTGTGCTGATGGGTTCTGTGCAGAGGGTACCGCTCGAGAAGGGAGCAGGCTGGCTTGAACCTCGCTATACCGCAGGGTCGAAGAGAGGCGAACAACAAGGATAAAGGCAAAGGAAGAGACAGCGAAGACGAGCACAAAGACAGTGCACACCAGGAAGCCTCGCCCGTCTCGCCCAACACGCGCTGGAACGAGGCCATCACTTCAGGAGCGCAAGCCAACGCCTCCCAAGGCCAGAACAGCGGCAAGAACGACGCAAGGTCGCGCTGGCACCGCTCTGCCTTTTATGCTGAGCGCATCACCGGCACAGATGGCAGGCAGGTCAAGGGCAGGCAGCAGGAGGGCGACGCTGGTGGAGAGTCGACTGCCGCAAAGGCAGCTGCATTGGCACCAAACAAGCAGATGTGAGTGGCGCTTGCACGTGATTGCAAACATGCTGATGCGCTCTGTCGTCTTTAGGGAGGCACAGTACTGGCTTGAGCTGGTAAGCGACTTTACTCTGTCCTGATTTGAGGCCCAGCTGACCCTCTTTTGCAGGTTGACTCCAAGCACAGGGTACATCGCTAACGCCGTTGGCTGTGCCGCCATTTGCGATTGATGCTGACATGCCCTACTTTCCAATGCAGTACGGCACCAACCTCAAGTCGTACCATGAGGCCTGGAACAAATCAAACACCAAGCACAATTTCTTCTACTGGCTGGACCACGGTTCGGGCGCCTCTCTCGACCTGTCCGACTGCCCACGAGAGCAGCTCGACCGCGAACGGGTAACGTACCTGAGTGCCGCACAGCGCAAAAACTACCTCGTCGACGTCGGCAAGGACGGTCTGCTCTACTGGCACCGCAACGGACGTAAGGTAGATACTGCCAAAGGAAAATGGGAAGATCTAGGTCACGGCCGCGGAGTCGGGTATAAAGGCGAAAAGGACAATTTGCCCCCTCCTGCTGATCCGGCGGACGAGGTGTCTTCAAGCGCCAGCTCAAGCTCAAATTCGTCAATGTATTCGTCTAGCGATAGTGAAGCTGAAGGAGATCACTTCAAAGGCGAGCACTACAAGAATACGCGAGAGAGCGGAGAGTCCAGGCATAGCTATATCACTTCCCCAAAGATGGTCATGGATCTTTTGCTGAGGAAGACCATCAATAGGTGAGGCGGGCGTCCCTCAATTAATTTGCGTAGAGGCTGATCCAAATAATGCCCGTGTCTGCTAGCAACACGTGGATTTACGTCTGCGATACATCGGGCCGCCTCTTTGTAGGGATCAAGTCGACCGGAGGATTCCAACACAGCAGCTTCATGTACGGCGCGACAGTCGCATCAGCGGGATTACTGAAAGTACGTATGGGATGGCGCTACTGTTATCGAGCTCTTTGGCATTTGACTGACTGTTCCGTAGGCACAAAATGGCCAATTGACCAGCTTATCGCCTTTGAGCGGTCATTACAGAGCAGGAACGTGAGTGCCTGAGCCTTTTGCGTGTATGATTAGCGAAGTGACATTAAAAGTGTCTTCCCTTGTCCTTCCTCTCATCAGTGTCCACTTCAAAGCTTTCCACAAGTCGCTAGACGAGCGAGGCGTGGATATGTCCAAGGTCTCCGTCTCGAAATCCCTTTTCATCATCCGAGGCATCGAAAAGTACGGCAAGTTCAGCAAGAAGAAGAAGTCTCTCAAGTCACGTATGCGGAAGAGGCTGCACCTGGGTCCGACTGACGAAGAGAAGCAACAAGCAAAGGAACAAAAGAGGGACAAGGAGATTGAGCGAGACGCGGCTGCAAAACATAGTATGGATGAAGAAGAAGGCAAGCCGTCGGAGCGAAGCACACATGCCGGTGCAAAGTCGAGAGACGGTTCACCAAGCCGGGAACAAGGCGGTGATCCTGATAGTGAAGACGAAGATGACACAGCCGAAGGCGTTAAGCCCAATATGCACGATGATATCAAGAAGGAGGACATGACAGACCAACAACGCGCCGAGAGGGCTGTAGCTCTGATTCGAAGCGCTTTCTCAAAGGGTCTCAAGGGAGAACAGAAGAATATTGAACAAGCTGGACCGGCTGAAGATCATCCAGATGCCGAGACGTAACTTGTGGCAGTGTCGAAAAGTATTCACATTGGGAGAGATATAGCGAAAGTGGGGGTGGCAAAAGTGAAGTCGTCTCCATTCAATCGAGTAATGTCTTGTGGATTACATGCTCAGTCTACAGTGAATTCTTGTTGTTGTTGCTGCTACGGGAAGGTATTACGTTTTAGGGCGTAGCTCGTCTTTTTGGACTTGTACGTGATCGGTGCTCGGTGCCTGCAAAACTACGGGTTTCTCCACGCCTCTCCTAATCTCAACCAGCCTGCACGGCTGGGTCGCTGCGGCACGCGCTATTGCACGCCCTGTCATACGATCTGGGATCCTCTATGATTTAGACAACGGCCCACTGAGAACGCCATGGCGACAAGCGCGCAAGTGGCGTCAGCAGGACGCAATGACCTGGACGAGCGATTGCGAGGTCTGCAGCTGCACAAGGCAGACTCAGAGCTTGAGAAGAAAGACTTCGAGCTGGTCTTGGACACTCTGAGCGACTACAGTGCCGCTAGAGAGGCACGAGGCAGGGCATACATTCATCTAGCCACACTCTTGCTGCCGAAGCAGGACGATGCAGCAGCTCAAGCCAAGCAAGGCCATGCACGCCGGCTGATAGCTGGCTTCATTGAGGATTGGATCTCCGAGACGTCTTTCACAGAGCTAGCCAAAGCTTTTGCTGCTCTCACGGCCCTCCTCGAAATCGACAAGAGTGCGTTCGACGAGGTCCTAGCTCGCGATGCCATGACATTGCGCATATTAGAAGCTGGCGAGACGATGGTGGCCGAGTACAAGATTGTGGATCCGGAAGAGTACTCTCGTGCGAAGATTGCTTATACGGCCTTCATCAGTCAAGCAGCTGCCCCAGCTACTGCGATAGCTCGCAAGCTGGCAAACCCAGACTCGTCAAATTGGCTGTACGGGCGTTTCAACGATGTCAAGGAGGACATTACGGTCCGAGCAGCAGCAGGTGTTGCATTTGTCAAAATGAAGACTCTAGGGCAACCGAAAGCCGGCGGGATGGCGCAAATGACGCAGCCAAAAGGCGCAGAAGACGATAACCTGCTCTATCCAAGCATGAAAGCTCTGATCAAAGTTGGTCTCGATGCTCTCGCGTCTCCAAAAGTCAAGCCGGAGTCGGATGCTGCCCTTCAATTTGGGCTCGAATTGTTCGGAATCGCGTCTCTCAAGCCTGATGCAAGGCGTGAGATTTGCAAAAACGTCGAGCTCCTCAAACGCCTAGTCACGCTCGGCGAGAATCCTTTGTACCACTTCTCGACTTGCGTCATCTTTGCAAATCTAATGAAATACACGCACGAGGGCGATGCGGAAGATAAGATGAAGGACAGTCTGCGTCGGTATGCTTCGCAAAGCTCAAGCGTAGAAGACACCTCTGAAAGCCCACAAGAAATGGCGAAGCGAGTGGAGATGGCGATCAATGTGGGAATCGTTCCGTTGACCGTCCGTTACTCGAAAGCGACCGGTGTCGCCGTGCGCAGAGCTGCAGCGCAGATCTTGCTCGGCCTGGTGGAGGAGCGGAAATTCCGCGGTCTCGTCATTCAGCAAGGCGGTGCGAAGGCTCTTTTGGAGAATATACTGAAGTCGTCTATTGCTCAAACTCCCAACGAGCCGGCGCCCGAAGATCTGCTCGCTATTCAAGCACTAGCGAAGCTCCTTATCACCAGCAATCCTCTGCATGTTCTTGGCCCGACGCCTCAGTCGCCTCTATTGATTACATCACTACGCTTACTGGCAACACCTATACTCGTTCCAGAAACGAGTAGTCTCCTGCAACGTTTCGAGAGCCTGATGGCACTTACGAACATTGCCAGCTTGTCGGAAGACCTAGCTGAGCGGCTAGCCAAGCTACCTGGCATGCTGAATCGCATGGAGGACATGATGACCGAAGGATCAAGTGACTCGCAAGGCGCGCTCGATGGCCGAGGGATGTGCAGAAGAGCCGCTACAGAGCTGCTATGCAATCTCGTGGCGAGCGAGGCGGCCTTTGTCCACTACACCGCTGTCGATCTTACTGCTGCCTCGGGTAGCGATGAACCAGACAAGCAAAGTCTACCAGGCCCGGTGGCTAGCCGAATCCGTATACTGATAGCCCTGTCAGACTGTCTTGACCTTCCCACGCGACTGGCAGCGCTGGGCACTTTGGCGAGCTTGACTTTGGCGCCAACGGTTGCGGCGTACATCGGGAGTGATCAAATGAGATCAGACAGGCTAGCAGCTCTGCTCGAGGATACAGACGAAGGAATGCAACTACGCGCCATCGAATGCGCCAAGAATGTCTGCTTGGCCGTACCGGAGGCTAGATCCTTGCTAGCCGCTTTGCAAGCTCTAACAAGCAGAGCCACTAGCGAGGTGCAAGATGCTTGCAAAGACGCTCTGGCAACCCTCGGCAAGGCGTGATGTCCAATTTAAGGAAGGCTATTTGGACATACGGTTCTGGCCGCAGTTGCGGCGACCAGTACTGCAAGCCCTCAACAGAAGCACGCCCTCCGCAGACATCCAGGGTGTAGCCGAGGCAGGCTTGCGACAAGTGAGCAGCGCAAGAAGTCCGGCAAGTCAATTACGCAGTCCAGTAAGTGTCGACTACCTTGCTCTATTGCTGTCATCTATATGCACCTTTTGACGTGACATTCAGATCTTCTTATCAAAGATGTACGGCAAGATGAAGGCCAGCTTCTTCCTCTCATCTTCTGGCCAGGCTTCTGGCTTGGTCATGACAGAATACTGCATGCCGCCCTCTTCGCCCTTGCCAAGCCCGCCGGCGCTGACCGCGCGATGGACTTCGGCAAGAATTGCACTAGTGATCTTTTTGCTGTTTTCCACGTTGCGTGTCAGGGTCTCGATGACTTCAGCGACCGTCACAGGCTGCTCTGATACACGCCATGCGTCATAATCACTGCACAAAGAGGCGTCAGTGTGTGTCGTACTTTGTCAGCGCAAAGGTTTTTGCTCACGTTGCTGTGCAGACCAAGGCGTAGCTGCAGAAAGACGTTTCCTAGACGTGTCAGCGTCAGCAATTTGCAATGAATAGGGCTGCCTACCTGATCTCGGCTTCGCGAGCCAGCTTTGCTTCAGGAAGAGCGGACATGTTCTGCCACGATTCGAGGTCAGCCTGAGCAACATTCCTCTCCTTGGACGCCGACTTACAATGATATCGCCTCCGAGTGCGCGATACATGTTGCTTTCTGCGCGCGTGGAAAATTGAGGTCTGCATGTATGAACCGCTTCAGCTTGACAGTACGAGCAGGGAAATGCGAACTAATTACGGACCCTTCCATGACTACAGCAGTCTTGTTGATATGGATCTTGGGTCTAGGCACCTCTTCTGGGAGTGTAGGGATGACAGACTCGACCAAAGGGCTAATGAGCTTGATGAGGTCGTTTGAGAATGGGTCCCCGAACATTGCGTGTGCGACGATGCGGTCGGGGAAGTATGTTGAAGGTCTAATACCCTGTAAGAAATCACATGTGAGTCGAAGATTAGTGCAGGAGGGATTGGAAAGGCTCGTCTGAAACCTACCTTTGTCCGGTCAATGAGCTGACTCGGCAGCACGAGATCACCCGGCGCAATCTCTTCTTTCAAGCTTCCAACAGCGCTGAATGCGACGATGGCTTTGACGCCGAGGCTCTTGAATGCAGCAATGTTGGCACGCGAAGGCACTGTCGATGGCGTGATGTGGTGGTTTACGCCGTGCCGGGCGATGAAAGCAATCTCTTCGCCGGACGGGAGGGAGAAGACTGCGATGGGGGATGAAGGCTTGCCCCAGGGCTGTGTACAGGAAGAATACAAAGGCAAGGCGGCAAGCACAGTTTTGTCAGGTTCCTGCAGCTGCACGTGGCCAAACTCGAGTCCAGCTCGCTCACGGTGTCTACATCGATGTCTCGAACATGCTTCAAGTTGTCCAACTTGTAGAGACCTGCAAGGACATATCAACAGACTGCCAGTGCTCAGTACCAATGCCCCTGCTCACCGCTGCCGCCAATGACGCCGACTGGACACGTGCATGCAGAAAATGGCCGTGGCTTCAGCTTGGGACGCAATTGGTGCGTGGGGACGAACGAGCGCAGCGACTTGCCGACTAGTTTGCTGCTCGCCATGATGTGCGACCGCTCGAGAAGGGTGGTGCGTAGGTTGTTGTTACTTTTGTTGTACTGGAGTCGAGAGAGGGCCAGTCTTGCGAGACTGTGAGGCCCGCATCTCCGCCACCTGAAGCGGGCACCGAGCTCTCGAAGGACAGCAAGCGACACAAGCGGTCGCCCAATGGGCGACAATGAGCTGTGCCAGGTCTTGATGGATGCCAGGTCTTGATGGAAAGAGCAAGCAGACGCTTCCAGCCGCTCTTTATGCGACGCTCGATCATCTCAGTGAGCTGCTCACTCACGTATGGCTCGCCTCTGCTTGATCCCGGGACAGTGCAGGACACACATTCAAGCTGGAACTTAGATCTCGCAGGCCTCTTAATCTCCTCGGCGCAGTACTATAACGAGCTCTGACTTGGCGCTCCGGTTGCAGCAAGAAGCACGCTGCACACGGCAATTGAGCAAGCCCGACAGCACGCAGTTGGCCTCACGTAAACAACAAAGAATGGGCAAGCGCACTACCTGCGTCTTTCCGCATTCGCAATCTGTGCAGCCCTCGCTCGGCGCACGTTTGGATGTCGGTATCGTGATCCCAACAGGAAAGGACTGTAGGCCATCATCGTCAATCCGCGCGCCAGCATCGTGTTCAAATTGATGCCGTTGGTCGCATCTGCACTGCTTGGTGAAGTACGTGTGCGTGTTGGAGTCCTGTCGTCGACTGTCATAGTCGGTTGAATCGCCTGGACAGTCTGACCAGACCCAGCCCCACGAACTCTTCCAGCAGCTTTCGAGACTGGTCGGCTGTGCTGGATGGTGACATGGGGCGGCGCTGTCAGAACGACTAATCAGCTGTAGTCTGTGTTAAAGGTCGTGCCAGAGCGATGCTATATACCTATGGTCGGCGCGCCAAAGGCCATCGGTGCTAAAGCCCCCGCAACATACAAGATGGCCGCATCAATGCAAAAGGACATGTATCAGCAATCAGATGCACCGCAAGCAAAGCATGCTCGCTCAATATGCGGAGCATGCTCATTGGGCGAGCATAGCTCACAGCCGACCTCTGGTGGGTTGCCAGACATGAAGCAAGACCCGGTTGTTCAGCACCACGTCGACGCTGCCTGGCCTGGCAAAAGGTACTCACGCTGTATAGAGTGGCCTCCTGATTCAGCTGGGAGCTGTGCGGAACGATTGTTGGCGACTCCCGCCAAGCCAGCTGCGAGCAGAAGGTTCCTAGGCGCGACCATCTTATCGATGCTTTACGGTACCTCTCTACAGCTATCGCAGTACAATAAGGAGCAAGCCGTGAAATCAGCTGCAACCTCCTCGTCACGCCGCGGCGTCGGTGCAGTTAGCGTATGACCGCTTCAAGCGGTGCAAGCGCATGACCTTTTCATGCGCATCTGGGCCGGATTTTGAGCAAAAGCAGGGCGATTGACCTCGGCGCCTGGGTGCGGACGCTATGCGCCAGCTGATATACGTCCGGGTCACCTAACGAGATCTTGTCGGAGCTAAATGCATTGGCTTCTACAGGTTTTTTGTAGCGACGTGGCATTGTAACACATGCTAAACCAGCAGCACTGCAGAGGGAATGCTCAAGATTGAACCGACCGCAGACGTCTGGTGAGCTATCGTAGTAAGCTCGACTTCAACGAGGAGGTCCGGCTCTAGCTCGTACGGCTCGCCGAAACGTCAAGCCTCCCAGTCCCTTCGAGAGGCAAGAGCCAGTAACCGTTGCTGTCGAGTGGATGCGTGCTGAGCAGAGAGTACGGCGCATCTGCACCAGCCAGTCCTTTGAAATTGAAACTTCTCGCGGCTTCGAAAGGCCGGAAGTCACGACAGCCGCGAGTTTGCGAGATGCGCGGAGAAGCAAGGATAATCCCATTTTCGTGCCCAAAGAGCTGCTGATCCCTCGAAGGCCAGTAGTAGTTGCGTGAGCAACAGTGCTCGGTTGAAGAACATATCCTAGGTATGCCATTGGGATGGCTTCAAACCGCGTTGGACTGCTCCAGTTCCTGCTCCATTCGAGAACGCCAATTGATCCAATGATCGTCTTTGTCGTACGCCGTGTTTGCAGGCTGAATGGAGTTCGAGGAGGCATTTGCTCGCCGTCGTTTGCTTGCTTTGCCTTCGTCGAAAGGCGCTTGCATCGCATCTCCATACTGCGCTTTCGCAGCAGCCAACTGCTCTAGGATATCCTGTGGCAACGATGGTTCAGGGTATAGTATTGCGACTGGCTGGATATCGTCTAGGGTGACGCAAGACGTGTCGAAGTCAGAAGGAGCGGTGCTATAGCCGCCCCTTACTCGACTGGCCGATGGACCGAAAGCTGGTGTTTCCGGTAGCAGCAATGCCTCGTTGACTGTGGGCAAAGAAAATGGTAACTAGGCAAAAGCAGGATCAGCCGCTGTCCAAATAAACCACTGAGTAGCGCTTACCATGATTCGCGAATCCAGCAGCTCGCCAGTACTTTCCGGTCGTTGTTGGGGCAGGAACGCTTCTGGATCACATAGCTCTCCAAAGACGTCATCGACATGTCGTTCTGACTTGTTGCGAGGGTCGTATGATTGCGAAGTCTCGCGGGATTGGAGCGATACGCTGGTGCCAGTTCTTTGACTCTCAATGCTCGTCGAGGAGGATGAAGATAAAGATTCCCGGGCACGATTCTCGGCTTCTTCGATTCCTTGCAAGAGCCGTCGGCGTCTGTAATGCACATTTCGTGAGTTATAGGCATGCCGAGGTCATTGCTGAAGAAAGGAAATATACGCACTCCCAATCCTTCTGCACCTGCAGCAAATACTGGCTGCACTCCTCGCTCATTTTAGTCTCTTCGACTTCATGTCGATAGTCCTTGACGGCTTTGCGCAGCTGTACAGGGTTGAGAGCCTGGACATTTTGCAGTGTATCGAGCAGACCATCGATTGACTCTTCGGACGAAAGACACTGTAGCCATTGTAATAGCTCATTCAGAGGTCTGAAATGCGAGGTGACCATTTGAGATGGCATGTGATTCGTCCGAGCCCATTCCTCCAGAGCAGAAACGTTGAGTCGAATTTGAACAGCTTTTGATCTACAAATGTATCGTTTCTGTCGTGACCACAGAGTCAGCATCCCTGATGTCGAGCAAGACAGGAAATTTGCTCACTCGGCTGAGTATTCGATTGAAGAGCTCAGACGCAAGCCAATATAGCAACTGAGAGAATGCTTGTGTAACAATCGCAGGATGACCAGCATAGTCATAGTGCTGAAGTATGAACAGGGTAGACGAGAGGAGCGTCGTGATAGCTTTTGGAGACGGCTCTCCCTTAATCTCGACACCCTGTTTGATGGGTACGGTAGATGGCGACGAAAATAAGCCAGCTTTCAAGACAGCCGGCATAGATGGTGTGCGCATTCTCCCACTGCCTGCAGTAGCATGCGAAGGCGCTCCATTCGGCGACTCCTGCACTGCATTCCGATCCGGCGAGCCAAACAGACCCAAGACGGATGCCCTCGAGGATGGCGAGCCCGCGGCTAGTGGAAAGCTGCTGTCCTTCTTGCTACGACTCGTCAAGGCTTTCACGAAGCGCCACTCTCCTTCAAATCGCACGTCGTCATAGCCGGGTAGAGCTTCGTGTTCCAGCATTGAAGCGTCTAAGACCTTATCGAGCCGGCGCTCAACATCTCGAATGCAGAAGACAAAGATTTGACCTGCGTAGAAGCGAGAAGTCAGCCAAGGGCCTCAACAATGGGGATCCCCATGTGACTCACGGACAATGTCGTAGAGATTGTCTTGGTATTCAAGTGTGGTTGCTGCGGTGTGTGCGTCCTTTCGGAGATAGTACAACAGCAGAACTGCGTTCGAGAGCCAATATGCCGAATTGGCCAGATTCTCTGCATTCTCCTGATACCATGGCTGCTTCAGTGTTACGTCGAGAGGGCGCCTGTACCACTTGAACTTACATGAACAGACGCCTCAATGCGATCGATGGCACCAAGCAGCAATTCACCAAGCAAATCCTCGCCTCCATATCGCGAAGCATATCTCGCAGCCAAGAAGAGGACATTTGCAGGAAAGTTGCGGACTTCTCTGGCGCGTGACGGACGTCCTTCGGTTACGAGATCTAGCAAAGCAGGCAGATCTTCCATCGAAAAGGATAGCATCTGCTCATTCAAGCATTCGTTCCAGTCGAATGACGCATTTGTACTGCAATTGACGGCGTCTACGCCATCTGAATCTTCTTCATTTCCTTCCTCCAGCAAGCGGTCTCTCGAGCTGATATCCTGCCCTTCAAGCTCGTCCAGGCAGAGAAGGCTCGGATCAATCTCAAGGCATTGCGCAGACTCTACAGCGAGGTCTCTAAGAGACGGCCTGTGCTGCTCGACTTGCAGAGAAGCGGATCTTGTCCTGCCCTGAGGCCATGCAGTCGGTGGCATGCTCGTATGTTTAGCAGCTGATCTCGAAGTCCCAGCGAAGCTTGCAGATGGTGAGAGCGGGAGCGAGCATACACTAGGTGTGTGTTTACTGCGGCGTGCATGTCGTAGCGGTGTGTCATTGACAGCAGTAATGCCATCGTGCTGTCTGTGCGCGACGCCACCGCCATTATTCAGGCTAGACGAGGCATGTGACGACTGCCCGTCTTCGTTCGCAGACTCGCGCTCTTCTATGTCGTGGAGAACGTCGCGAAAGACCTCGCCCGCTGAACCTTTGCGAATCAGATCAGCGGCAGTCAGGCCTGTATGAGAGCGGAGGCTTGTTTTGGCCCTCCTGTTGATGAGGAAAGACGAGAGCGGGAGATCTGCATTGAAAGCTTGCATTGAGCATGATGTAACAAGCAAAGATCTCTGTGTGGGTGAATTACGACACACCACCCTTTTGGAATGCCCAGAAGAGAGCAGTCCAGCCCCGCCCGTCCGTTATATTGATGTCCCCTCCAGCGTCGACTATGAGTCTCACAGCGTCGCTGTGTCCGAACAGCGCGGCGAGAATGACAGCCGGAGTACCATTATCATCTTTTGCATCTATGTCTAACCACCCTTTTGCCGCTGTAGATGCGCTGCTGTTCGTTACCGCGCCAGCCACTGTTGTCGCCGCGAGGCTGGCAAGCAACCACTCGAGCAGCTCAAGCTGGCCCGCCGATGCTGCTTGAAGGTAGGCATCGCGCACCTTGACACGCTTGTACGTCTCGGTGTATGATGTGCTATCCAGCAATGCCTGTATGCGGCTGCTCGAGGGAGCCAGCGCGTCGAGCAGGTCGTCGAGCCCTCCGCCCTGCGCTGGTGCTGCTGGCAGCTCAGGCGACACGACAGCCATCTTGGCACTGATGCTACCAACGCGGTTCCTCTAGCGACTTGGAAAGCATGAAGGTCTCCAATTGATGCGTCGTAAGACATGCGACATCTACGATACCAGCGGCAGCCCGGTGGCGGTTCTCGTGCACGTGCATCGAGACAAGTCCAGCTTGGACTGCACAACTCGACAGAGGAGGACGAGTCTGTGTCAAAGTTGAGGACTATCAACTATATCAATATGGCACTACATACATACGCGTAGTTCTTTGGATAAGGCCTATGAAGGGTGAAGCATAGCATGTGGCTTGTCCGAATTCCAAATGCTCTTGCCGTACTGCCGTCCAGCTATATCTCTTGCCGACGCTCATCCACTGATGTGCACATCGTTACCATATGCAAATGAAGTCGGGAGGCCGTTCTTTTCCTTTGCTGTCTCTTCTCAAGTCCTATAAGATCCACCTGCTTGAAAGCGGATACCACCAAGCAAGCGGAACCTGGCGAAGATGTATCGTTCGAGAATCAGCATTTATGTGCAGGCTGCAAAAGGGGAATAGAAGCTCACCATGAGCACGCCTATCGTGACGACAGCTTGTGGAAGGCACCTGAAGATCCATCAAAAAGAAGTGTGCAGTCAGCAAACACGCTTGGCAATGGACGAAGCGCGGTCATTTGTGAAATTGTCACTGACCAAAGCGTGTAGAATGCGCCGATGCTGTTATGCACCCATTCTGTGCCGTCTTGGTAGCGGAATTCAAGGTAGATGGGTGGAATGAGGAGGATGAGGGCCTGGATGAGCAAAAGAAGCTGCATGTTAGCCAAGGCGCAGATAATGCCCAAATCAAGCAAGGAGCTTTCTCACTAGTACTAGTATCCACATCCCCGTAGCAGCTCGTATCGCTCGTATCCAAAAGGGCGTAAAGAGCAAGAAAAGCACAAACAAGCCCTCGAAGACCAGGAGGACGATGACGAATGCATGGAAGATATCCCGCACGTTGCTATAGCTGCTGCTGTCTCCCAAGAGTGCGGCGTACACTATGCATAGCACGAATGCAGCGAGCAAGAGAGGCAGGAAGAAGATGTGCGTGAAGCGTCGGTACCGGTGCACTATATACGCCATGCTAGGTATCTCGAGGGGGTCGACGTTGAAATGCTCGCCTTTGAGAATGACGAGTTGCCAGGCTTGCAAGATGTAGGCTATGCAGAGGAGGGCTTGGATGGCTGTTAGTGCGAGCGAAGCGATCACAAGGATGGCAGGGAGGGAGAAGACACGCCAGGCGAAAGGACAAAGGAAGAGAGCTGTCAAAGAATGCCTCCCGCGAACAAGGGAGGCTGAACGCCCACTCACCTCGCACAGTCTCGAGCGACACGGCATTATCGACATGGTACAGTCGCGCACTGAATGCTGCCATCTGTACGCCGCAATGCAGCAAGAGAGGCGCAAGTCCCGGTGACCATTGAAATCTCCATAGTGCGAGAAGACCAGCGAGGACGTAGAAGACGAGATAGACGGCGTCGCTGCGAGCAAAACCGTCAGGTAATTGTGTTCTCCTTGTGATGATACTGCTTGGAAGTGTGGATGGGCTCACGGCGCGGGTCGTGTAGGCGTCACAAACATCTGGATACCTCTGCCGACGACGTCGTTGTTTGGGTAGAAGGTGGCCATGGTGGTTGATGAGCGTCGCTGGTGAAAGAGCTTAGCGCAGGTTGGTGGAAAGGAGAGGCAACTGGCACACAGCTTCGCGCACACGAGTGCGATTGAAGGCGGGTGGACGCTGGTGAACGCTGTCAAAAGCCCATCTGCTGCAAAAGAGGCGCAATGTCTCTGGCCTCAGGCTGGCCTGTCCGATCCCGCGACCAAGCCTTCGAAAGGGAGGATTCGCGAACACCAGAGGGAACAAAGCGTTACGATCAGGTTCAAACGAACGTCTTGCGCAATTTGGGCATGTTTGGGCTGCTGCTTGCTGCCTGGGGCTGAATTCTTGCCGCACAGAGAGCCTGAAACCGCGCTGCAGGTTCGTTGCTGGCAGAATGTTGGAAGAAGTGAGGGCATTTTGAGAGGGTATCAGACGCGATATTGACAGTGATGCCGTCATAGGTGTGAGCCTGCTTGCTGTCCTTTTGTACGGTGTGCTCTCGAGCTTGTCGGACGTGTCGTGTACACTGGCTGCGGCCTTGCCTCGACTCCAAGGGCAGCCGGTGCGGCAGGCCATGGTCAATGTCGCGCAGGATCAATATGCGTGCTGCGGGCGTGTGTGTCTGCATGTACTGTATCGGACTCGCCGTACGTCTCCGCGCCGCGCATTGCAAGCCAGTTGTCACGTTGAAGAGGCGCGCCTTTCACCTTCCCGAATTGGGGTCCAGCGAGTGGCTGAGCGCGGTGTCGAATTTGACGGAGCAAGAGTACTGGCGGGCAGTCAGCTTTTGGTGCTTCTCTACTTGTCACCAGCATCTACGCGCATACAAGTGTCGCACCTTCTCTCCCACCTGTCCGTCTCGCCAAACTCTATATCCCGCCGCGTGCCTCTGCTGCCTTTGCGGCTCAATCAAGTCTTTCTTCTCTGCCTCAAACGCACAGCACAGCGACACGGAACAATAAGAGCACACGCAGCGAGCACGCTAGAGTAGAGCGTGTGTCGCACCAATCCATACTCGCACAGGCATCCCCCTCAACCCACAGCCATTCATCACACCCAGTCGCAGCGCAGCCATGGCCGACACTCGCGTAAATGTGAACGGAGGGTCAGACGCTCATAAATGTGGGTGACAGCCAGCGTGCAAATGGCCTGCTGGGCATCCATCAAGCTCATCGCACTGCGTATACTCTGCCCGTGTGCTATTCATTGAGCACCTCGCTCGCTCTCGCACACACGTGCATGGCGAGGTTGGGGCCTAGGCAGAGAGGAATCAGGCATCCTAGGTCTTGACTTGCAAAGAGAGGGCGCAGCAGGCCATCAGCAGCGTTGCATACAGTGTATACCAAGTGAACACTCCGCTGACTCTGCATCTATCCCGCACACAGACGAAATGACCGCCGATATCAGAGATGGCGACAAGGTCGACGACCCGCTCCTCGCAAATCCAATCCCTCAGAGCCTGCCTCCAAAGGTGGTGAGCTACTCTCATATGTTACAACATGCAGTGCATTGTTGCGCGCGCGCGCTCGGCACTCTGGCGGACTCGTAGCTGATGCTCGCTTTCACGACACGCAGGAACCGAAAAAGCTCAACCCGGCAGTCATCATCTGCATCTGGATCGCGCTGTCTTCGAGTGTCGTGGGTCTCGCCAATCTTTAATATGCGCGCACCGTGCTGGACGCTCATTGCACTCTGCCTCTTGTCCTTTCCAGATTCTCTACAACAAGGCCATTCTCGTGAGCTTCATCGCTGCTGGGCGGGCTGATCGGCCGCGTTATGAGCTGCACGAAGGGAAGTGAAATGATTCCTGACCCAATGCCTTGCCCGTTTCTTTGAATCTCTAGTCCATCGACGACCTCAATTTCCCATAGTACGCTCCCGCCCTTGAAACGCTCTTTCTCTCTAACCAAAACGCCAAAGCTGACCCGTCTCCCTCTTCGTGTCACGCGACTCGTTCAACAGCCCCATCTTCCTCACCACATGGCATCTCGTGTTCGCAACAATCGGCACGCGAATCATGTTGCGCACAACACATTTGCTCGATGGCTTGCAGAACGTTCAAATGTCATGGGATAGATGGATGCGCTCCATCGTTCCTATTGGAGCTCTCTTTTCGGCTTCCTTGATCTTTTCGAACATGGCATACTTGACACTCTCTGTCAGCTTCATCCAAATGTGCGTGTGATTCCTACGCCGTTTCTTATCTTGTCGTGCTTGCGCGGGCTTTGGAGCTGAACACTTGTCGCGTTGCTTGTTCGTGCTCGCAGGCTCAAGGCGTTCGTCTCCGTCGCTGTTCTCGGCATGTCCGTCCTCATGGGTCTCGAGACACCTTCCCAGCGCACCCTCATTATCGTCGTCTGCATTAGCTGTGGTGTCGCTCTCGCCTCGTTCGGTGAAGTGCACTTGTGAGTGGCCAATGAGTTCTTTTCAAAGGAGAAACACACCTCAAGCTGAAATACGCACTTGCAAAATACTCGCAGCGTTCTGTCCGGCTTCATTTGCCAAGCCCTCGGAATCCTCTTTGAGGCTGCCCGATTGGTATCAATCCAAAAGCTGCTCCACGGAATGAAGATGGACCCTCTAGTCTCGCTCTACTATTTCGCGCCAGTCTGCGCCTTCCTCAATGCCCTTCTCATCCCAATCTACGAGGGCAGCGACCCATTCTACCTCGTCTGGGACCGACTTGGACCTCTTATCATGCTCACCAATGCTTCGTGCGCATTCTGCCTCAATATCTCGGTCGTTTTCCTTATTGGGTGCGCGTCTTCGCTCATCTTGACCCTCTCGGGAGTCATCAAGGATATCCTCCTTGTTGTTGGATCAGTCGTCATCATGGGCTCGACCGTCACCTTCCTCCAAACCCTCGGCTACGGCATTGCGCTCCGTGAGTTTTGCAGTCGCTGCCAATTATGTATATCCGCTTCTGACACCTGCTTATCGTTACTTGCAGTTGGCCTTGTTGCGTTTAGGACAAAGCCCGAAGTCCTCGACCAATACATCGCCCGCGCCAAGGCTATGGTCGGCATGCGCTAAGCTAGTCAATGACGAGAAGGCTGCTTGAATTCCATCACGATGTTACGAAAGTAGCAGCTGTCCATCCCAGATCCACGCCCCCTGCGGATTGGCGAAATATACAGCCTCTCTGCCTATAGACCTAGCAACTCTGTCCACCTCTAGTCCCCGGCTGTGTAGGAGACTGATACCCCCCATCTAGACTTATCCTTATTGGCGGCCTTGGCAAGAGCCCGATGTCAACTCGCGCTGTAGGCCTAGTGGACTCTTCATATGGCAGTGAGGTTGTTGCAATTCTTGGAAAATTCTCAACATACATCCCCTTGCGCGAGCAGATGTCCCCTTACCATCCAAATAACTTGGTCCTCGAAGTATGCGCGGAATACATCGATGTTACTGATTGTGCTTGAGCGTACATTGTTGAAGATTGAGATTTACAGTCTATTGTCATTCTATGATCGGGCGTCTATAGGTAGCAAGGCGAGGAGAATTGGAGCAGACATCTACCAGACATCTCCCTGCGCCTTCATGGCATTGGCAACCTTGAGGAATCCTGCACGATTAGCGCCATCAATAAGGGAGACGCTCTTGCCTTCCTCCTTGAACGCAGCGCCATTCTCAAAGCATTGCTTGAAGCACTCTGCCATGATCTCTTTGAGCTTCTGGTCCACGCGCTCGGCGGTCCATTTTGTGAAGCTCGCGTCTTGCTGCATCTCGAGACCGCTGACTGCGACACCGCCGGCATTGCTGGCTTTTGGAGGAGCTGCCCAGCAGTAGGATAGATCTTTGAGCGCATTGCCCCGGCGGTCTGCTTCGAAGACTTCGATGGCCTCGAGTGTCGAACCCTGTCATAGGCATTGCAAATTCAGCACCGGGTACGATTGAGATGGAGGATCGCTAATGGTGAGAACTCACCATGTTGGATCCCTCGGCCACGTATTTGCATCCGGCCTTAATAAGTGCCTTTGCCTCGTCACCGGAAACTTCATTCTGCGTAGCGCATGGCAATGCGATGTCGACTTTGTCCACGAGCGTCCATGGGCGCGCTCCCTTGTGAAATTTGACGTTCTTGATACCAGCAGCGGTGATTGCCTGTCGCTTGACCTTGATGTCTGCAATGGCGGCGATATCCTCTGGTGTGAAGCCCTTTTCGCTCGTCGACACCATGGCACCGGTAGAGTCTGAGAGCGTCAAGACAGTCGCACCAAGCTCGATGGCCTTGTAGGCTGCATATTGGGCGACGTTGCCGCTGCCACTGATAATCACTCTTCGGCCCTTGAGTGTCTCCTCAAGAGGGACACCTTCGCGACTGTAGACACGAAGTACATTAGGATCACAGCGTCCAGCTTCCGAGTATAGTGAACACTTCTCACGTAGCTACCATGTGCTGAACGTAATACATCAGCCCGTAGCCAGTCGCCTCCGTTCGAATGAGTGAACCCTGCGTGATGTCAAGCATTGTTTAGCACAGTCCGTCCTTCTTATATATATGCGGCCACTTACACCCCAGTCGAGTCCCTTTCCAGTAAGGACACCGGAGAATTCGTTTCTGTATCGCTTGTATGCTCCGAAGCTGTGATTGCTGTGGTGAGTGCGCTGTCGAAGCATCGAATCTCAATGGTGAAGCCTTACAGATAGCCAATCTCTCTGAGAAGCACAAGAAGGAGTGAGCGATGGAGGGGAAGTAGATTCAAATTCAGGTGCTCACCGGCCAGACACGCCAATATCTCCAGCAGGCACATCCGTGTTGGGACCGATGTGGCGGGAAAGCTCGCGCATGAAGGATTCGCAGAACTTGCGGCTGTAGAAGAAAAGAGACGCCGTCAGCCATGGCTATTGGTAAGTTCAGAGTACCGCCGCCTACATTTCGTTATCGCTCTTGCCCTTGGGGTCAAAGTCGGAGCCGCCCTTGCCACCTCCCATCATCAAGCCTGTAAGTGCATTCTTGAAGATCTGCTCGAAGCCGAGGAACTTGAGGATGGAGAGATTTACAGTGGGATGGAAACGTAGGCCTCCCTTGTATCTGTGATAGCAAAGCAGATGTGAGACGCGTTGGTCTGCTCTGTCGCACATTCTCAACATACGGTCCTAAGGCGGAGTTGAACTGGACAGTAGAATAGTTAGCAAAGCTTGTGATCGTTTTGTAATCCTTACACACCTCGACACGATAGCCAGTGTTGATCTGGCAGACTCCCTTTGAAGCGAACGAAAGAGTTCTGTGAGTTGAGCAGCCTCACGCAGATGGTGGCAAATGCTAGTTTACCTTATCATCCTCCCAGGTGACTCGGAACTGATGAATGTCAAATGTATTAGAGTGGTAATGGGCTACAAGCGATGTAGAGCACCTCACCTGAATTATACGCTCTGGAATCTGGCAGTGCTGGAAGATCTTCTTGTACTCTGGGTCTTTGTCAAAGATTGGAGTGAGAGACTGCTCGATCCTGCAAGTACGCGATAATCAGTATTGATGAAGGGGTGAAGCAGATCACAGCGCAGAAGAAGCGCTAAACCTACTCGTCGACGGCTTGCTTGAACTCTGTGGCCCATTACCAGAACATTTGTGAGCGAGAAAGAGTCAGCGAGACTGTCGATCAAGCAGACAGCTGCTGAGAGATCTTGCCAGGAAAGCCTTACCTGGCTCGTAGGATGCTGATGCCATGGCTGCTTGACAAGTCTTGCCGAATGTTGTATGATACTTGGGCGAATGCAGTAAACAGGAAGAAGGTGGGCTTCCAAAGTTTCTGGGACAACGGCGCGCCGACGGTTCGGCGCCACACTAGTCTTCGGACGGTGCTCCGGGCGACCGGGCAGATTCGCGATGTCACATCAGACAGCCAGAAGAGCAGCCACAGCAGAGATAAGCGCCACCTGCAAATCCTGCGATAAGAAGGTAGACATCGTTGTAGAGAGGCTGAGATCAGCTCTTTGTGCTTGTCGTGCTGCCCGCTGCTTGCTCGCTCTTGCTGAAGGTCAAGCAGAGCTCAGAGCTATTCGTTGCTTGGAAATAACGGGGGGGACCTCGAACAGCGGTGACAAAGCTCATCACCGCTAGCATTGCGGATGAAGCGACATAGAGGCTGAAAAACCAGCCAGACCCAGACTATCGACGACAACACGAAGCAGCGCAAACCGTCATTACGTGTATCTGAGACCGAGAAACGAGACAGTATATGGAAGGAAGACCAGTGGAAGAATTCGAGTGCTGTATCGACGAAGAGCCTAGTGGGCGACTCTGGCTGGCACAGGAGGCGGAAGAACGCCCTGAGAATTGGCATGGGAATGGAGCGCAGGATTGTCGCCGGTTGCCCTGCTCCAGTTGCCGCCACTGGCACGGTTGATGACCTGCTGGGCTTGTGCATCATGCGTGAGACCAGCTCCAGCATGACTGCCTCGGCTCTTGACCAGTTCCAAAAGATATTCTTCAAACAGCCAGGCGTTTCTCGAATTGGGCTTGTATGCCTGTAATGATGCATTCAAGACGGTTCTCAGTCGACTTGTCACCCAGTTTGGCCCATCTGACAGGTCTGCCGGTCTTTGGACCGCAAGAGCGTAGGGACAAAAGAGCCAGTTGGAATTTAACCTACTGCCATGATAAGATCTCCCACGAAGGGCACGAATGATATTCCAGTAGCGAGCAACGTACTGCGAAATCTCCCGATACGTCAGTTCATGTCCGATCACGTCTGTGTCACCCGCGACAGCCACCCCAATGGGGTGGCTGTAAGCGCAAGAGCAACGACAGATGGCAATACTGGTCACTCCATGAGCTTACTTGAGTTGCATTCTGCCAATGAGCACGCCAGGCTGTTCATGGACCGCAATTAGCGAGGGGCGGCGGTGGCAAAATCCTGGACGCAAAACACCTACAGCATCACCACTTTTCTTGCAAGGCTTGATAATGAGGTTGTAGCCAAGCAGAGCGTTCACAAGATCCCCAGCAAACGGAATTAATGCCAAGAAAAACGTCCACTTGGACGTCCGAAACGATTGAGTCGCGATTTTGGGAGGTGTAGCGTGCAACAAGGCAACTTACACCAACGCGGAAGCCGCAGAGGTTAATGCCCTTGTCCAGATAGTATGCCCTCTTCCTGATCTTGGTGAGGAGCTAGTAGTGGTGTCGGGGATCATCAGCTTTACACCTTGCAGTTCAGGTGATGGTCTCACCTTGGCCTCCGCTGGGGTAAGGCCCTCTGGCAGAGCTCGTTTGCGGCGCTTGCCGGTGGTCTCGTCTACTTCATAGTGCGGATTGGCAGGTTCGTACTGCTTTGCCTTGTTGCCCATGACCTTGTTGACGCCATACTGTGGTGGTGGTGCAACACAATTGACCGTTGGCTCAGCCCGGCCGTGCGCTTGCACCCCAAGCGAATATGCTCACTTTGGCTACTGCAGACATGTCTGCAGCTGTTCGTGGCCGAGACTGGTATGCTTGTGTACTCGTGTACCCGGCGTTGCTGTGTTTGAGCAGAGGAGAACCTTTGTCCACCTCGGAAGCGGTGCAAGTGACAGCGCCAGAGATCTGCATGTGGCCTGGCTTAGACTCTCGACAACCTGCTCTGAACGGGGAATACGCCAATTACGGTCGCTCAATTTGTGATCTACTGTACGCTTTGACTGCTCAAGCTTCTCAATTCGTGAAGTATTGTTACAGTGGGTGTAGCTTCAGTGGCGTTCAAGCAGGAGAATCTAGGGCGAGAACTGCAAGCGTTGGCCGCGACCAACTAAGGAATGTAGCACGGCTGCTGTTCCAGTCTTTTACCGTACTTCTTAGCTAAACCGCTTTTATGTTGGCTTAGACAGGCGGCTTGAGTGCTGCTGCGGACGCCTGCGCTTGCGCTTCTGCCTCATCCAATGTCGAAGATTCGAGCTGAATACCAATGCCGAACTTGGACGAGTTCTAGAAGAAAGACGGCAGATTATTCAGTAGACTGAACACGCACGTATAACATGTACATTTAGCCCACCTTCCAGTGGTCAATCTCGCCGGTGACGAGGAAGGAGAAAGCAGGCGTAAAGCGCTGTTCGAGGTACGCGCTGACCTTGCCTGCGCTATCGAGCTGCGCACGCAGGGTAGCCAGGCGGAAGTCGTACTTGGCAGCAAGTGTTGCCGACGCTTTGCGGTCTTTCGGTTGCGGTGCAGGCGCAAAAGTGAGTTCGGCACCTGCCTCGACCTTGTCGGACAGCTTTTGCCAATACGAGCCCTGGACGACTCCCTGGTTGCCCAATAGCTGCGCTGTTGCAATCCAGTCCCGCGCTTCACCGCCGACGTACTTGGCCATGTAGGACATGTTGGCCTCTTCGACGTCTGCGTTTGGACGTTGCCAGATCACTTCGGCTCCCAGTGCTAGTCGCTTGGTGACAGACTGGAGGTAAGAGCCCATAAAGACACCCGTGGCGTCTGTCACGCCTGGATTGTAGGCTTTGAAGTTGAGAGAGTAGTCTCGCCCAGCACGATCATGCTCGAGTTGGATCATGCTAGGTACCATTGCCGAAGATTGGATCTGTAGGAGCAATGAAGTATTGGTATGGGACCTTTGCAGGCACAACGTGGCCTACACCCACATTGGCTTGAACCTTGGTAATATCGCTGTCCGACCAGCCGTAGTTGAAACGTCCATTGAGAGCGCCTTCATGGTCTACGCTTCCTTGCATGAACACCTGTTTGCCAGGCATTCGAAAAGTTGCGGATTGCACAGAGAAGACCGGAGACAGCTTCAGCAATGGCTTACATCGAAAGCTGGAGAGCTTCACACACCCGATTTGTAGCATACAGGGCAGCAAAGTTGTATGTCCCTGGTCCGCCTGCTGTCGCAGGTCCGCCCATGGGGTTTGGCTGGCTCGCGCCCATGGTGAAGGAGTGCGTGACCTGGAAGGCCGGGTTCATGTTGAGCGACTTGCTGAGATCCGCGCGCGCGCCGTCGAACATGTAGTTGTTGAGGTGGACATCTGCGAGCCAGTCAAGTATGTCTATCAGTGCCTGTCCTTGTGCATTGCCAGCTTCTCTCTTCCTCGATTGTAAATTTCGCGGCACCGCAGGACCATCGAAGGGCGCTCACTCTTGCACTCGCGGCCGAGCTGGTCGACCTGGCCAGGGTACGGCAGCTCGAGATGCTCCCTGTAGGCGTCGAGCTTGGCCGACGCCCGCTGGAGCGGACTCAGTACCGGGCTCAGGAAGGAGCTCACGGCGTCTGCAGACGACTCTGCAAAGCCGCGCACGCCCGTGCTCCGCGCTGGTAGGGCGCTGACGGGCACATAGTCGTCCTTGAGGAACTCCTCCTTGGTGGGCAAGCCCGTGCTCGTGCTCGCCGTGGCCATCGTTGCTGGGACTTGTGTCGTTTTGCGCGAAGCCCGACAGCCAACTTCTGACGACCAAGGACTCATGCGAGTATGCCGGTGGCGAAAATATGATGGAACCTAGGCAACACTGAAGGGACGGGTCCATTGCCGTATTGCATGAGTGCAGTGCTAGACTACTTGATTCATAGACGAATAACAGAGGGAACGAGACGTATATCTGCTACGGAAGATGCTGATGGAATACTGCTGAAAGAGGGAGAGAGAAGATACAGGAAGGGAGCAGTCCGACAACAACGCATATTATTACCGACTAAAAAGCGTATTCCAGAGTGTGCTGATAGTGAATGTCACTTGGTCGAGAACGCCTGCTGCGCCATATGCCGAAGCTCCCGAAGCAAAGAGAAGAGGATCGTCTGAATTATCGAGATTACCGGGCGCCGCGAAGAATCCACCAAGAAGGACAAGGTAGCTGTGACAGACGAGACATCAGCGCCGCACTAACCTCCGAGCGAGAACGGTAGCACGCCGCACCTGATGACCAGAATGGATCCCCTGTAATAGTTGCTTCGGGCTTCAATATACGTGTAGGTGAGCAGGAAGACCGAGAACATTATAGAGATGGCATCCCATCGCGGGAAGACGAGGCTGTCAGAGAAGCAAATTTAGCTCCATATACCATTCTGAAGCATCCGAGCACGCTCACGAGAAGGCTTGGTGAAGCATCGACTCTTTCCCACGACCATAGAAGTAGGTAAAGCAGATCATTGCCGGAATCTGCAGCAGGCAGACCTGCAGAGCGTATGCAGAGCCAATTTCCATACTGTAAGTGGAGAAATTGAAATCAGCTCAAAGCTCTTCCTCGAACGCCTCGAGTATTGACTCACCTCAGCGCAATGTTGCCGTTCATGGCGAACGAGATAGCGTTCATGAACTCCGTCACATTGGGCACGAGCGCGAACAGCGTGATACCGAGGAACTTTTCTGGGATGCCAGATCCCTCGAGGACTACATCTACCACATCGACGAGAATTTCTGTTTACACATGACGGATGCGTCAGAGTCTGCACTGATGAAGCGAAACTTCCAGGGGCAAGCATCGAGACCTACCTGAAATAACAGCGTACAGAACAGTGCAGCCGACAAGAACGCTGTAGCTCTTCGGCCGGCTCCAGTTCGGCGCATCGTGGCCACCAGGCGCTTCGTCACCTCCTCCATGCTCAGCCTTGCTGGTTTCCCGTTCATGCATCTGCGAAGGCTGCCTTTTCAAGCCAGGTGTCGGTGTTGACATGTGACCCATAGTAGTGAGATTGTTGCTCGTCGAGTAGGACGAAGGGAGTCCTGGTGGCAGCTGCTGCTGTCCTTGGTGTTGCTGCTGCTGCTGCTGTGTTTGCAGAGCAGACGCAGTTGCTGCGACCACATGGAAAGCTCTGTTGACCTCTTCGGCAGTGAAGCCAGCGAGTGCGTGCAAGCTATTAGGATCCTTGTTGTCGTGCTGAGGCATACTGCTATTCTGTCGAGCTGCATCACCCAAGCGCCCGTCACGTGGGAGGGAGCCTTTCGCACTGCCAGTGTACGAGACATCGCCGGCATGCGTGCTGGCCGTTGACTGTCTCTGTCCAGGAAGCAAATGTCCTACAGCCTGAGGCAGGCGCTTGTACATGGATCCTCTGTGAGGAAGCTCGAGCCGCGAGGTCGGCACACCGGCAGAGTGAGCCAGCTGAGCGATCGCGGCGGAGTGTGGGACAGACGGCCCGGCAACATGTTGCTGATTCTGCCATATTTGCGATGCGTGTGTGCGCAGTGAAAACCAGAGGCCGATGAGGTATGACTGGAAGCCAGCAGAAAAGAGTCAGCAAAGCTTTTCCGGCGCGGCGCAAGGACTCACCAGAACCAGCAAGACAGCGCAATAGTAACTGAGGCCCTGGACATGACTTTTGTAAAACTCGTCGTCTACTGGGTCAACGTGCTCGTAGAAGCACCGTCGGCAAGTGAAGTTGTCTGGCGTACTGTCGACGGGACAGGCGTTGCAAGTAAGCTGAAAGGTACCATAGATCTCATAGAAGAGCGTCGGAGTCAAGATGCCGATAATTGCCATAATGAGCATCGTGCTGGTGACACCGGCAGAGCGAGCATTGAAACGTTGCTCTTTCCTTCTGACGGAGCCGCTGACCATTGATAGACCTGGCATGAGCAGGACGCCAGCCAACAAGGAGCCGACGATGCTGCCTTCGACGAGCTGGCCCTTTGACTGGGTGAGAGCGATACTGTACAGGATGATCTCGATGATAGATCCAAAAGTTGCATTGATGACTGCTCCCATGCCGATTGACGATTGTGCAGAAATCGAAGCTACGCCCATTCCGATAAAGTACGACAGCGGAATGACACTGAGGAGAGCGAGCGTAAACATTGTGCCCTGGGCGGCGAGGAAGCCAATAAAGCCACCGAGGTCATGCTTCTTGGTAGCCGGGAAGATGACGAAAAAGTCAAAGATGACAAAGGCAATGACTGGCAGAAGGTTGATGAAGATGACGTTCGTGCCGTCGATGGTGTATTTGTAATAGTTCAGACCCATCGCCTTGTATGTGCACAAGATGATGGTCGAGTTCGGACCAACAAGCCTGCCCATCGCTCGACTCTTGTCGTACGTTCTGCGAGAATGTCTGGGAGCACGCTGCCCGGCTTCCAGGTGAGGCACGCCAGTGCCATTGGCGCCGTTATCTGGCTCGGAGTTATTCCCAACGTAATGCGGCGAGGGCGAGCGGAAATGAAGAGCTAAAGGCTCCTTGTTCAGGTCACGCAGCAGAATCCACAACAGCTTGGCCATTGGAATGGTAAAGATGCAAGCCCAGCAGATGGCGCAGACAAGCAGCATCATGGGAGCGATGAGGAGGTAAAAGACGAGCCAGAATGAGACTCTGCCAGATGCGCGGATGCGGAACTGACGATGTTGACCAGACATATCGGTGCTCTGTTTATCCGAGCTTTGCTTGGGTGACCTGTCTGCGACTTCGGTTTCGGACCCAGAAGGAGTGATCTGCGGTGCTGGCGAAGGCGAAGCTGGTGCTGCGCCGTACGATGCTCGTGGCCGGTCGTGGAGCAGCTGCGTACGCTCTCCCGCACCTGGAGAAGCCTGCGAGAAGCTGAGATTCTGCTCAAAGCGACGCTGCAGCTCTGTGCTGCCCTGTGTCTTCTTGATAGTGCCAGCGCTGCTAGTCGACCGCCCACTCTGTCTGCCCCACGTCTTGCCTGCATCTTCGACATCGCGAGCTCGCACATCATCATAGACAGTGTCTTCGCCATCATCTGTCATCTCATCGTAGCCTTTCAGATCGTCCTCGGAGGATCCCTCGTCATAGCGCTCGACGTATTTTCCAAAGGGCCAGAAGAGATAGCCGCCCAGCTCCCATATCACGCGGCCGTACTTGACGCCGCCGAAGGGTACGAGGCACATCAAACCTGCAAGGAGCATACTGACGTGCGCCATCCACCAGCCAAAGAAGAGCGCCCAGACGAGATTACCCGGCAGGAGGTGTCTCTCTGCGGTAAATGAAGGTGCGAGATGCAGCTCCTTGTCCGCATTGCGGTGGACTGAACGGTTCTTCTTGTACAGTGCGGGCTTCCAGATCGGCAGACCAAAGGGATGCTCAATATTGATGGCATCTTGTCGATCTTTGAGCGTGTATTCCACATCCTCATTCAAATCATCCTCTTCGTCCTCTTCTGCATCCTCATTCTCGCTGCTTGGCTCATCAATTAGTTCAGGTCCCTTGGCTCCGCTTTCACTACCTTCAAAGTCCTGATGTACGCTTCTCGCGACCTCTTCTCGCCACGCGGGCGTCACACCGTCCTTTTGTCCAAGTTCAGGCACATAATCTGCATTTTCCTCTTCCTCGCCGCCGCCAAAGATGTCGCGCTCGCCAGCTTGGTGTGCATTCAGTGATCCCTGACTCGTGGCATACGAGACGCGCCTCTGCTGCTGATATTGGGATCGCTGCTGTTGCTGCTGCTGTTGCTGCACCTGTGGCGGGAAGAAGGGCGACTGGGGAGTTGGCGTTGCGGAGCGTAGAGTCGAAGAAGTGTGCGGTGGCGGCCAAAATCCGCCCTGAATGTGCGAGCCAGTCGGGCTGTATGGCGACAGGCCATCGGCAGTTCCGCTCATGCTGACTTCGCGGGAGTACGTGTTTCCACGCGACATTGGTGCCGCCCCCGTGCCCGTGCTACCCACGACAGTCGGGTCCGTGCTACTGCGCCTGCTGATCCCCGGCCGCGTATCATCGTACGGTGCAGGCACCTGTCCACCATCAGACAAGAAAGACTCTCGTTGAGCAGCTGTTCCTCCAACTTTTTGTGACCGAGCAGTTTGACGTTCTTGATCGCGTCTCATTTCGTCGTCTCGCCGCTTGCGCTCTCTGCGTTCAGCGTCCTTCTTCTCCTTTTTCCGCTCGCGCATCCGCCTACGCACGAGCTCTTCGCCCCTATCGCGGCGCTCGACTTCGTCGTCGTCGATGCCTACATTGTTGGCTACGCTTGCTGAGCGCGCAGTTGCTGGAAGTGGGTTGACGGGATCGTCTTGCTTCTTGGAGCTTCTCGAGGGCCGGCTGCCACGGTCGTCGTCATCTTCGGCGCTGCTGCTGTCTCCGTCGCGCATGTTGCTTCTGCTGCGAGAGCGTCCTTTACCTTTGCTGCCCATTGCAGCGGAAGAGGGGCGCAGGGTAGCAGTCGGTCTGCCAGATCTATTGGCAGCAGAATAGCTCGAGGTGTTTTGCAGAGCGGGCGGACGGCCTTTGCGACCAGGGTACTGCTGCGAGTAGACATCCTCTTCGCCTCCTGAAAAGACGCTCTCTGTCTCTGTGAGATTGCCTCCAGCACCAGTTTGAGGGTTGCCACTACTTGTCGGAGGAGCATCGCTAAATGCAAGACTGGCCGAAGTGGAAGGCATCGAGCGATGGCCCTGTCCGGGCGGACGTCCACCAGTGTATGCGACACCAGCGCTGCTCCTTGCACTGGGCGAGCCAGAGGCAGTGAACGAGCCCGATGGCTGGGACTGCAGCGTCGGTGCGCGTCCTCGCCCTAGGGCCGACGCCTGGGCGAATGCGGGTGAAGCGAGCGGGGTGGGCACAGCTGCGCGGACTGGGGGTACGTGTATGGCTGATGATGAATTGCCTGCGTGTGTCGAGCCCATCGGGACTGCAGAGACGTTGGTTTGCGATGCATTGACGCTGGCTGTTCGCGTAGGAACGTTTGCTTTAGGAGGTGTGGCCGTGGCGGCTGCTGCGGTCTTGCGCTGCGACGACTGCTGCTGGCCGAGGAAGAGCGTGGACGTGGCAGTGGGCGTGGGCGTCGATGCTGTGTCGCTCAGCACGCTGCTCGCTGGCTGGTTGGCGTGCTGCTCCTGCTCCTCCGTGGGCTTTGCTGGCTGTTCTTGCCTGTCGAGCTGGTGGACCGTCCTGTCCGAGGCGGAGCGGTCGTGCGACGAGTCCATGGCGGGCAGCGGGACGTGCTAGAGCAGCAGTAGCCGGTCAGTCCTATGATGCCATGGGCTTGCTGGCTGCGTCCTGGCTGTCCGTGTATGTGTGATGATGCTGGATGTGTGGATGTTGTGGCTGCGAACAAGGGCGGTTCCAGCTCAATCGAGTCCAGCGGGGCGACGCGACTAGCGGGCTGCGGGCTCGACAGCGCCTGTCCAGCGGGTGTCCAGACGATGTCCTGGCGTGTCGCAGTGGGCGCTCAGCACTGCGCGCCTGGCTGTCGATGTCTGTCCAAGCTGCCCTCGACGTCGCGCTTCAAGTCACGCGAGCCTCTAAAAGGGCGATCGAAGACTTGAACTCAAACTTACAAAGACAAAGAGCAGCCTTGGAAGTGTAGCAATGTGACATGGTCAACCGCTAACATGCACTGCTGCTGCTGTCAGTGTAGTTATCTGCCAGCTGGAGCACTCGAGCTACGGTAGAACTGCAAAAGACGGCCATCAAAGGCGGACTTCAAGGCCAAGAAGCGCAACTGGGACTGCAGGAACAAGCATACTGTAACCACAAACACCACCACAGCACACCATGTGCATCTGCTTCTACACGCGCCTGCACCCAGCCTACTCGCTCGTCCTCATCACAAACCGCGACGAGTTCCTGTCCCGACCCACTGAGGCTGCAGACTGGCGAGGAAACGGTGCCGCCACTCTATGCGGCCTCGACGTGCAAGGCGGAGGGACGTGGTTTGGGCTCGAGAAGCAGCATGGTCGATTTGGACTCCTCACCAATGTGCGTGAGGAGGTGTCGTCCCGGAGCAGAAGTCGAGGCATGCTCGTCCTAGACTGGCTGGAAGCAGACCCTTCTGTCTCGCTCGAAAAACACCAAGACGGCCTACGAGAGTCAATGATGGACTATGCAGGCTTCAACCTCCTCTCTGGGCAGATCAGCAGAGATGGAGACATAGAGCTCGGCTTTGTCAGCAACCGAGCTCAGCACGGGCAGGCGCATACTCCCGGCAAGCCTGCAAACGGGGCAGATTGCCTTCGTAATCTCGAGAACGAGGGCGGACCGGGCGTCATGAGTAACGGAGCACTCGCATGCAGCCTGGACGCTGGCTCGAGCAATGAGCTCGAACAAGCTTGGCCGAAAATGATGGTTGGGAGAAAGGCATTTCAGGCTAGCATCGACAAGCATGACAAGTCAGACTCGCAGGCAGACAGGCAAGCATTCATTGATGAGCTGTTCGAGGTGCTCAAGTAGGTTGCTGGAATTACTTGACAACATAAGGAGGCTACTAGCTGAACATAATAATTTCCCGCGTTGTCCACAGTGTCGCTTACCCGAATCTGAAGGACAAAGAAGATGTCCGCTCCACCATCCTCGTCACGCCTTTCGACATGTTTCCTGGCAAAGAAGCATGGTATGCGACACGAGCGCAGACCGTGCTTCTTGTAGAGCGTGGGACGGGGAAATGCACCTTTGTAGAGAGACAGGCTTACGAGATTAGAGATGGAAAACCCGCTTGGAATGGTAGTATGAAGAGCTGGACATTTGAAATAGGAGCATCTTGAGCGGAGGCCACAAATCCATTCAGCAATCATTGCCCGACAGCAGACCGAACTGACACGTACTCTTTTCGTCCATGCTAAACAGAGAAGCAGCTTTGACGTTTCGAAACGTCAAATGCAGCCTCTCATCCGTGCTTGCCGTAGGTTCTGCGCAGGTCTTGACCCGGAGGAGGAAACCCAGAAACGTCATGCACTTGTCATCGTGGGTGTCGGCAGCGTGAGTCTCGGCAGATCTGTGGAGGCGGAGGAGCGGGCAGTATGATGTACATCAGGGGAGGGAGCCTGCTCTGTCTGCAGCTCGGCCAACCATGACGCCTCGCCAGAGCGACCATAGGTATCCGCGCGGTCTATGAGCAGACGTGCATCCTTGAGTGCATCTCGCAAGGTCGTGCAACGAACTCAAAGCTCATCGTGGTCGTCGAGAGCCCGCTCCGCCTCTTTTAACAGATCTGAGGGGATGGCCGCGGTGAACTGGATAGGAAGCAGGCCCAGAGCATGGAGGGGAAGTGATGAGCCGCTTGACCGACAGAGCTATCTGTGCAACGATGCCTACGTGTCCCTGGACGGACCTCTGCAGTCTCCTCGGCGATGCTGTCCCCCCTACCAACTTCCCGCAGACTTGGGCTGACAGCGAGCGGCATATTTGAGTGAGTGCTTGCATATCTGCAATACTGAGGTTTGAAACCGAGGGAGGGTCTATAAGCTCACGCTTGTGAACAGGCGAGGAGACCATCGACGTTGGCATCGGAAAGGCTGTCGTGAGCCTAGAGCCCAGATCCTGTTCTTGTGCAATTATCTCGTCAGGTCGTCGGGCTTGACGGAGTCTGTACGACGGTTCCTGCCCCATCTGGTTGACATGCGGAGGCGCATGCCCCCATTGTACGTCACGCCGTCGTTCGCTCTTCCTGACTGCATCGTTCGCTCTTCCTGACTGCATCGTTCGCTCTTCCTGACTGCAATTCTTGCTTGAGCTTGCTAGAGATGGCCTGCTTTTGGAGAATGCCCATATGTCCAGGCTGAAGTGGTGCGGGAATTTTGACCTTCACTGCATCTCTCGACGAGCTGCCCATGCGCGTCCCAGCTGGAGCCGAGTCTGACCATTCGTTGTCCATGTCGCCGGGCGCTGGCTTGTTGGGGATGGGTGGTTGCCAACTGGCTGGATTCGACGCAGAGGTGGAGGGCGCAGGCGCTGCGCCGTGAGGAAAGGGCGCCAGGCAGGCCATAAATGCACTCAACGCGTCACCCGTAGACAGGGTCTCGAGTATCGCAGTGCATACCAGAGCGAGTAGGTGCGACGAGATTCCTCCCATATTACGCCCGAGTATGCTTGCATGGGCGAATGCGTTTTTTACGGCCAGCGTGATTTGGCGGCGCATGCCAACTCGCACTGTATAATCACTCGTCTCTGCTTTTATCGAGTTTGAGCACGAGCTGATATTCGACAGAGTTGAGCTTGCGGTGGTGGTTTGCGTTGCTTTGTGAATCAGGCCAGCCGGCGTGGCAGTAACTCCATCTTCTCTGACGGGAACGGGGTTTGCATAAAAAGATTCCGGCTGACTATCCGGACCAAGCCTTGCTCCAGCTCGCTGGGCTCAAACATATATCGGTCTGCAACGAAAGCATCGAGTGCGGAAATGAGAAAGGAAGGGAAGATACACTCGCCGTGACACCTGGGTTCATGTCAATTCAAGTCAGCTTACAGGATGCACAGATACTATGATGGGTACGTACCTCGTGGTCTCGGCGCGAGGGCCTGGACGAAGCTGCTTCTTGAGGACAGCCGCCGTGACGAAGCTAATAAAGCTCGCTACCTGCTTGTACTTGTGACTTCCGATGATCTGCGCTCACACTGGCTCCACGAGTAGTACGTGAACCGGGAATAGCGTAGCAATAGCTTAGTCTTAGCGTGCAGGAGCAGAGCCAAGCCAGATCAGCTCTAACAGTGCGCTTTTTATACCCGCTATCATGGAAGACCTTTCGAACGAGTCTTCCACCCGTGACTCATCGCGCGCCGGATTGGAAGACCGAAGAAGCTTGTGAAGGCTGAGTTTTGGAAGCTTGAAGCCGATATGGAAGTTCGTATGACTAAAGTGAAGGGAAGTGAAGGAATTGAAGGAATTGTAGTGAAGTCCCATTTCCCGGCACGGAATAAACGCAATTTCGGTCCGACTTTACAATCATAGTCGATAGTCAGCCAACCCAGTTCCAAGGCCTCATCCGATCCGTATGACTTGTGCAGCTGCTGTAAATTGAGTCGTAGAGTTGCATGGCCAGGGATGATTCGCTGAATATGTAAGCCAATGATTCCTTGTGCATGAACAACATTGAGCAGCCTGTACGTCTAAAGAAAGGTACAAATAACAGCAAAGCAAACTCTAGCAGATGCGGATTAATAGCTCACAGAGCACGAGCAGTATGAGTATGCATGAAAATGAACTTCGTGCCATGAATCAGTCGGAATCCGTGTCTGGCTCCCGGACCGCGCCAGGAATCGAGTTGGACAAAAAGGCAATTGTGCGCAAACGCCGGCGCTCTTCGCGGTCCTTGAGCTGTTTCCGTGTCATCTTCTTCTTCTTTGTGACGACGTCGGATGGGATCATGACATCTCCAGCTGGCTTGGCGGCTTCATCGCCTGAGTTTGCAGCGGAAGGCGCCACACTGGATGATGGACTGTTCGCCTTGCTGCCGTTCCTGCTTGCCAGTCGACTAGCAGTACGAGAGGTAGCTCGGCTTGTGTCGTCGAATGCATCTTCAACGATAGCTGCCTTGCCCTTGTGCGTTAGGCGGCCGGCATCAACGTGCCAGATTTCCTGCGGCGAAAGTCGGGTAAGCTCGACGGCAGATAAGCGACACTAGGACGATGAAGGCACGTACAGGACATAGAGCAGAGACGAACTCTTGATTGTGCGAGATGCAGACGAATGCGCCATCCCATGCCTTGATGGCAACCGCGAGACCTCCCAGGGCATCACGATCTGCGGGGACAAGAAGCCAATTAGCGAGGACAACGTAAGAAGCAAAGGAAAGATGATATACCGAGGAAATTCGTCGGCTCGTCGAGTATGAGAACTTTAGAGTCGAAAGCTGTATCAGTATCGGATGGTCCTGCAGACTCCAAGGACCAAAAGTCCAAAAATTTGCCACCAACTCACCTTGAGGTTTTGACCACATGGCAGCCGTAATGACGACTTTGACCTTCTGTCCGCCCGACAGACCTCTGATCTCGTTGTATTGTGCAATATCTCCGTCCAGACCGAGCTCCTCGAGGGCCTGCCGAACCAGTTTCTGCGACATTTCTCGCGAACCGGATCCTTCTCTGCTGGCCTCGAAGTCGTCGAACTGCTGAACAAGCTTGCCAAACCCTAGCTCAATGAGTCGTTCACGAGGCACCCAGACGTTGTGCTTGTGTTCAAGGTTCCTCCATTTGACTTCGTACGAATATGACTTTTTGAGCTTCTGCCGGCCGATTAGCTGCTCCACGTAGCGCTTCTCGCCGGTCTTGGCCTCGATGGGGTTCTCCAATATCCGCTTGTCTTCATCGCTGAGCACACGAGTTGCCTTCTGCGTGAGTTCCCTGTCGTGCCCGTCCTGGTACCGCCACTGGATGTACTGCACAGCGGTCTTCTCCATGTGCTCTTCGAGATGCGCAAATGCGTGCTGAGCAACATATGCGACTCGCAAATTGGGGTGCTTCTCGACTTTGCCAGTATCGGGCGTGGTATCGCCCGTGATGAGCTTGATGAGTGTCGACTTGCCTGCGCCGTTGGGTCCGACGACACCAATGCGCGATGAGAGGGTGACAGCGCAGGATGCGTTGTAGAGGGAAGGTTTCGGCCGATTTGGGTATGTGAAAGTACAGTCGGTGAGCTTGAGGATAGCTCTTGTTTTTGACCGTACGCCCATGAGCGAGCCTGGCGGAGGGAAGGTGAAGCTGACGACAGAGGCGGAGAGTGTGTAGTAGGATCGAGCAGCGGGGTACTTTTCGACAAACACAGAAAGATTGCCTCGGTAGTAGACAAGACGTTTCTTCTCGTAGTGAATGATGTCAGTGCAAATGTTGTCCAGGAAACCGCTGTCGTGCGAGACGACGAGGATGGTGGTTTCGGTCTGCGCTTTGAGGTAGTTCTCGAGCCAAGCAATAGAAGCAGTGTCCTGCAAAGCAAATGAGCTCAATAAAGGCCTTTCATATAAGGGAGAAGGGAAGAGAGACCGCGCACCAAATGATTGGTGGGTTCGTCGAGCAAAAGAAGATCAGCCTTGCAGATCATTGCCCTCGCGAGCGCGAGTCGCATCTTCCAGCCTCCGGAAAGCGCAGTGACGGGCGTTGCCTGTCTTTCCGCATCGAAGCCACACTCCTCTAGCTTGCTCTTGACATCGGCTGGCGTTGCCTTGACGCCCTTGATGAATCGGTCGTTGATCAAGAAATTGTAGCAAGTGCTGTCATCTTCTGCGCCGTCGATGTCGTGTTCGACATAGAATGTGGAGAGGTGTTCTGGCCAATTGTCGATCTGATGCCTGTTGATGGCCTTCAAGAGCGTTGACTTGCCAGCGCCGTTGGCACCGCACACACCGTATCGGTGGCCACGACGCAGCTTCAGGGTCGTGTGGTTAAGCAGGAGCAGACCACCGTAGGCGAGCGAGAACTCGAGATTCGTGATCAGCTCGCCTTGGCCATCATCTTCCTCATCTGCATCGACGGCGTGCCTGCTTCGGTCGACCTCAATCCAGTGTCTGATGCTCTCCTTGACAATGCTCTCGACAGAGCTTGCATCGAGGAACTGGGCAAGGTAAGGGCCGACATAGACGTTCTTCCAGGAGTCGTCGCTGAAATCACGCTTGCTGACGAGAGCAGCAATGGCAGTGGCGGTGTACTGCAGCGAGACCTGCATGAATGCGTCTGGAATGACACCGCCGTTGAATTTGGAGCAGAGTTTCATGAGCTCCTGCAGGGCGAGCTTCTCGTCCTCTGCAGCGGCAGCTTCAACGAGGCCTTCCTTCTGTGCAATCACTTCGGCACCCTCCATAGCGTTCTCGCAAGACTGCTTGGCTTCGGTCGCAAATTCTCGAATCTCTGGGAATGCTGCACCCTCTGCAATCTTGGTGACGCCTGGCAAGAGGGTCGGTCCGTATTTGGCAGCCAGCACGGGCGAACGAACGAGCTTGAACAAGTTGGAGATGAGGATGACAGTCTGGCGCTGAACGGTAGTGCTTCGCTCGTTGAGCGCTCGTGCGAGCAGTGGCACCATGACAGCCAACGTAGGGCCATCGACATCGCGCACCCAGACGTTGGAAGAGAGCTTCTTGATGCCCTCACCGATCTGGTCAGGGCGAGCCATGCACTGGACGAGAAGCGGGATGAATTGAGAAGCATCGGGGTTGGACAGGACGCCGCAGATCTTCTCTGCTGTCTTGATGGCTACATTGGAGACCTGCGAGTGTCAAGAGTGTTGTCAGGATTGACGTGGGCCTGGAAGGGCTTGAGATCATGCAAGAACTCACGTCGGCCTTGGTGTCTCGCATCTGCGTCTCGAGGCGAGGAATGAACTCGCCAAGGCGGTCGGCGATGGCATCTTTTGCTCGTGCAGGGAGCGTGCCCAGCAGCTCGAGCGCGCCGACCTTTGTCCGCCACTTTACAGTTGCCTGCTCCATGACATCGAAGAGGGCGATGATGAATTTTGGGACGTGTTCCTGGGGCGGGAGGAGGACGAGCTGCTTTCCAGCCTTGACAGCAGCATCTCGGACGACCTCTGCTTTGCCCTGCTCTGCGTACCGGTCGAGAATGTACGGCAGCAAGGGCAAAAAGTAGGGTTCAGCGCCCTTTGCCGCTCCTACGCGCCTGAAGAGCTCCTCCATCGCAACGAGAGCACCTTCGCGCTCATAGCCGCTCTTCTGGTTCTTGCTCGCGCGGATGAGCTCGCTGGAGATCTCGCTCTCCTCGAGCGAGCGGATGCCATGCCCGACCACGAAATTTGCGAGCTCTGTAGCAGCCTCTGCGCACGCCACAGCGTCGGGCGCTGCATACAGTCGCTGCAGGATAGCAGTCGGCGGCGCGCTGGCCGGCGCATTGGGTGCACTGGCGGCCATGGCGATGCTTGGGGACATCACAGTGGCGCTGGCTGTGTTGCTGATTGTCGCTATCGAAGATGGGTCTCTGCAGACAGCCCACGTTCAATGGGGCTGTCGGGATAAGCAGTGCTGCTCCTCCAAAAGAGAGTGGGAGAGAAGGCGGCGCCGACCTTGTTGACTCCTTCTGCGCGTGTAGTGAGTCTCCTCAACGAGCCTCTGCGCCTCGACTTGTTGTCCGCGTTTGCTGCTCTCCCAAGCCTTGAGCACTTCAGAAAATCCTGCCTCCGAAAGGATTTGGCGAGGGCGATCGAAGAAAGCGGGCACGTGAAAAATGAGCTTTCAAATGTGAGAGAAGTACGCTGAGAATAGTGTAATAACGACAACACTGCGGACTGCAAATAGTGTGTAGCTTCCACGTGCTCCATAGCACGAACCCCCCTACTTCCCTTCCTCTGCAACCTTATCGAGCAATTGCCCAGCTTCTTGCGCTGCGAGGTGGGTAATTGTCGAGGCAAATGGCTTTCAGATACGTTCATTAGCAGGAGGAATGGGCGAAAGAGGTACTCACCCAACTCCCAATTACGATCTTCCTTCAAAACCCTCGAAATAGCCTGACATACCCCAGTAGCGCTCCCATTGTTTGCAAGATTGATAGCATCCGGCGATGATGCGCATATCTGGGAAGATGGGATGGTCAGCTGCATAGTATACCTCCAATAGAGCCGATGACTAGCTCACCACGTCCAAGTATCCCAACGCATCCACATGCATGGCTTCATCATTCTCTGGCATCCCGCCAGATAGCGAAGCCGCGGTGCTGTACGCATGCACGCACAGACACGACAAGTACAGGCACCAAGACAGGCACATTGGATGCACCTTGTTGTCTTGATACGGTCGACGGGTGAGCAGACTCGACCGCAGAAAGTGGGCAGCGTGCCAGACTGCCTCTTTGCCCCGCACGCTGGCCCACTGAATGATGCGGCGGCGGGTCGTGTCCACGACAGAGGCAGGCTAGGAATAGTGGTGGATGTACCATCAGTACTTGACGTGCGAAGACGGTGCTGAGCGGTCTCAACTTACTACCGGCAGTCCCAGTGCCCTTCTCTTCCCAGCAAAGATCTGAAGCTCGTCCACGTCAACAGCAAGCGTGACATGCGCAATTGCGTAGATAGGGATTGAATTGCGGAGCAGCTGCGTGCCGTATGCAGTAGGCGATGCCGTCAATGCGGTATCGAAGCGTGCTTTCCAGCAATTCAGCGCCGATGTCTGCAATTGCACGGAGATTCAGTGATGTCCGGTGCGTTAGCGCTGCTGAAAGTTGACTCACCATCGTTGGACGCCAGTCCTTGACCAACCCATCCGGATGTGTCGATAAGCCAAGCAAGAAGTATTCTCGCCACTGCATGTCGAATGCCACGGAGAGTAGGCCACTGAGGCAGCAGACCCTTGCAAGCGGGCTGATTTCCGGCGCGTTGAGACCCGGCATCAAGAATGCTTTCACAGTAGTGAGGAAAGGAGGCGGCTCTGCACGATGTTGATGCATCTTGTGCCATTCGATAGCCGAGGGCGCATACCACTCATCTTCAAAGCATGGCAGAGTAAGCTGGATTTGAAACGCCGAGAGCGTGCCAGTCTGACGAAACATCGTGTTGCAGACGACTGAAAGAGACTCTTAGCAAGGATCGTGTGTGGTTGCGCCCTTGGTGCAAGCTTACCATCAAAGTGATATGCCATGAATGCAGCTCGCTTGCTGGACTCATCCTCCCTCCATGCAATCCATCGCGAATGAATGTCCGCGCCCGGCTCAACTATGAAATGCGAACAATGAGCTGATGAACTTGACGGTGCGTTGTCAATATGACCCACCTGGCGAATTACGCGTATTGAACAAAGCGCTTCGGCGATACATGGTAAGAAAGGACGGGTAGAGAATGTGTGCCTGCCGATGTCTCCGTGAGCTTGACTGCTCTCGTTCGCATCGAGCTAGGAGCTCTACCTACCTTTTCGTGATCCTCATAGTTCGACATCATCCGACCAAAGACATTGATGCATAGGCTAGCCTGGATAGTCTGCATGTCCGCTCGTGCACTGAGAAAAACGTCCGACATCAGAGCAGGAACAGAGGGCATAAAGCAAATGCAAGTAGCTGACCAGAAGCTAGAGGACTACACGGTATAGAAATTAGGCCGAGTTTCGCTGTATTACTCCAAAGAAGAGCACTCACCGACATCAAGCTTTGCAAATTACACCGATGGATCTCTTCGGCAAGCGAATGAGCCTCCGTATTGGTGTAATAAGCTCCAATGGCGAGCATGGCGCTCAAGAGGTGGTTCGAAGCTTCGTCAGGTCTGCGGCACGGACGAGTCTTCAGCCCACTGCGGTGCATGCTTTCCACGATCCACGACTCAACACATGGGAACTCACTCAAAGGTCGCGCGATGAATGACTGAATAGTGATAAGAGTCCCATTCGAAGAAGCGGGCGATATAGTCATCGATGCCCGAGGCTGAAAAGCGCGAGTCGCTGAGCAGGTTCGGGATGGCCTGCAAATAAAGCAACATTCATTCAGCCCTGTCACCGATCAATGTCCACCTAGCAAGCATCTTGAAAAAGCGGCAAGATCCACGCACGGAAAGATGCTTCGCTAGCCTGTTCCTCGCTGATAGACCGACACTGATGATTCTTGGCGCTGGACCTTGGGATGACATTGTCTGCTGAGCAGGCTGAGCTGCCGCCGCCGCCGCGGTGATATCGGAGAAGAAAATCTGACTCTGCTGTTGTTGATGTTGCTGATTTCCGAAGCTCGACAATGGAGCAGAAGCCGAACGAGTAGGCAGACTTGAGCTTAGATTGCTTCTGCCTGACAAGGAGTCACGATGAGCAGGACTAGCGCTCCGAGCTTGACTTTGCTGCTGCTGATGGTGGTCCATGTTCTGTCCAAAATTCGCAGCGCTGACCGACGAACTTGAAGGAGTCGCATCTGCAAAATGTACATGCAAGCCTTTGCGACTCGTATTGTAATTATGTCCAACCCCTCCTCCACCGCCTTGAATGGCATTAGTGCCTCCGAAACTGCCTGACCCACTGCTGTTGCTACTACTCATGTCGAGACTGCTGGCGCCAGGTAACTGCTGCTGCTGCTGTTGGATGCCAAATGGAAAATTCGAACCCTGAGGCGACATGCTCGGCGCGCTAAAACTTCCACTCCCACTACCCGAAAGCGAATGCGAATGCGTATGAGAGTGTGAATGTCCGACGCTCGTACGTCTGCTAGGCATATCAGGCGCCGCCAAAACCAAGGGCGGCAAACTCAAATTCATATTCATATTGGTGTTCATGTTGAGGGTCGATTGGGGTTGAAATGCTCTACTGCGCACGTTGGCTTGCGAAGCTTCGAGTGGATGTTGTTCTCGCATCGTTTGAGCGATTGAAGGTAGAGGTAATGGTGGAGGAGGTGGAGGCGTGGGAATGTAATAGCCTTGCCTGTGACCATGTCCATGAACTTGTCCTTGCCCTTGTCCGCTTGCGGCGCTACTGATGCTCACACTCGTGCCGCTCGAAAGACTGCGCATGTATGCAGGGCGGGCGCCAATAGACGTCGAAGGAGCAGAGGACGAACCCTGCGCACCAGCGCTGTCATCCAGCTGCAAATCTCCCTGATTGAACAGCCAATTCGCTTCTTGAGCCGACAAGAATGGTTCAGCGTAATTACTGCTCGCGACGGCATAGGTCGTTCCGAAATCGAATGCCGCATTGAAATTGGACGTGGACATGTGTTGCTGCTGCTGTTGCTGTTGCTGGGAATGCTGACTGTTACGATTGCTGCTCACATCGAGCGAGCTCGGAGGGATTGGAGGCGCTGGAGGAGCTTGTGGGATATGAGGCTGCGACTGAGCCTGTTGAGCGCGATGTGCAGCAGCAGATTGCGCCAGAAAGGAAGCTAGCAAATCTGCGCCAGCGGACGATGAAGATGGCACTGATGAAGAGAGTATGCTGTTACTGTTACTGTTGCGTGCGCCAGCGCCAGCTCCGATACCGCCTAGATTAAGACTGTTTGAGCGCTCTTGAAGGCTTGAAAAACCCATTTGATCGGTGAGATGTGAGAAATCGAGCAGCAGATTCGCAGATGATTGCGGTGAGGGAGAGCGCTGCGGCTGTGGTGCGAGGAGGTCCGTGAAGCCTGGCAATTACAGAAAATATCCAAAGTCAGGTGCTGCCTTGTCACCGTGCAAGTTTGCAAGGCGAAACATGAAAACACTCACGGTCATGGTCATAATTGTCAAGCACCGGGGGCGAGGGTAAAGGTAGACTGACACTAGCTCCCGAACCAGGAGCCGACGACCCAGCACATCCATTTCCAGCTCCTTCAAGAGTAGTAGGTGAGAGCAAATCTTGCAAATGAGGAAAAGAGCCACTTGTAGAGATGCTAGCTCCGTAATGTCCTGGTGCCGAACCGAGTTGAGGACCAAGACTTGGCGTCCCGCTGGTCACACTTGATGAAGCTCGGCTGTGTCCCAACCCATGACCAGACGCGGACGATAGATTCGAATTCCCAGCTTGGGGAGGAGACACGGGTATACCAGCGCCGCCGGTAGAACCCTCCGCATTGGAAGCAGCACCGGTAGCACCGGCAGCAGCAGCAGCGGCAGCTAAGGCAGCTGCTTCTCGATTCTTTTTGGTATTCTTCGCAATGGAACCTTTGATTCGGCCTGGACGAGGCTGGGATTGCAAGCCTGATTGCTCGCGTTTATCATGTCGTTCGGCATGTCGTTTCAAAAGATCGGCTGATGGGGTACACAAGATTCAGATCAGAAGTCGTGCGAGGTGGGTTTTTGTGAAGAAAGAAGATATGAGAGAGGAGAATTGGAGCATGGGTGAGGCGAGGTTTGATGTGGTACACAATGGTGCATAGGAGTGGCGCGAGAGTAGAGGATGGAGGACGAAAGCAACGAAGAGACGAGAAGGAAGAAGAAAGGTGATTGTCGAGGATCGACGAATTGCGATGCATGCAATTGCATGCATCGAGCAGCATGCATATTGGAGTGGCGAAAGTCAAGCATCAATTTAGAGTTGCCAAAACGTGCATCATGGGAGACGGGCGTATGGCATGGATGGCACGGCACTCACGTCTGACAAAAGTGCGAGGGCATCTGTCGCATTGGAATACGTGATTTGCCTGGTCTGAGAGAAGAGAAGAATTCGAGGTGACTCAGCTTGTACACGTAGCTCGTTTGGCATTCATGCACGGCATGCCCACGGTTCAGCTTGTGTCGGCTGCGAGGCGTTGTTCAAGCGTCAAGACAAGTCAGCGAGCGGGACCTCTACAGACGAAGCAGAAGGTGAAGGTTGGCTCAATCAAGCGCACCTCAGGTGATCAGACCGCATGAATGATTTCCCACACCCAGGATGAGTGCATGTGTAGGTCTTGTCTGCATCAGTGACGGTCGAGGATCGTCTCTTGCGGGATAGCAGGTCTGCGGCGGCGGCGGCAGAGTAGGACGCGGATGAGGATGATGCGACGACGACGAGGCCGGGGCCGGGCGGGTCGTGGTTTGCATCGAGCACGGTGGACATGGCAGTGTCGTCGGTGTGCGTGGTTCGATGCTGTTCGACGCGGTCAGAGAGAGAGAAGTGTGCTCAAGTCTCAAGCGCAGATCAGTGCAGTCTAGCCGAGCAGGGATTCGAGTGGCAAATGTGTGACCGAGCAAGCGAGGGATGGTGATGGGCGGTCATGAGGCTGCATAGGCATGTGTCCACGAGTTATCCTTATCATGTAATAGGCTGGATTGCTCGCTGCTGCTGTGCTGTGCTGCGTTGCGCTGTGGTCGTGCTCTATGCCCTCTGCGCGCCGATCACCCTCTTTGACGAGTGACACACTGCGAGAGAAGTGGCAGCGAAGAGGCGCGCAGTGCGAGGTAAATAGCAGGAGAGCGAGCAGGCGCAGCATACAGCATGCACGTTATATAGCTGGTGGATTTGCACCACCCACGAACGTGCATTGCTGCCCTGCCCTTGCTGCCTGTCCTGTCGCCACCTGCAATTTGCGCGGTCCTGCGCGACGATGGACAAGCACAGATGCGACGCTGGACAGGCTCGAGCGGGCGCACTCAACGCACCCCCATGGCACCAGCTCATCGCGCAGGTGTGTCTCTGCACCAACACATGCACCATCACACTGACGCACACGCTGATGCCCCACCTCTCACAGCGCACTGCAGGCCTAGTAGTACTGTAGCAGCAGCAATTAGCGTGAACCTGGACCCTCGCTCAAGCTTCGCCGATCACGTGCAGCCAGCCAGCCATCCTGCACCAACATGGAAGGCACAGGCGACGACAGGCATCCAGCAACAATAGAGGCGTTTCCATCTGGCCATGCTCCTCCCTCTCCCTCTCCAGTGCCCTCGTCCTCCTTGTCCCCGTCCCCCTTGACGTCCTCTCACCACCACCACCACAACAATCACTCTCCCTCATCCCCGTCGTCGCAAAAGGCAAGGCGCACCCCAGGGGCCACCTCAAAGTCAAGCAGCGGTGTAAACGCAAGTCAGCCACCTCTGGGTCTCACTCTTGACCTCTCGACGGGCAGTAGCAAGACTCTCACGCACCCTGGTCTATCACCATCCACGCCTGGGTCGACCGCAGCTGTCAATTCACATACCCCAGTCGGGTCCCCGAGAGTCAGTCCGACGACGACGACGACTGCAGGAGGAGGATCGACAGCACCAGCTTGCAGTAGTAGCAAGTCGCCTCGCAAAGCCACACCCACAGCGACAACAACAGCAGCAACAGCAGGAGGAGGAGAGCACCACGCTCCAAAACCAGGCAGACAGCAGCCTTTTCCAAATCCAGCACTCAATCTCACTCCTGGAACGCTCAAATCCGCAACAGCAGCAGCAGATTACTTTGCAGATCCAGTAAAGTCGCCCGCCACCGCAGGACCTGCAGGACCTGGAGGACACGGCACAGGCACAAGTCCACTTCCCAGGCCGCTCAATCATCATCATCATCATCACTCTCACCAACATTACAACCAACAACACAGCGCAGCCCCTGCTGGCTTGCTCGAGCGGACGAGGCGTGCTGTCCTCGGTGCATTGCTAGGCAGCAGCGGCGACTCGGCAATTGCTAGCAACATGGTCGCTTCTCCGCGATTACCCTTTTATTCCGCACGAGACGAAGATTCTCACACTTCTGTACCGAATGGCGTTTCTTCCAGTGGCTTCTACACCCCAGACGGCGCTGTCTCTGGCCAACAACAGCAGGCGCAGGCGCAACAACAACAGCACGTCGGCCTAGGCCTCGGTAGCACCGGCGGACCATTCACGCCACATTATCCCAAACACAGCACTACACCTTCTATTTCTTTTACTGGCCCTAATGGCCTATTCAGCCCTCAGCCCGGTATTGGTGGTAGTAGTAGCGCTACAAAAGGACTCTTTTCGCCTCAACTCTTCCAAGAGGAATTCGATGCCGTTTCCTCGTCAAGCGGCAGGCCTGGAAGCAGGAGCGGGCACAGACCCGTGTCTTCAATCACTGGCAAGCGGACTTTCTACAAGGATAAAGACAGCTCTTCACTGTATCCCACGAGCGGCAAAGGCGGCACTTCGACCGGCGGTATAGCATCAAGCGGCGTCACGTCTGGAAAAACAAGTTTCTTTCGTGTTCCGCGTTCTATAGCGCGATTGGCATCAAGACGTTCCAGAGTCTTGCCTACGATCATACTATGCAGTGCACTCTTCTTTTGGGCTTTGGGAAGCACGCGCCGCTCGAGCTTGTATGACGCTGCAAACGAAGCGAGCGCTCATCAGATGGGAAAGTTCTTGCAAGCTGCTGATGCTCGGATGGGGAATATGAACCCTATGAAATGGGCAATGCTGAGAGAGGGAGAGACGGAAACGGACGTTGAGCGGGATGCTCTTGCCTATGAGGACGATGATCCGAGTAGCAGGAGGAGCAAGTATCGAAATAAAGCAAAAGGAAAGAAAAGCTCCCAAGCTATTACGCAACGATATGATGTGGATTCGCATGATCCTGCAGGACCATTGGCAGAACGTGGTTCCGTAGGATCAGCAGCTCTTAGATATGCAAGCTGGGAAGGAGGACGCAAAGATGGTCGTGCACTCATTCAAGTCGGCAAACCACACCCCATTCCCGGACTTATGGCACGCGCGAAACAGAGATGGGTGGCATTGAAGAAGCGCCAGTCCAAAACGTTTGCAGAAGCAGTGAGTCTTACTCTTTTCCTTTCACTTTTAGCAAGATCCTTGGGGATTCTTGGGAAAAGCCTACGATCTGAGAAAAAGGGAGCAGGAGTGACTGATTTTTTCTTTGGCTTCTTCTTGACCATGTGGTGTGCAGGTCCGTGAATACCAACGCAGATTTGGACGGATGCCTCCGAAGGGATTTGATCAGTGGTATGCATTCGCAAAGTACCACGATGTCCAGCTCATCGAGTAAGTGGTCAACATATGACAGATTTACGGATGTTCCATCGTGCATATTGACTGACCATGCCCTTTTTGTGCAATTGCATTCAGCGAATTCAATATCATCGAAGAAGATTTCCGCATGTTCCGCGCCTTTTCAGGCGAATCCTTTCGTGCGCGAGTAGACAAGCTATCCCGTGAAACAGACCATGCATGGGACGTCAAAGTTCTCGATGGAGTCGCATACACCGAGGGAGAGATGAAAGATCACGACCGCGCAAAAGGAATTCTACACTTGATACGCAAATTTTCGCACTTGCTGCCTGATTTGCAGATCGTTTATAATGGTCATGACACGGCACGTATCAACGTAGGATGGGAAGAGAGAATGAGATTGGATAACCTTGTGTCGAGTGGGCAGTGTGAGTCTTCGTTCTCCACCTGACCTTTGGGAGATTCTCGCTGACGAGCCCCGGTTGCTTTTTCTGTACCGCAGACGACGATTACAATGCCACGGATGCAGACATGAAGGCTCTCATCCCATCCGCAGCACCTGGGTGGGGCATGTCCACAATCTGTCCTGCCGACTCTGCAGTTCGCGAAAAAGGCTTCGATTATGGTTTCGCGCCGATGAAATACACGGGACACGAAATGCCGGACCCGCCCGAGGGTTCAGTCGGTACTGTCGTCGACTCCTTTATAAAGTACATGGACGTGTGCGATAGCCCGCAATATCGCCATTTCCACTCTTCGTCGTCACACGTCTTTCCTTGGCATCCTACCTCGACTCTACCCCTGTTTACGGCTGGCGTGCAGAGTCACTTTGCAGATATCCACTGTGTCATCACCGAACAGTTCGGCTTGGAGAGCCGTCACGACCCCAGCTGGGAGGAGAAGCCATTTGACAGACTTTCGTGGCGAGGCCAGACCTCAGGCCCATACTTTGACAAAGGCGCAGCATGGCGGACATCGCACCGAGCGCGCTTGCACATTCTCTCGCATCAAGAAGACGGTCAGCGCACAATTGCTATCACCGACGCCGACGACCTTGTCCAGAAAGTAGACGTGCCCAACTTCCAGCTTAACCCTACCTTCTTGGACACTGGTTTCGTAGGCCCGCCTGTGCAGTGTAACAAGGAGGATGGCACCTGCGACGAGATGCGCGAAGCTTTCAATGGTTTCGATTCGAGGTTCAGCTTTGAACGCGCTAGCTTGTATAAATACGTCCTTGACGTGGACGGCAATAGCTGGTCTGGCCGGTTCCCACGCTTGATGGCTAGCAATGCGGCTGTTGTTAAAGCTACCATCTACCGCGAATTCTGGACCGACTGGTGCATTCGTGAGTGCCATTCTCTATCCATGTCTCCCATCGTCTTCTCACCCTCTTGTTCTGCTCGCAGCCTGGCTCCATTTCATCCCTGTCCAGGTCGACTACTCCGACCTTTGGGATGTGATGGCCTTCTTCCGAGGCGGTCTCGGGCGTGAAGGCGCTCATGACGACTTGGCAAAGGAGATCGCTATCGCAGGCAAAAATTGGGCACGCGAGCATTTCCGTTACGAAGACATGGAGGCATATACTTTCAGGCAATACCTCGAATATGCGCGCCTCTGGGCCGACGACAGGGATGCATTGACGTATGATGGCGAAATAGAAGGCTACGAACCCGTGTGGGCAGCTGAAGCTGCTCTCTGAGGCTTAATGTCGCTCGGGGAAGTACTGTATGTTGATGCTGGGTCTGCGTATCGTCAAGCAGAAGGGCAGTAGCAGTAAGGAAAAAGTTAGCGCAATCAGTGCAGCGCTCTAGGTCCGCAAAGCAGGATATCCTAAAGCAGCGCAAACGCGTCGTTATATCGTCTATAAAAGCGCCTTGACGCGCGAAACCTGTACAGTAGAATCTCTTTTCGCTCGTTACTTGCATTTGCGATCGCTCGAATTCATTGGCTATTGGATTCGGGGCATCAATTCCTGTGCTTCCGTCACTTGGCAACTTCCAGACTGACAGCGTGACGGTCCACCCCATAGGAGGTGGGATGCATTGCAGCGCGCCGTTGATGACGCATGATCCTCCAAATGTCCTCTCTTCATTAGCTCTGATATGCTGAGCATTGCCTGCGTAAGACGAGACACCTGTCTGCTGGCATTATAAAGGTCGAAAGGGCAAGCGAAAAGCTCCCCAGTTTGGCAAAGTGAGGGTTGGTTGAAATACGCGCGTGCAGAGAACGAGTCGATAGCATCTACAGACACTCCCGAGTTGGAGGAGTAGTATGCACGCTGCGCCCATGGCCTCACGGGCCTCACGAGCCTTAGACCGAAGTAGGTGTTGACAAAGCCAAAGCCGCAGCATAGAGACCTGTCTGCAATGAGGCTCTGCTACGGCTGTGTAACGGGAAGGTGGCATTCCTGCTGCATCGCGCGATCAATCCGCCTATTTTCGCAGGCTCATAATGAGCTCCGTCTCGTACGGATACTCGAAGACTCTGGTTGCTTCGTCAATCCATACCTTGCCTCCGCCCTCTTTCAGTATAGCGCGCACATTGTCGGCAATCTTGTCTTGTTCCTCTTTGGGCTGTGCGGTGATGTAGCTCTTTGACCAGATGCGATCAACAACTCCTTGCTCAGTCGTGGGGTGAATGACTTGGTAGAAGCTGTCCTCGCGAGGTTGAAAGTTGGACTGTGTATTTGTGCGAAGCAGAAGGTCATGGACATTCAAAGCTTTGTTATTAGGAGATGGTCGGGGTAAAGACTCACCTTGTATTCATCCGTCTCATATGCCTTCTCCCACCATCTCAGTCGATACTGCGGCGTGCCGTGCTCGTGTGCCTCGTAGGCGTCTCTGATCTGACCGACCCAGCGAGCCTTCTTTCTGTCTTCGAGGTTCCAGATGAAAGCCAGCGTGCCGCCTGGTTTGAGAACACGAGCAAATTCACGCATCGTTGCGGCGTAGTGCGGATCTGCCCAGTGATAGCATTGTGCGCCTGTGTTTACAATTTCAGCAGAAGTGATATCGTCAGTACCTCCGTCTCATCTTGCGCGTGTCTGATATCCAACTGTTCATCCAGGGGCTTTCAAGACTGAAGACTGAGAAACGCAAAGCACACGCACCGACGACAATATCCACTGTGGCATCGGGCACAGGGATCTCGGCAAATGCACCATCTACAACCTCGACCTTGGTGGTACCATCAGCGACCGCCTGGCTCTCATGAATGCCTTTATTCGTCTGGAAGCTCTGCCTCATGCCAGACGATGGCTCGACTGCTGTAATCTTGCTGATTTTCGATGCGGCATTGGGTGCATTGACGAGATTGGACGTAAATATGCCCGTTCCTGCGCCCCTGTACAGATAACAGTGTATGAGTGGGGAAGTCATCTCGCGAAAGAGGTGGCAAAGAAGCGCGTGACTCACACTTCCACAATATGTGCTGGCTGGCCGTCCCGAACAGCAGAGAGAAGCTTTTGTACAGCCTCGGGTGGGTATGATGGTCTTGCTCGGTTGTACTGGGTGATATAGAAGCGGACAGGAAAGCACCGATCAGCCCTTGCGCCATCATAAGCCCACGAGCTTCTACGAGTACGGCCTACTCACCAGTCCGCTCGCGCCAGAGGTGGTGAAGGCGTCTACGCCAAACGTATTGACTCCAACGCTGGCTGCTGCACGCTTGACTGCGCCTACTGCCGATGCGACTGCGTTGCTAGCACTGGTAGCCACTGGCATGGCCGAGAAGCTGGAACTTGGGTGCGAGAGGAGTCAAGTAGAGAGGGCGAGTGAGGCGTGTGCACGCCGAGCAGCTGGATTGATATGTAGCCTCAAATACGCCCCAAGTGAAGCAGCCCTTGAGATTGTCTTTTGGGCAAATGCGCAGCGGCTTTGCCTGCCGCTACCCGGTCGAGGCGGATGTGGCGACTTCGCTCGGCGGCAAGAGTGCTCTTTGCGTGTGCTGGGTTGAAGCGGGCCGGCCTAGTTGATGGGAGATCAGTGACACATGCACGTCCGTGTGCTAGTGGATGCCCTTGTCACTCTTTGGATGTCTTGCAGTGGAGCATGGCCGTCGGACATCCTCGCAGGAACGGCAAAGCTCAGACTGCCAGTGCCGCGCAGCCAGAGCGATGCGCGCGAAGGAAGAGATGCTGGCTGCTGTGCAACGTCCATCAATGCGTGCGGGAAAACAGTTAAACTGGGTTCCGAGTCCGCTGGCAGGCAGAAGGCTGAGCACGACTTCGGAATGCAGGAACGAGGGTCCAGCTTGTCGTCAAGTCAATCGGTAAAGAGTGATACTGTGCGACGTTAGATGACAAGTCAAGACCAGCAAAGAAGACTCTTCAAGCTCACTGGTCTACTGATGCGGGACTTAAATGCTGACGCTTTCCCGCGCTATCTCGCTGATCCATCGAAGGCTGGACATCTGACTCCAACGACTCGAATGACTGCATGATGCTGCAGGAAGCGCTTCAAGAAGGTCAACGTCGTCTTTCAAGTCAAGCACAGCACCTGAATGCACACGAAGTCAGCCATCAGGATACATCTGCTTGTGTAAGACCTGGACAGGCCCCTCGATGTCGCAATTATTCGCTGCCGGCCCATCACCTCCACATCATCCCCAATAGCTCCAGAACGGATGTCCGAGGAAGCTAGCCGACTGCGCAGCTGCAAGGCAATTAGCTTAAGCGAGACGCTGACTGACCTGGGAGCACCCTCGCTCATCTCTGTCTTCCTTCTGCACCCACCTACAGCTGCAGCAACAAGCTCAGTTGTCCCTTCACGGGGCCACGACGAGCTTATGAAGAGTCGAGAGCCGGTCGTGGTGGTGCGGTCCCCATGCCATTTCAAAAAAGCACAGAAACATCTCATAATTTGCAAAACCAAATACAAAATCGTATAAAAGCAACTGCCAAAACGATGGGGCCCCAACGTCCGAGGAAGGCGGCTTTGTATGTTCTGCAATCAAGGAGGTAAGCTAAAAGAAAGTAAACGGGCTCAACGCAAGGTGATTTTCACATCTGAACCGAATGCTTCTGCCCGACGGCTTCACTCCATCTTTAAGGCCAACGGGCTCTCGGCCAACTGGATGACGCACGCCTGCGAAATTGGCAAGCTCACTTCCGCAGTGCAGCGCACCAATGACTATTGCCGAGCGATGAGAGGATATCAATACATCATCCCCTACGACATGGGGGCGCAACAGAATCGTCTCGACGAGCTCGAAGCTCCAGTGCACAGGGTTGAACGATTTCGTGGCCTAGAATTCGACTCGACGCTGCTGCACTTCCTTGTAGCCGCAGAGATGGATATTCGCGCAAGTGCAGTTCCCACTTCGATGCATCTTGTCGGCATTGCCAGCATAGGACCAGACGACGTGATACCAGAAGCTTGCGTTATCCTCGGTCTTGACACAGGACTCCGACTACCCCTAATCGCGTACATCGACAAGAAGCAAGAAGTCCGGCTCCGAAAGAGGGACAAAATCCAGCGACGAAGAGGTCAAAAGCAGTCCACAAGGCTGTCTCGAACGCTAGAGCAGACGTCAGCAAATACTCTAACGAGGCGCGCAAGATTCGATCTATGCTGCTCATCATGCACGAGGCAGTCGAGATGATGCGGGACGAGAAGGGCAACTTTGACCCTGAAGTTGACCTCACCCGTCTTATCATGCTGGGAACGTTTACTGCCTTGTTTGAACGAGCCTTCTACTTCCGATTAGAGAAGGTAAAGAACTCTTTGGCCTGCGCTTGTCTGGTTTAGCTGGCGCCCTGCATATGCACTCATTGTACGTTTTAGCCTTTGTTCACCGCATGCACAGTGCAAAAGTCAGGAAACTATGTCGCCTGCGAGCCTTGTCATTGAAAGACCTAATCGTCCAGGTCGTCGTCAGCCGCTTCTGCTGGTACGTATGCGACTCTGTCTACGACCACGTCGTCGAAGCGTCATCATCGTGCGGTCATTTCGTCTTATGGTGCCTGCTTCGCCGTCATCTTAGGTTGTGACAAGCTAATTGCTAAGCCAGGACCCATTATGGACCGTACCCAGGAGGTTTGCCACGGCCAGGGATAGCCTGAGCTGCGTTGGTCAGCTAGTCGGAATACTGGACTGTCAATCCTTTAGGCCAGCTCAGGCTCCATCAGCTGTGTTCATCCTTGCCAGTCCATGTCTTGCGTATCGTTTCAGCTCCCGATCACGCTCCCGGCTGACGAGCTTCAGGTAGTGTCGAAATGATTACACTTGTACAGCGGTGCATAGCGCAGGAGCCAGCGCCTCCTCCTGGTCTTGTCTACGCTGCATCATCCAGGGCCTCGTATCGCGCTAGCTGGCTCTACTGCTCGACGTACTGCAGAGGCGAGAGAAAGCAGGGCATTAGCAGCCAATCTCTGTAGGCGGGACTGCAACCAGCGGCAGGGCTCGAAGGGAGGAGCACAGGTCGGCAGTGCGAGCAGCACTTGGGGACAGGCAGGAGACTGCGTGCGTGCAAGATTATGCCTTGATGCGGCTTCCGCTGCCCGGCCGCCTAGTGTGCGTGCCGTCCAATTGTCTCTCCCTCCCTCCCCCAAAATCCGGTCCTGGCCATGGTCGTGCTCGAGTGCAAGAACTCACTTTGTGCCTAATGTCTTTCCACAGCTTGCCGCGGTTATGGTGCTGCACGGATACAATGATAGATGATGATGATCACAAGTCAGTCTTGCTGAGCCCTTGAATGCAGCTTGTATGTAGGGTTCTGATTGTGTAGGCGCACCTCCCAGAACTTTGTCATTGCCGTGTCAAAGCCAATGCCGAATGCAAAGGCGCCGATGAAGATGGTGGACACGTAGACCGAGTTGCGGCGGAAGAGGTTGACCTGTGCGTGTGGGTAGATGCTTGTTAGCATGGTTCTGGAGGCATGCATCTCCATCTGTGAATGCCTGCTTCACACTCACGACGGCGGACATGGCTGGGTGAAGAAGGGTCTGCCCTTGTGATTGACGGTGTATACGGTCTTGTATGGGCCTTTGCTGCTCGTCTCTGTGCTCTGCGAATGTCGTGCAGAGGTCAAGCCACACGCCTTGAATTGCCCGCCTGCGCCTCGAGGCCGATCACCTTTTATCGAGGAGCGGCTTCAACGCGCAGAAGTCGAGGCGACGACTGCCTTTGAACGCACTCGGACGCAACACTTGTGACTTGTCTCTTGACCACCCACACGCACCACTCGTAGTTCCAGTCGACCCCACGCACACCCCAGCCATGGCAAGCTCCGACAAGACATTCTTCGAGACGGCAAAGCGCGTGAGTGGAGAGGCGCACTCATTCATGCTTGGGCACGCTAGGGCAGCGGCTAACAGACTGCTCTTGTGTTCAATTGTACTCAATCTACGCCCTCGTCACCTCCACTCGCGACAGCCCTTCCAAGACGTGCCCGTGACAGACGCTGGCGTCGACACGGTCGCTTTCCTCGAAGCATGCGAGGATGTAGTCAAGCTCTTTGGTGGGTGATGGCTCTCTGTTGCATAGGTCGCATACTGACTCGCTCCTGCATCGGTGCTCACCACGCCGTGAACGCTGCAAATCACCCAACAGACCTCTTTGGCTCGAGCGCGTTTGCAATCGTCCAGAACGACATGAACGGCAACATCAAAGTGCGTGCCGAGACTTTAGATGCATATCTGGTTCCCACATTGTCCAAGTATTGTGGCTATCGGAGCTGACCTGGTCCTGCGCTTTGCTCTCCCTCGTTTCCGTGCTTCTTGCCTCTACAACCGCGACATCCTCAACGCGTGACTATTTCGCCACAATTACAATTTCGCGCATCATGCTGGCTTACTCTTGCTTGGTGACACGAAATACCTTATTGAACGCCATCGCGACGCTTGGTCCTTGCCATATCACTTGGCGAACGAGCAGAAGATCAGAGATCGCTTCCTCGCGACTCCAGACCAGTCCGCCACGCTCGAGCAGCTTGTCCAGAATGAAAAGGGCGAGAAGAAGCGGACAGCTACAGAGGGACTTTTGTGGCTTCTGCGGTGAGGAATTATGCCCTCTTTCACTGTCTGTCGCAACCTTTTGCTGACTTGGCATTCCATGCAGCGGCCTCGACTTTACCTGCAAGGGACTCACCAACAACAGGCAGAACCAAACCGAGGAACTCTCAGTCAGCTTCACCAAGGCATACGATGTGACGCTCAAGAAATTCCACAGCTTCGTCGTCAAGCCTCTTTTTGCAGTGAGTTCGCCTCCTGCCACACTTTCGCTCTGCCAATGCACTCGCGCTGACAATTGTCTCACTCCTTGCAATGCGTGTTTGAACAGCTCGCAATGAAGGCATGCCCTTACCGAGCAACTTTCTACCCCAAGCTTGGCAGCCCACCTGAAAAGGTAGACGCAGAGATTGAGGCCTGGCTCGCAGCGCTCGAGAAGATCGTCGCGAGGATGCAGAACTTCTACTCTGCCGGCCAGTATGACAAGGGCTTGTAGAGCATCAGGCGAACGCCCAAACTTTCGTTCTCTTGGTTTGTGCGTGCTTACTAGATTGCAGTAGACGTGACCTAGTTTGCCATAGTGCCGCAATGCATCTCCATTAGCATTTTACATTCGTTGCATTTCAGCTCGGCCGTGTCAATGTCAAAATTTGCATTAAAAGAGTGAGGGGACAAAAGCATGCTCCTAATACTGAAAAAGACAACGACACTTGCGCAGACGACACTGAAAAGTAAGATCTAGCAATGCTTGTCTATCTTACTGACTGCGGTCCTTCCCGAGCGGCAGCTTTGTAGCTACCAACCTGTTTACGAAAGCCTCTATTCATCATCTACATTCCTGAAGATAGGTCTGCATTCAAAGATCTTGCACCTTCCGCCCGATGTATTATCAATCTTCTCCGTGCGCCAGCCCGCAGAGTCGAGGAGGAGCACAAGTTCGATGATGGTTCGCTTGCGCCCACTTCCGCTGAGTAAGGCAGAGACGTCTAGCAGATGTTGGATTCGATCTGCATTGTGCGATGTCTCGGCAATTACTGGCTCTACCACTTCGCGGATGTCTGGTCGGAGAAAACTCAGGTCGGATGGGAGCTCGTCGTCGCTTGTCGATTCCTCTACGAAGAGACGAGAGCTCTTGAACGCTGCTGCACGGGCTCTTGTCAGAATTTGTAGAACATCGGCGTCGCCCCAATGCACGCTGCATGTTGACAGAGCCAGTCAGCATCATGTACTCCTGATCCAGCGCAAAAGAGACGTACAGATGATTACGGATGAGATAGGTCGACGCGCGAGAATACTTGACAGGTCCCAGCAGGTCGTGCGGGTGAAAGGTGACAGCTTTCGTAATGACAGAACGAGGGGATTGGCGGTACCACATCTGCATACATTTCAGGCTTGTTAGTCTTCGCTATGGAAAGAATGCTGGCCTGTCGGTAAGAACGCACATCTCGAGCAAGAGCCATCGTTGCTGGCTTGTCGTGCAGCTCTATCCGCAAATGCGGATATGCACGCGCCACACCCAGCAGGTCTCGACCGAGCCCGCTTCCTAAATCGCACACGAGACCGTTTCCGAGCTGCTTCAATACTGCAGAAGGACGCTCAATCATATTAGCTCATCATTTAGATATTTGCAATGTGCAATGTTAAGCGGACGAACACACCGTTGACGAGGTTAGGAGGATCTCCAAGGTACGAAGAACACTTTCGCGCATTGAGCTGTCGATACAGCCGTGCTGCTGCTTCGTCTTCGCTTTGAGGCTCAATCTGCGTAATCGTCTCGCCTCGTAACCGGTCTTCCATCTGTGATGCCGAGTTCCAAGTGTAGTCCGTCCTGTGTTATGGAAAGTAGAGACCATGGGGCCATTTGATGATTAGAGAAGATAATAGTCCCACGTCTGCGCAGCTGAGCACTCACGCATGCGATACCAAGCTCCGAATTTCGACTCGCGGTCCGTCGGGCGGCTCCATACTGGATTGACAGCCGTCAATGTCAGCCTGAGTAATCTGGGGACAAGCGGGCGTGGTGTTGTACTTACGGCTCATCCGCCAGCACTCTCGCGAGAGCTTCTTTCGAATCTATCCGCAATGAAACTCGATTATTTGCAAACCATGAAGTCCCGTGACCCATCTCTAGGAAGATATTATGCGCTACCAGCAAACGCATGATACGGACTGTTACGCGTAATTGTCAGCGGGAGCTTTGCACACGGCGACCCAAATCGATGCCCACGTAGATAGGATGGCTCCATGCCCACGCGCTCTGCGAGTTGCTTGATGTGCATCCCCTTCTGGCCTTCTTCGCGCAAAACTTCGACGACGTGCGCTTCTACAGTCACTTTCAATGCCGCTGACAATTCGAACTGCAGTGTTTAATAGGTGTCAGAATCGATAAGACCGCTAGCGAGCAGCCAAGCCCTTTGACATGTGATGCTCACCGCGTATGCTGCCTCTGCACACGTCACCTCCGGCCGCTGAACAATACCGACCAGCTGGTGGCAGGCTTCTATACATACTTCTATCGCTCGGTAGATCTGTTCAAGGTTACGAAATCAATCAAGCTAGTCCATCCAACGCATGTAAATACGCTTGCGCTCCTACCTCGTTCGTCACTTTGAGTTCCGTCTGTTCCTTTGCATACTTGCTCTTTGGCAGTCCGGGATCATCAATATCAGGCACAGGAATGCCTTGCTCCATGTAGGCGCGGTCAATGATCCTCGCCGAGCCTGAGATCAAGCCAGCGAGAATAGCCAAAGAAGTAGGAGCCGGCCTGTCACCGTATTCATGAAAGCTCGACAGTCTCGCCCGAGGCTTCTTAGAACGTCGCGCTTCGGCTCGGTTTGGAGACATGGTATCTGTTGACGCGGAAGAGGCGCGGCTGCTCTGGCGGTACTCGCTCGCGCTGGAGGTGCGTCGGAATGTACGTCCTCGCGAAGAGACGGCATATGGCCCTGGATCTCGGTCGGTGCCTTCTTCTTCAGAGGAGTAACCCAGAGCTTCGAGCGAGGGAAAGGTCATTTCGAGCGCAGAGAGACGCTTTGGCGAGGCTGGGGCGTTCAAGCTCATGAAGGACTGTGAATATTGGATGAGCGCACAAAGGGAGGGAGAGGTGAAATGCAATCTTGTCAGCGCTTGCACGGCCGTCGCGTCAGAGCAGTCAGACTTACAGAGAGACCTGTTGTCGGGTTTGGCGGACGAATGGGGGGACGTGCGACGATGACAGGACGGAAGGCAGCCGAGCGCGTCAGCAGTGTCCAACAGTAACAGCATGCTCGCTGATAAGCGCAGCACGATGCTAGGCAAACAATAAAGGCGTGACATTGCAGCAGCAAGGGGTGGTGTGGCAAAAAGCTCACCTCCAAGGGCTTCTGAATAGGCACCCCCATTCGTGAATGGCGAGGCGGACAGTCCATCTACGTAGCTGGACCCTAGCTCATAGTTGCTGTTACTGCTCATTGGCTGTTGGCGCATGATAGAGGGGCCAGGGGAGAGGTGGATTGTGCCAGGCGGAGGATTGTGGAAGCCTTCGAGGTGGTTTCTGGTGTCTGCAAACGACGTCGAGCCCGGGATGGGCCGTGCAGACGACAAGAATGACTGCTGTGGATTCGAGCGCGCCAGAGGGGTGTGTGTGCCTGTAGTCGCTGCGCTGGCCTCTGCAGACGAGTCGCTGCCGCTGGACGAGCGGCCCATTGCCTGACTGCGTGGAACGCGAGCGCCATTCGCAGACCCAGTCAAGCCAGTCCGACGTGCGAATGGCACGTCGTGACCAGTGCCATTGCTGTGCTCGAGGGCATGCAGCTTGCGAGCTGCCTCTGCGAGCTCTGCCTCTTGCTGGGCCTGCAGTGCTCGCTGCATCGTTGTTTGGGGGCGAGTGCAGCCCGTGGGACAGCCGTCGCTGCACTCTCGAGGCGGATGTGCGGGAACCTGATGATGCTCAGGCGCTTCGCTGTGTCGTCGATGTGCAGACAGTGATAACGTAAAGGACAACAGGTGACCAGAGTCGCCTGTTACTTGTGGCCCATAGTTATCCGATCGTCTCATCCGAACAACCGCACAGGTCCGAGAAATGTGCGAGACAGCAAAGTCCGACATTCATATTGTTGCATTGATGTTCAGAATCTGCTACACTGGTTGCTACTCCTTTTACTGTACGCTCGAAGTCCGCTGGATTCACGCTTACTTCCAGAGCCGCTACCGGTAGCACTTGGATAAATCCATTTCTGAGGGCCCCGCGTTTCAAATGCATCCGCCGAAGGAAGAGCACTTTATCCGAGAAAGTTGTTCGTTTGGTCTGACTGGACTCTTCAACTTGTGGACCAGCTCGCATCTCTCGATGAAGAAGCGCGGATGAGAACACTTCTTTTTCGACGTTTCGACGTTCGTCGCGTCAGAGCTTTTTCAGCACCAGGCCCAGTGCTCGTTGCAGAGCCATTCAGGCACATCCCCATCCCCGTACCACGCGAGTGCAGGGAGGTGTTCCTTCCTTTCTTCGTTGTTCCATCCGGTGCCCTCCAACAAGCGCACATCGACGTTCCACGCGCTCATCTTCTTCATGCCCTGTTTCCTGCCTGCAGCTTGCGCAGCACCTACGATGCGCCGCAATTGATCCGTCGAATTGCATCGCAGGCGAAGTACCATGAGCTCGTGGTGCGCGACATCGTAGGACCATATTGCGAATGCCCAATCTTTGTCGCCCGCCTTGCCGATCTGACAACCCCAGTTGTCGATATATGGGTAGTCGTATCGAGAGGGAGGGTGCCGCAGGTTATCGTAGAACTTGCACCGCGCGAGCTGCCAGTCTATCTGGTCTTTTGAAGGAAGAATTGTAAATGCAGACGAGTGCTGACTGGACTTGAGCTCTTCCTTCAGCAGTGCTGCATCGGCTTGACAAATCGTGTCCAGGTCTGCTTCGTCTAATGGTAATAATTTCGGCTCAATTGAGCTTGTATCGCCGCTCACGTTGTCCTCCACTCCCCAGACTACTTCGACCGGGCCAACTACCTCCCAGCCTGTAGCTTTGAGCTTGTTTTCGTGCACTCGCTTGGCTCGGGAGTAGAACGTGCCCACATCGCTGTAGAGGACAGACAGCTTCACCTTTTCTGCAAGCTTGTCGTGTAATAGAATCATCATGTGCTGAGCGTAGCCCTTGCCTCGGTTGGCTCTGGGATGCAAAATATTAGGAATCATGGTGGCCCATTTTCCCTTAGATGGACCTACTCTGGCGTGAACTGTTGAATCAAGCATCAAGTCTAAGATCATGTCGCGAAGCTTCCAGCTTTAGACCTACCACGCTGCAAATGGATGCACACTCTGCGTCCATTCCTTGAGGATGCTGAGGTGTCTTGACAAAGATTGGCCGATAGTAGCACTCGCAAGCGCAAGCATAGTCTAGTGTGGACGTATCATCCTTAGGCACCAAAATCCTGCAAGAACATATTCAGCATGTAAAGTTAGGAGGGATGGTTACAACAGCAGCCAACGGCCACTGGCACGGCACGGCACGGCCTGCAAAAACGCGTGCATACCAGGGCGTGAAGTCCCCCTTTTTGCTGAACTCGGATTCGATACATAGTTGTGTCTCTCGCTTCTTGAAGTCCTCGACGGAGATGCCGCCTCCCCAGGTGGTAGCCTGGTACTCTTGTGTTCTCCGCCATTGCTCAGGGCTTGCTTGCACGAGGACCAGGTCATCCAGTCGCGACATCGTGCACAGTGTTGAGCTCATCCAAGCTGCACAGCTGCCCTTTTGAGCTCGTCTTTGCCGTGTCCTCGATCACGCCAGCAGCAGACAGCACGAGTCAGTCCATCCAAGGCCCCCTCTGCTCGACTTCGGGCATCAAGACAGGAGCACCATCAGCAGCTTGCAATGTCAGCCAGACTCATCGCGTGCAAGGTTGCCTGACCGGCTGCTCAATAAGGCGCACAGAAAAGTGATCAATCAGAAGAGCATGGACGCTGGATATCGCCAGGCTATACGCAGCTGGCCCACCTTCATCACTTGGTGTGAAGAAGACCGAGAAAGAGGCCTGCATGAAACCGAAGGGCCTAGACGCGGAGAGTACGATATAACTTACTGGTCGCTGACCGACTGCGTGTCTTCATCCATGTCCGTGCCGGCGCCAAGCTGTCGCAGCGAGCTCGCGCATGCAGGTACTGTATCCGTGTACGATGATACCCAGGAAACGGTCTTTCACTTCTTTCATGGCTGCACGAATCACAGTGATGTGTCCGTGATGCGAAAGAGCATTGGCCTGTAGTTCCGTTCTTAAGCTCGACAGGATGCGCTGATGGCTCGCCTTGTTTCGCCGACCCGCAGCCAGCCATATGATATGATATCATGAACAAATCAAGAATAGGCCAAGCTGACCTGACCGAGTCAGCATTCCCCCAGGCAGATCTGGAGCTTCAGCATTACATAAGCCGGATCCCCCAAAATGCCCAGGAACAAGGAGACGCCCCGTGCAGCTCGGATCTTGGCGCAGCTTCTAGAACCTGGAGCTCCGCTTCTTCCTCCGACCGGCATTGCGCCACCCGACTCCGTCGACATCAAGTATATAGCTCCCCACATCGTAGAGCTCATCCTGCTTTGCTTTACACCTCTTCCTCCTCGTTTCACACACACACACCGGAAAGAGCTCAAGCTTCGAACCGTCTAGCATCTAGCATTTTACACGCTCATCGGCATCACCTCACAAGCTATGTCGACGCGTACCACCGCTATTGCAGACTACCTCGCCTATCATAAGAAGGAAGTCAGCGCCAGCGCCAGCATGTCTGCATCTCCTGGCGCCTCTACGAGCAAGCTCTATTATTTCATAGCGCCACCAGTATCGCGGTCCTCATCGAACACATCGAGCGCGTCTACCAGCTCTGGAAAGCCGTCGCGATCCAACAGCACAAACACAAGCGGGTGCAGCTCGTGTATGACTCGGAGCAGCTCAGACTACACCCCATCCAATATTTGCACATTGCCCTCGCCCAGTGTGTCGAGCGCGAGCACAAGCCCAAAAGCTGGCAGCGATCTTGAAGCCTACTTTGCTTCACAGAAGCGCTCAAAACGCGGGTCCATCTCATCACTCTCGCCGGCAGTGCTAGCATCTCCGCCATCATCACCGTGCGTACTCGCTTCCTCCCCTCCATGTGCATCAGCAGTGCAAGAATCAGGCTGCATATCGTGAGTCACGTTTCTTCGCTGATCCACGACGATCAATGGCTTAAACCGTGCTCCGTCTAGATCCTGCCGATGCACTCGAACCGAATTGGGCGACTTTGTCTTCGATAATGAGGAAGAATACCGCATATATGTCGACATCCTCACGCAAGCACAGAAAGACGGCATGGACCTTTCAAGCTCATCGTTTTCACCAACGAGCCCACCGGTGCTGCGGGTTACTTCAACGCTGTCGCAAATCTAGCTTCTTCAACAGCAATTTTCTTCACGATTATGGAAAAGACATTCACGCTTTACATGAGACGAAGGACGGGACCAGGACCTTCTGTCTGCACTTGTACCAGTACAAACGCATTTTTGTCGCGTGACTGGTATCGCACTTCAGCAGGGACGCTTGGCTGTATAGATTTGTATGGAACACGACCGTTTTCAAACCAATAGGCCATGCAAAGCCAAAATTTCGCAGGAGCTTTCGTTCATTGTATTGTCGTCTGTCGCATTGAGCATTGCCTGCACGCAGAAGAATATTGCCACCAACTAAGGCTACAGAGCGACTATTTATCACTATCTTGATCTTGAACTCGGCTTGCGGGAAGTCGCTGATCCTCTGCAGCACGCCTCCGTTCCTTGTCTTCATCCTTCTGCATCTATGGACAATACAAAGCACGAGTCAGCTGAAATATGGTAGATGCGGGAAAGGCTACTAAGAAGCCTACGCCCGCAACAGCATGGACCCTGAACATTGCCAGGCTATACGCAGCTGGAGTACCATCAGCACTTGGTGTGTAGAGAGACAGACGGAGGCTTGCAGAAAGCCGAAGGGCTCAGACGCGGATGGACGCTACCCTACTGTACTGCCAGTGCATGTCGTTGTTCATGGCCGTGCGGGCGACAGGCTGTCGCAATAAGCTCGCGCTTGTGTAATGTCCGTCTAAAGGACGATGCCCAGGAATCAGGTCTTCCGCCTCAACCATTGCTCTGCAAGAGCATTACCGCAGAACGCAATACAGTACGTTCAGAGGTACTGTACCTGAGCTCGACAGGCCTAGGATGCGCTGATCGCTTGCCCTTCTTCGCTGACCCAGGCGCGTGCACTCTTTTCTATGATATTACAGTAGACGATGTCCCCCTGACGCGTGTTGAAGCAAAGCGTGGTGCGTGACGCGGCAGGTGTTGGGTTCCCAGTAGTCTGCCGTCTTCCGTCATCCGAGTTATGAATAGGCCAAGCTGACTTGACCGAGTCAGCATCCGAAGCAGCGCCTATCACCGACGGTGGCAGCAGTAGTTAGATAAGCCGGAGGTCCGAAGATGCGCAGAAAAAAGGACGTACGCCGCGCAGCTCGCAGCTCGGCGCAGCTTAAGCTTCTCTCTTTTGCTCGCAACGGCGATACGCAGCAACTACGTCGACCTCGACTATATAGCTCACCTCATCGTAGCGTTCGTCCTGCATTGCCTTGCTCTTCTTCCTCCTCTTTCACAACCCACCAGAACGAGCTCAAGCTTCGAAGCATCTAGCACTTTATACGCCATCGACTCACCAAGCCATGTCGACGACCACTTTCGCAGACTACCTCGCCAGTCATAAGATGGAAGTCGGTGCCAGCGCCAGCATTACTGCCTCTCCTCGCGCATCTACGAGCAAGCTCTACTATTTCATAGCGCCACCAGTATCGCGGTCCTCATCGAACACATCGAGCGCATCCACCAGCTCTGGAAAGCCGTCGCGCTCCAACAGCACAAGCACAAGCGGTCGCAGCTCACGCATGAGCACCTCAGACTACAGCCCATCCGAAGCTCGCACGACACCCTCGCCCAGCATTTCGAGCATGAGTTCAAAGGCTGGCAGCAGCGACTCCGAAGCCTACTTTGCGCGCAACAAACGTTCAAAACGCGGGTCCACCTCATCACTCTCGTCGGTAGTGCTAGCTTCGCCGCCATCATCACCTCGCATGCTCGCCTCCTCACCACCGCGCGCATCGCCAGTGCAAGAATCGGGCTGCAAATCGTGAGTCACGTTTCTTCGCTGATTCATGATGATCATGACTAAAGTATTTGCCACCTCCGTCCAGCTCCTGCCGATGCACTCGATGCGAACTGGGCGACTTTGTCTTTGATAACGAGGCAGAATACCGCATGTACCTCGACATTCTCACGCAAGCACAAAAAGACGGAACGGACCTTTCAAGCTCATCATCCTCGCCAACGAGCTCACCGGTACTGCGCAGTCCTCCAATGCTGTCGAAAATCTAGCTACTCCTTCGCGATTACGATAGATTCATTCACGCTTTCTATGACATTGAAGGTCGGGATCAGACTCATTTGTACCAGCATAAAGGCATTCTGTCGTGTAACCGGTACCGCCTTTCGGCAGGACTCTTGGCTGTAAGACTTGTCTGGGGGCATGACTGAACTCAAAGGAACGAAGCATGCAGAATTAACAATCGTCAGGATTCTCTACTGTAGTCCATTGAAACGTCGTCTGTCGCGTTGAGCATTACAATTGCCCAAAATAAAATCGCCACCAAATAAGGCTACAGAGCGACTGCCTATCGCTATCTTGATGTTACACTCAGTTTGTCGTTGATCACTGATCCTCTGCAGCACGCCTGCGTTCCTTGTCTTTGTCCTTCTGCATCTATAGACAGCACACAGCACGAGTTAGCTAAAAAGTGGTGGAGTTGGAAACAAACTTTGGCGTCACTACTGACCTTTGCGCGCTTCTGGAACAGCGCATGTCGTGGACCAGTCCTGTCCTTTGCAGCTTTCGCCAGCGCCTTGTTCTCTGATCTGTTCCGCTCAATGTACGACATGGCCTGTGCACCACTGAGAGCGCCCAAGCTGCCCGCGATTCGCTTTGGCGCAGACACACCGCCATCCGAGCGTTTTCCAGCTCGACCAAAGTCTTTGCTTGTGACTGTTCCAGGCAGATCGCCAAACGAGTCCTTGACGTCGGTGCCGAGCTCGGCGTCTGTCTCGTTCGCTAGCAAAACAGACTGCAAAAGCGCGATCTGCTCGTCTTTGCTCTTGTAAACCAGATCCGGCGTCTGCTCTAGTCCGTCGAGGTGAGTGATAACCTTGAAGGCGTACTGCAGCAGCACAGGATCAGCATGTGCTTTGATCCCGCATCTAACGACAACGAACTCACGCCCTGGTCGATCAGGAATTGTTGCCTTTTGGTACTATAGTAGACCTCTTGAGTGCTGTGATTCAAATATTCAGTAATGTGACTTTGGTGCGACGGGCCTGCACCCTTACTCTCGCGACACCAAAGAGTAAAAGAAGGCATTGAAGCCTTCATCGTTTCTCCGCTTTGCGCGCAAGATACGACCGAGTCGCTGTGCTTCTTGCCTACGAGATCCAAAGTGGGAAGAGATCTGAATGAGACACGTCGCCTCGGGGAGGTCAATACTAGTGTCTCCGACTTTTGACAGAAAGATTGTATTGACTGATTTCATTGTCGAGAATGTCAGAGATGCATCATTTAGGTGGCCAAGAGCATACAGACAGGACTCACTCAGAGGATTGTGCTGGAAGTTCTGCAAGATTCGCATTCGCTCAATCTGCGCTGTCCCGCCGTGAATGTATGCCTTTTTCAACTTCTTAGCATACGCCTCGAGAGCGTACACATTGTCCGAAAAGACGATAATCTTGTCTCCTCTAGCTTCATGATAGTTGATCAAGAACTGGCACGCCTGGTACTTGTTCGGGTTCATGCAATAGAGCAGCATCCTCTTTCTTGACTTTTCGCGCAGGTATTCGCGGTAGAATTCAGGTGTCATGGGGCACCACACCTCTGCGCACTGCACATTTGCAATGTGCCCGTCTTTAGCGAGATCCATCCAGTTGGCTTCATATAGCTTCGGCCCAATCAGATAATTCAAGTCATCGATCTTGTCATCTTCTCGGACCAAAGTGGCTGTCAAGCCCAATTTGGTATGTGCCTTGATGGTCGTGATGACCCGTCTAAACATGGCGGCAGGCACGACGTGGACTTCATCGAGCAGAAGGAGACCCCACTCTCTGCTTGTCAAGAAATCCATCATCTTTTGCGAGTCATGACTTCGCTTTGTGCGGTTCGCAACCATTGAATACGTCGAGACGACGATTCCACTTGCGCCCTGGAATTTCTGCTTGTGGTCGGCGGTGAAGACGGCGATATCTCGCTCATCCATGTTCGTCCATCGCAAGAATTCGGCCTTCCACTGCATCACTGACACGCCAGATGTGCACAAGATCAAGCAGGATTTGCGAATCGTTCGTGCCGCAACAATGCCAACGAGCGTCTTTCCTGCGCCGCAGGGCAGAACGATGATGCCTGAACGAGCGCGGCTGAAGGATGTATCACTCAGCAAGTGCGGCCTCGAGCCAGAGCTTACTGTCACGACTCACTCGTTCGAAAACATCTTTCGCAACGACTTTTCCTGATACGGCCTAATCTGCGTTGCCGGCTTGAGTGCGACTTCGAGGTTCGGATTGATAGAATCCGCTCTAAAGTCGTACTCCTGGAGCATGGGATACTCGAGCTCATTGCACCTCTTCTTGACAGTCTCCATGTCTTCTGCTTTGATCTGGAACCGATGCACGTTATCGTCGTCCTCTGCGTCTTCATCATCAGCATCCAGACCGACATTGGCTGTGAAGATGCCATCTTCTTCTCGAGGATTGTCAAGTAGGCTCTCGCTTTGCCCTGCTTCTCCATTTGCTCCACTCGGCCCTCCACCGTCTGTGACGTGCTCTCCTGCTGCACCTGTACCTGCGTACTTGGTGCCTGGAATGACCAAACTGCTCTTCTTAGGCGCAGTGGCAGTCTCTAGGTCTTCTCCTTCCCCTGCACCGGCTTCCGTCGCTCTGGCTTGATGGATCACCTTGTCCCGCAGCAACAAGCGCAGTGTATCTGCATACCCACTCTCAACATAGTATTTTGTGTCCTTGAGGACCAGCCGGACTTTGCCGAATGACTTTGTCGCTTCACGAATGTATTCGACCGTCTCTATGGGTATTTTGACCTTGGAGAGCCGAGAGAGCACAGCAATGATGTCCTCTGGTTCAAGGCCAATACTAACAGCGGCATACAGCGAGTGTTTTGTGAGCTTGTACTCGTGGACGTGCTTTGGTCTAGAGACGGGCTCTGCGATTGCAGTAAGGAAATCCTGTGCTTGCATTGAGAGCGGGTGAAAGGCTTCCAGGATGATGAGTGGCGGTATAGAGGGCGCGATGTAAAGCGGGCGAGAGGCGTGGTCGGGCTTTAATGGGAGGTATGCAGCGTCGTGGTGCGACGGAAAGAGCGACGATACTAGAGATGAAGGGTCCGAGACGCCGGGAGGCATGCGAGCGACCGTACCAGGCTGGTCGGCTGCAGCGGCGTAGAGGGCCTTGCTGCTAGAGGACAAGACGAGGCGCGGTCGATCTGAGCCCTTGGTCTTGCCTTTATTACTACCGCTACTCTTGCCTTTTCCTGCTCCCTTGCCCTTGTGTGCTCGACCTACTCGCCGCCCTCCTTGGTCAGCAGCAGCGTCACTGTCGTCTTCATCGCTGAACCCATCGTCAGACGGTCCAGCCGAGTCTGTCGACTCTCCAGCGGACATAAACTCAAACTCTAGATCCTGGTCCTCGTCTCCAGTGGCTCCGTCCTCGTGGTCTGAGCTGGCAGCTGTGCGCTTGCCGTTTGCGCGTGCTCGTTTGCGCGCAACAGAGGCATCGCTGTCCTCTGCAGTCGAGTTGCCAGAGACGCGCTTGGCCATCTCGACGCTGCAGACTGGTAGCTGCTCTCGTCGAGCACTGCTGCAAGGGTGCGGCAGGGACCTCGAGGTCCAGCGAGGTTGGTCAGAGGGACAGCGGTGTGCCCGCTTACTCGCCTCGACTTGACCGTGGCGGGTCGTCTCCTCGATCAGCGACGAGCAAGTCTCCAGTCTTGCTTTGCACTCGACACGGCGCAAGGCTGCTTGTCAGAGCAGATCAATCATCCGGGATGCAGTCCAACAACGCGGTCTGATCATCTGCTGAACGTCGACGCCACACTGCTTGCGGCAGGCATGGAGCCGTCCATGAGAGTAAGCAGGAGCAGCATGAACAGCAGGAAGACGCTCGTGTTGGCTGCCAATACCAAGACTGATTCTCTGTATCCCAGTCTCCCCTGCTCAAGCTCCCGCCAGAGATTCTGGGTCAGATACTGGTAGCCTGTGGCCCCGCTTCCTCGATCCAGCTGGCATGCACCTGCTCGACCTTCAATACAATCTTCCAAGACACATCTACCTGGAAAGCATTTCTTGCGAGCTTTGACTACATGGATCATGAGCAAGTCCCGCCTGAAGAAGCCAAAGAGACCGCCTTGAAGCACTACTGCCGGTCATGCGACTGTACGTAAACTTGCCAGACCACTGCGAAAGCTTAGGACGTACTGTTGAATCAGAGCAGGGTATAAATGCTGACATGTCCTACTTGACCTCTCTCCCTATCCCTTCAGCCATCCGAACGGGCGTGCAAATGTTCTATACTGGCGACATCTGCATCGCCTGCGAATACAAGAACCCAGACAATCAGGTATGGCTCGACTGTCCAGCGGCGTGAACCAAGGCTTTGTTCAGCCGACACTGCATACCGTAACCCTGTCTATCTTCCTCACGCTCGAATGGTGATGCAGAGACGCTTATTCTGTCTCAGCCGCTCGCATCGACCTCTGGCTGTTCAGCGGATGGCGGAACGAGGGCAGTGATAGACGAATTGACTTTCCTTTTGCAACAAGGCAGATTAGTCGTTCCTCCGATTAATGTAGCATGTATTGCAGCCATTTTGCAGCATAATGTAGCTTCTATCTTAGCACAACGACAATGTAAATCAAGCATCCCTACTTCGCGGCCTTAATCGCATGTCACAAGCTTGTGTTTAAGACCACCTCAAGCCTGAGCAGCTCCTTCTTCGCCATCTTCACCATCGGCGATAGCAGCCACTTCCCTCGCTTGCATGAATATCAAGACCGCATCAATGTCTGTGAGATTGTTGATCTGGTAAGAGTTGCCGCGAGGGATGAGGAAGAATCCTTTTTGAGCGACAGAGAACTCTGTACGATGTACGAGCACTCGGACTGCTCCTTGAGCGCAGTAGAACATCTGCGGGCGGACGGAGAGAAGCAAAAGTCAGCTTCAATGTAATCAAGTACGACAAGGTCGGATTCACACTCACATAGGTGTTGTCTCGAGCTGGTTTGAGAGGCTTCTTCTCGGTAGGAGGAATGATGAGGATTCCACCGGCCATATAGTCGCCGTCTGTGAACACGCGCTGGTATTTGTAGGCATGATGGCGTGTAGGCTTTGGATCGAGCATGGTGCTGGTAAAAGCAACGCCTATGAATGCACATGCAGGAGTGTATCAGCATCACAGGGACGTCTGGACCCAAAACACCGAAGCTATACTCACGTCTTCGGATCTCTTGACCATCGACGTAATCCCAGACGATTCCATCCGGGTCTGTCTCTTCATCCCATTTCGTCCAGTCCAGTCCCTGTCCTTGGCCATCTACGCCATCTTCAGGTCCACCAGGATCAGTTCCCACAGATCTGCTCCTGATCCTCTTCCTAGGCGATCCATTATTATTATTATTATTGGCATTCTTCAAACCCGCACCAGCACTAGCTGACCGAGATCGTTTATGCTGATTCACAAGCGAGCGCACAGGTGGGCGGGGTCGATCTGCGACTCCTACTTTTTCATAATACGCAGCGCCGGAAGGGGAGTCGCGACGGCGGTAAATGACATGCTCGTTTCGCCAATAGGCGACTGGACTCGTGCGGTCGCGATGAGAGCGGCGGACGCCATCTGGATGCTCGATTAGGCGCTTCTTGCGAGCAGCTGCGGCAGTCTGCGAGCCTGCCCTCGTCGCGCCTACTACGACAGCTTTGCCTTTACCCTTGCCCTTGGGTCTTCCAGGCCCTCGTTTCTGAGGCGTCACAGGTCGTTCTTCCTGCTGTTCATCATCTTCTGCGTCGCCGCCTAGTCCAGAATCATTTGCAGCAGCTCTGCCGCGCCCTTTGGCCTTTGAGCCAAGAGGAGGAGGCAGCTCGTCTGAGACTTGATCGCTGTCATACTGCTCAACTTGCTCATCGGCCTGGTCTTCATCGTCATCGTCGCCGTCATCGTGACCAGCTTCGAGGTCCACGAGGGATCTGGAACGACTAGGAGGCTCATCTTCTGCCTCTTCTTCATCGTCTGACTCTCCGCGCCGCCGTCTTTGATCCTGCCTGTCATCATCTTGACTTTCATAGCCAGGTTGGTCATCGTCATCATATTCGCCGCCGGGAGCCACGTCGTTCGGGTCGCCATATCCGCCCGTTTCATCACCGTTCGCATAGTCAACATAGCCCGGCGCATCGTCGTCCACGTCCATGGCAGGCTCAAACCCTCCTTGCTGCCCATCATCATCGTCATCTTCGTCATCGTCATACCTCGCGCTTGTCTGTGCCGTCTGATCCGCTTCCCGCTCCACATCGTCCGCGGAGCTCGGAGGAGCCAAGAGCGTCGGTCTAGCTTTGCCTTTGCCCTTCAAGTCGGCTCGAGCTCGAGAATCCTCTTGTTGCCTCGTAGGCGACTCGCTCGCACTCCTATCGTCTGAGCGGTGCACCTCTCTCCTGCTTCGCACATCATTGTTCTCAGCCGAGCTTCTCCTCTTTTGCCGTGCTTGAGCAGAGCGCGTAAGGCTGCTTTGGATAGCATCTCGCTCTTCTTCGTCTGAACTCGTAGGATCAGCTTGCAGAGACGAAAGCCGCCGTTGTTTCGAAGTTGAAGCTACAGGAGGCTGCAATTGTCGAGGTGGAGAGGCGGATTGCGAGGCGGAGCGAGAAGGCGAGCGGACTGATTGGCGTTGAGAGACCTCGGAACGACGGCTGAGGACTGTGCTGGTTGTACGGTTGACTTTGGATGAAGATGCCGCTTGTTGGCTTAGTGCTGTCCGGGTAGACTTGTTAAAGTACGAGCTGCCTTCGAGGGACATTGAGCGCGTGCCACCATCATCGTTGGCCTCTTCGTCCTCCTCTTCTTCGTCATCATCCTCATCTGCATATCGACTTGCTCGGCTAATGTTGCCGCGTCGCTGGACAGTAGAAGTGACCGTCGTGTCCGCTATGCGCGTCTCGTCGCCATCCTCCTCTTCCTCAGAGCCTTCATCCTGACCACCATTGGTATACTCCTGCAGATTCTCCTCTTCTCCCACCATCTCATGCGAATTCGCATACCGTCTCGTACTTGTGTTCCTGACTCCTCTGCTCCCATAGTTCGCAGTCTGGTCATAAGCGTCTTCTTCTTCTTCTTCTTCCTCCTCCTCCTCTTGATCCTCGTTTATCTTGGAAATGCGCTTCTTGCGCTGCACGGGCGGGACGCTTGGTGGCTCTATGGCGAAAAAGGCGTCCATGTCTTCGAACCCGTCTGAGCGGCGCGCCACCTGACCCGCTGGGACTATAGTCACGCCGGTCCGTCTAACAAGTCATAGGTCTCAGAATCAGCCGAGATAGTCTTCAATCATGACATGACTCATTGTCAGTAAATCATGCATGCCTACCGCCCTCGCACGCCGAGTTCGGCGGTCACATCTCTCCTGGGTTGTCGCCTTGAAGCGCTCGACAACAGCTGCTGCTGCGACGGAGCCGTGGCCGCTGCATTTCTCTGCGGCGACACCCTAGCATTGTGTGAGGCATAACCCCTGCTCGTAGATTGCTGCGGGTGTCGTTGTGGACTGGAGCTACCCGCGTCTTGACTTGCACTCTCGCTGCCACTGTTGAAGTAGGCGTCTGGGTCTTCGAAGCCGTCTTGGGTCAGAGGGACATCGCCGTATCTGGGCATGAGCGCGCCAGTCCGCCTGCGTCACAATCGAAGATAGAAGACGCATCAGTTGCCTGCTTGTCGTGAATGTGTATAATCCCACCCCCCCACTCACCGCCCTCGTTCGCCGATAGCTGCAGTCACAGCTGCCTTTGGCGCCCTCTCGCGGCGGTAGTCCATGTTGTGCGACAGGAGCGAAGAGACAGCCAGTTGTCCTATGCTGTGCTCTCGTGCCAGCCAGACACGACTGTCGCAGCGCTCTCTCTCTCTCTCTCTCTCTCTCTCTCTCTCTCTCTCTCTCTCTCTCTCTCTCTCTTGCCTGTCCCGTGACTTTGCTCGACAAACAAGTCGTCGGGGCAAGGAGCGAGGCGGGTCTTGCAGTCTTGATGTCTCGCTGATCGGACAAGACAACAGCACAGACAGGCGGGCACACCCTGATATGATAGATGCACTGCTTGTCTCGCAGCTCGTCAGCGACGTTGCGCTTGCCCTTGTTGCGGTACAACCCTGCTCGCTCCAGCATGGCCGCCCCGATCACGCTCATGTCTGGCCTCGACAACAGCTCCAGGTCCAGCTCGATGCTCATGGCAGCCCAATATGAGCTGCGAGCACTCTTAGATGCCCGTTACCTGTTTACAGTACAAATTGCGCTGAATTGGGTATCCTTGTCGTATTTCTCCATCAACACACTATCAGTGTGAGACAGGCACGTGCACAAGAAAAGGGTGCCCCAAGGGACCATCGACCCAGAAGCTTTGATAGCATGAGCTTGTTCCCGCTGGCTATCTACATGCGACACCCTAACATACATGACGTCACACCTACACTCATCCCCTTCCAACCCACGACGGCATATTCGTCGCCATTCTGAGCAGTGCGCATCAGCGTGTCTCGTACCTCTTCTCCTCTCCTCGCAAAGAGGCACCACTCACATAGTATGCGACAGCACATTAGCATCCAAAGGCAAGCTCGCCATGTATACAATCGAGCTCGCGACGTGTTTGGGGTCAAATACTGGCTCGGGACGATTGGAACCGTCGGCTTGAGGTCGGCCTTGCTCGCCTGTCCCGCCCATGTCGGTGGAGGCGTTGCCTGCGAGTGTTGCACGACGAGCATAGCGAGCGAAGCGAGATGTGCGGTTCGAAGCGAGCAGAGCAGTGAGAGGCCGTTTTAAGACGATTTGAGGCGTAAGGGAAAGAGAAGAGAGTATTGAACAGGTGGAAATCGGAAGGAATGAAGATCGTCTGTCAGCTGAGAAGCATCTAGAAGACAGCAGCAAAGCGCAGGAATGAGAGGAAGACACAGGAGACCCACCAATATCGATCTGGCACACTGCGATGTTGTACTTTCTACCATCCAGAGCGGCGGTCTGCAATGATGATTGGGAACGAAATTGGAGACAATGAGACGAGGTCTGTATCACCAGAAAAATAAGCCAGCCGCACCTTTGTCAATCCCGAGATCCCATGTTTGGCGCTCGTATACCCAGCGCTACCCGGCCTAGGTACAAATGCCGAAATACTTCCATTGTTGATAATACGACCACCTTGAGGAGATTGAGATTTCATTTGCAAAAAAGCATGTTTGATGCAATTGAAGGGAGCTGTTAGATTTATTGCAATTGTTTTTTCAAAATCTTGTAGAGAGACGAGCTCGAAACTTGGGGCTCCGATGGAGGCTCCCGCGTTCTGTTTGAGAGAGGGGAAAAGGGGTTTGGTTGTGGTTGGTTGGTTGGTCGGAAGGGGTAGATACGCAACGAGTATTGGAGCGCGCGCAGGGATGTCAGAGATATGAATGTGTCAAGGTACACGTCGCAGGAAGAAAGAGATATGAACGTGTCAGGGTACATGTCTCAAATGGCTGGTTTCGGGGCCATCCAGACGCTTTGCACTCACGTTGAAGACGAGGTCCACGCGGCCTATACGCACAAGAGTAACGAAGGCACATCAGCACCTTAGGAAAAGCAATTCGCAAGCTTTCCCGCTTCAGACCCTACCGAACTTTGCGACTGTCTCGCTAAACAGCTTCTCCACGAAGCCAGGTGCAGTCTACGAGCGCCCCACGCGTGACATATCTATCAGCCAACCAGCTAGACTAGACTATCGTCAAGTATGCAACGACACGCACCAAATCGCCAGCCACGATGAGTGCTTTATCGTCCCCTCCGCACTCTTTTTGCGTCTGCTTGAGCTTCCCCTCGTCTCTGCCGGTGACTACGACTTTCCAGCCTGCTTGAGCCAGAGCGATGGCGCTGACTTTGCCGATGCCTGTGAAGTCATAGCAATGTTGTTTATGATGAGGAGGATCGAGGGAGGTCAGTTATTCAGCTTCTTGATTGATTGATAACCTGCCATTCAAAGTTGAAACGCGGTCAAGGAGCCCCACCTGAGCTTGCGCCGGTGATGATTGCGACTCCCATGTTGTCTGGCATCGTGTGTGTATTGAATGCGAGGTAGCAGTCCAATCAGTGTCAGCGAGTGCGTGATTGTCAATTGCAAGAGAAGAAAGCTCCAAGAGTTGCGGGCTGCCCCATCTGCTACAAGGACCGGCAAGCGACGGGGCGGGCTTCGCGACGTGATCGAGCACATCCGCGAGAGCTTGGACAGCAGTGCTGCAGGCCGTGATTCATAGAAAGTGTGCTGCAGTGCTGTTGCATGATATGAGCAGCCCAGACTGGTCTCTTGCGCTCCATGGTCTGCCGATAAAAGCACAAGTACAGGAAAGGACCGGTGGCGAAGACCTGGCTTGCTGGCAGCGAGCAGAGCACAGCAGCAGGACGGGACTTGTGCCCAATTGCACCGACACTGGCCCGCACCTACGCACGCGCATGCACATACACACACACGTGCACTGCCACGTCACAACTATCGATAACGTTCATCTGCCCTTCTCCGTGTGTATGATATTCGAGTGCGCGGTGTCTATTCGAGGCAGCAAGACGTCAGGCTGCATGCTATTTCTGGAGGAGCAGCGACGTATGAAATAAGAACAGACGTCGTGCAGCAGCAGACTGGGAATGGGTGATCAGCTGAGTGCACGGAGAGACTACTCACTTCTTGCCTCTTCACCTTCTCGTCCTGCCCCCATTTGACCTCTTGACAAGGCAAGACCGTCTTCCACTTGCTCTCTCGAGAGTGACACACAGCAATGCGTCTATCACACCGCTCTAGCCTCGTAGCAGGCGCGCTCTCCCTCCTCGTCGACCACAAGCGCACATCAGTACACGCCGCTCCAGCGCCCCAAATCACATCCGAGCTCGCATCCGCCACTTCGGCCGCAGGCTCAGCAGTGAGCAGCGTCACTTCCCAAGTAGCGTCCGACGCCAGTGGTGCATTCTCTTCCGTCTTTGGATCCGCAGTCCTCGGTATACCAGCTCCTTCAGCGGTCGCTTCAGCACTAGGGATCAACGACAATAATGACCCATCCATCGCTTCGGAACCAGTAAACGCACTCGTAGTGCCTAGCTATGCCAATTTCACTCAACAAGGTTGGAATGTCCGCTTCAATACTTTTGTCTACAAGCTACCTCCTGGTGGATTGTTGAACTCTAGCGAAATCAGCGAGCTGCTAGACTTGCTCCATATCGACAATTCATCCCTCAATGCGACTGAACAAATGCTCCTAGCCAACCGAACAACGGACCTAGCTTCTATCCCCATTCCAAACTTTAACAATCTCACGGTTCAAGTGCAATTGAATGGAATGAATGTCGGAAATCCACTCGCTCTGCAACAAGCAGACGCTTTTGGAGAAATTGATCAATTCATGAATGTACCTGGCCTAGGAGCCGTAGCTGGAAACTCGACACAGCTCAATCGCACGACCGTCATTGACATTTACGCGCAGAATGTCACTGGGCCAGGCAATGGCACTGCTATTCTCGTACCAGAGACTGGCATCTCTGTGGTTTCAGACGTGGGCAGTTTCTCCCAAGCTCTTGTTGACTGCTTCTTGGAAGACAGAGAGACTAGAAGCTGACTTTAATTATGCATGTTTGCTAAAAGATCGACGACGTGCTCCGCGTCACCAAAGTCTACGTCCCCACCACAGGTCTCAAAAATTCCTTTGTCGAGCCATACATGAACTACGACACAACACCTCAAGTATTCAGCACCTGGGCATCAACACTTCCCAATGTCGCTTTCCACTATGATACCACCACACCTTTGGAACTCACAAGGACCTATGTCGATTATCTGTTTAGCAACTATCCGATTGGAAGTCTTGATATGAGACCTATCAACCTTACGGAACCGAGTCAAGTACTGGATGCCAGACAGCAGAGCTTGATGAGACTGTTTGAGACTTTCCCACAGCGCAAGTTTGGTGAGTCGGCACCCAACATATCATTCACATGCTTTCCAAAGCTTCAGTCGAAGCAGTCGTTTGCTGATTGGGTTACGCATCATGCATCACTTGCTCTGCATACACACATACAGTCCTCGTCGGCGACACCAGCTCCTCAACTCTACTCTCCGCCTATCCAATGATTGCACAAACTTTCCCTTCCCAACTAGCCTGCATCTTCATCCGCAACACCAGCGCAACAGATTCAGACGACAAGTTGCCCTATGACACTTCAAAATTCCAACCTTTGAATGCATCTCAATACTTTTTCTATACCAAACCTGATGACTTGTTTGGAATTGATATTGCGGGAGGACAATGTGTCAATGCTTCTATTCCTCAAAATGTCACGTTTGGCGAACAAGGAGGGCCGTTCCGCCTCTGAAGAGGAAACAAGGAAGTAAGGAAGAACAGTCGAAGAGTGTATGCAAACAGCGAGGCAGGATATACGAGCCTCAAGTTGTAGCATAGCTTCTGATGTTCAAGGAAGTGTGCGGATGGTCGCCCAGAAACACGCGGGCACCAAGCCAGTCAACGGCAGCCAGATGTGTATGACTTCGAGTCATTGCTAGGGCTGACAATTACAGTCACAGTCACAGTCACAGTCACAGTCCCAAGCCTTTGCGGATTATAAAATGAGCAATGAGCGAAGTAGCTTCCCAAATATGTCTAATGTCGGCGTTGTCAATTTGGTCTCAATGTCATTCGCAACGCACCCCCGGCCCGGTGAGTCAGTCAAAGCAAAGCAAAGCAAAAGAATTCCAGCCAATACTCTTCTTCTCTTCTCTGCAGACTCTCAAAACACAACTGAAAGAGGAAGGCAACATGGTGTCGTCAAGCGCGTCCGTACATTGTACGGAGCTGCACAAGCTTCAACAAGCTGCAAACCTTTCTGCCACACGGTACTGGCTGGCTATCTATCGAGGCTGGCTAAGGCAGCATGCCCCTCTATAGCGGGGCGACTGCCATCGACATCCCACGATAGCCTCTTTGTCCTATGACGAGTTCTTTCTGCATGAGACGACAAGATGTAAGCGATTGATATTGAGACAACGAAGCCGAGAAGGAAGAACTCACAAAGTTCATCGTGGGCAGCGTGGTCTCCAGCAGCGATAGGCGGGGAGCTCTTTGGTGCCGAAGCGTCTGGCTTGGGCTTATTGACGGAATGAGTCTCAATGTATTCAATAAAAGACTCGAGCGAGCGATCGCCCTCATAGTCCATAAAAGTGCTCGAGCCAGCAGGCTTAAACTTGATGGTGGGGAATCCTTGGACGCGGAATCCAGCAGCGGGTGGGATGTCATTCTCATTGGCGTCCATCTTGGCGACGAGGATGTCCTTCTTTGCGCCGGCGAATTGCTCGCCCAGAGTCTCCCAGATAGGGGCAAGGCGCTTGCCTGTGAGTTCACGTTCAGAGTTTGATCAGCAAGATGTATTCACAGAGGGAGCGCATCGTTCGTAGGCAAACGCACAGTGTCCGCACCACGAAGCGTAAAGCTCAATGATGATATCCTTCTTGTTCTCCTTGAGGATGACGTCCTCGAACGTATCAGCGACGACATTGTAGACGGCTTCGTCCTGAGTCTTGGGAACCGGCTGGCTCTTGATGGAAGCTGCAATTTCGCCCTTGACATACTTGCTGACAAAGTCGGCGACGTTCTTGGCATTGGTCTCGGTAGACTGGGGCAGAGGGAATTTGAGCGATTCTTGAATCTGCTGGATCGCAAAAGAGGGCCACTTTGGTTCAGGGAGGTTGAGCGACTTGGCGTGGTCCGAGAACTGCACAAGCGCGTAAAGTAGAACGTCAGCTAGTGTAGGAGGAATTGCACCTGATTGTGACAGCGTGCCCACCTTGTTGGTGTCGATCCAGACAAAGTTGATCTTGCCCTTGTGTTCCTTTGCAGTGGGCTTGATGGACTCGACGAGAGCCTCGCGGCCGGCGTGATCCGAGGGAACAAAGATGTATGCAAGTGGGATACCAGCCTCGGCGTAGGTTGCAAAGTTCTCTGGCGAGATCTCATCGAGCAGAGGCACGGCGTGGTCGTGGACAAAATCGACGAGGCCAGCGGCGGTGAATGAGCCAGTGAAGTCGTTCCTGCCCTCGTCGAAAGTCTTGTACAAGACCACGGCTGGCGCAGCTACGCCAGCTTGCGAAATGACGGTGGGATCCTTGGAGACGCCAAACATGTAGTCATCGCGGTATGATTCGGCAAAGGCGTTGAAGATGCCTTCGTTGGTCGAGTCGGACTCGTCGAGGTAGGCAATGAGGACAATCTTATCGGCGCCTTGGAATGAGACGTGGTTCTCGGGGGTGATGGAGGAGACTGCAGGGAGGGATTGTCTAATTGAAACACGGCGAATCAGCAGGGAGGCGCGATTTCAGCCAACAATGCGATAATACACCCACTTCTTCATGTAGCTGACGATGCCGTCGGTTTTACGTGTGCCAGAGTAGTCGGATGGTTCTCCCTTGCGGAAGACCTTGAGCGTGCTGGTGGGTGCGCAGATAGCATGTCAGCAACAGGCCTTGGAAGATATTGCACTAGGATGAGCTCACGGGTAGCCTGAAGTCACAAGTAACGGGATACAAGAGTCATGAGCATCCGTGCAGACGTGGCACCTTCGTCTACAAATGCCAAGGGACCCACCGCTGACGCCGTATGCGGCACACAGCTCATTCTCGACGGTGCAGTCGACTTTGGCGAGCTTGATATTGTGCTCCTTGAGCTCAATGCTGGCTGCGTCGTACTGTGGTGCGAGTGCCTTGCAGTGTCCGCACCTGCATGATGAACACATCAAGGGGGTAGGGCACGACGCGTAAAAAGTCAGTGCACGTCGAGGACGCGGTGGAAGGGCCAACGAGGGCAAAAGAACGACGTACCATGCTGTGTATGACCGTGACCAAGCAGAACAAGCTGTCAGTGCTGCTCCATGTATGCTGGGTCGGTCATCACTCACGCGCAAAGAACTCTACGAGCATGAGCTCCTCGGGCGCGACAATGGTGTGGAAGTCGTCCTTTTTGAGGTCGAGGACCTCGCTGGCGAGGGTCGACGCGACGAGCGCCGAGAGGGCGGTGAGGAAGCCTGCTGTGCGCATGTCTGCTGTCGGTTGGTGTTGCGACGCGGGTTGGCTGGAGGGAGAGCTGTGTTGGCAGGGTCGAGCTCAAGCAGGTGCGCGTCGAGGTGGGCGAATAAAAAGAGGGCGGACTGGGGCGACAGCGACAGCGACAACAGCAACAACAACAACAAGCACAGCGGCTGACATGCGCGTCCCTTTGCGCGGTTACTCCCATTGATGCGGGACTTGGAGGTGGCCCTGGTGCACCACTCGCCACCGCCACGTCGACACGCTCCAAGTGCTGACAGAGCAAGAAAAGCGAGGCAACAGCAGCGCAGGACACCCTCGTGGAAGGTCAATGGTAGCAACAATCTCGTCAGATGGTCAGCAGCAAAAAGTATACAGTGTCGATGCGACCACGCTGCATTTCAACTGATGAAACCCTCTACTAGGGCAAGCATGCCCATCCAAGCTCATCCCCGGAACCGCACACCCTGCGTGCTAAAGTTCTGCACAAACGCAACCTCGCTCTGCCACCCGTGCCCTGGCGAGAACTGCTCATACTCGCCCTCGAGCTGGCTGTCATTGGGCGGCTCGCTACTCGTGCACTGAGGAAGCCCAACTTCAGAAAGACTGCAATTCCGTGGAATTGCCGAGGAAGGAACTCGACTCACCGCATCCTTGCATGTGTACACGATGATTGTCCCAAAATCAAGCGAGTCCTTGTCCATGTCGTCGACCCCAAGTATCGACAGGATCGGGGGCATGATCTGGGGAATTGCACCTTGAGCGAGTCGAACAAAATACTGACTAGATAGAGCACCTACTTGGAATTCGCACCGCCGCTCAGCTCCACAGTCACATTTCCCAATCGCGTCCTGTCGGGGTTTGCCGCCGTCTGACACCCACAATGGGTCCACGCTCGAAGCCGAGTCGCGGTAATAGTATCTGTGCAGTTTATGATTATTCAGCTCTGCAAGCTTTGTTTCGAATTCTTATGTGTAAGCTGACCTCAAGATTTGATCTGGCTCATTATACAGCCTCTCTTGAAACTTGAGAAACGCAGCGTCGACTCCAGTCCGTGTATCTGGCTCATTAATGTCTGCGGACGCGTCTTCGTTGCGCAATGTAGCAGCGTTCATGCGGCTCTCAAGGTCTGCATCGAAAGGGAGTAGGTCAGACAGGTATGGACGCAAATTGACTGAACGGACTGAGCACGTCGATGAAGTAGCGCACCTTCTGGACTGGCGTCTTCGCCCTCATCAAGCTCTTCGCTGTCCGTCTCGATAAGCCACTCGTTCCATGGCTTGCTATCGCACGTTTCCAGATGCTCCATCTTGCAACTAGCACAGAAGCGCGAGTCTGAATACAATACATTGTTAAGTCGGCCCTTTGTGTCTTCGGCCAGAGGCGGTATACATTACGCACATTGCTTGTCTTTGAATTTCTGCACCTTGCTCCGTGCCGCCTCATCCTCCAGCTCGTAGTACGGATTTATAGATGGCAATTGCGTTCTAAACACTTTGACGCTTTGATCACAAAGGGGTCTGGCCTCAGCATTTTCAGGGCGCGTGGCTGCTATGCGACTGCAGGCTTACCCTCTCGAAGTCGATGCTTTCAAGCACGATGCCTTTCTGCAAGTGTAGACATAGAAAGTCCGATAGATAGCCTGCGGCATGTCATCCAAAGGGCAATTCATTTGCAGGAAGAATTGCATCTGCGCATTGCATGTTTCGCAGGTGATCATCTCAGATTTCAAAGGCATGGCAGGATTGAGCCAGGTCTGTCGACACCATTGATCTTCAGCCCATGCGACTGCTCAACTGTCTGCGCAGCAAATCGACCTACGGGCTTGCCTCCAATTTTGCCGACATCTCTAACAACCTTGAACGCCTTCTTCATTTTTACAGGAAAGCCAAGCTCGACAGTCTCTCCTTCTCCTACGCTCGCATCGTCATCGTTTTCAAGATCGTCAAGCCTGACTTTGGAGGTGCTGGCGATGGAGCCCGTGTCTGAAGACACGCTAGCTCGGCGCCTGCTCGCACCACCGCGCAGATTGAGAGGCTCCTTAGGCGCCGGTACAGCCGCTAGGGGAGCGGGATCATCTGCAATCATCGCTTCTACAGGCTGGGTTCGACCGTTCAAGTCGTCCGTCTGCATCTCCACATCAACTGATGATGGAGGCTGGAGATTCATGCCAATCGGTACATCAATAGCAGGTGTCGACTCGGATACGTCTTGTGAGGCGGATCCAGGCGTATAGGCTGGAAGTGACGCAGAAGTAGAGGGTGCGTTTGTTGTTGGCTCATGTGCCACGCTGGAGGTCGTCTTGACTCCGCCTGTGAATATATTGTTGTGCACAGCCATGGGCTGCTCGAGGTATGCAGGGATGTACGCCCTTGATTTTTCTTCATCTTCTTCGCGCTGCGGTAGAGCATACGATTGGGCAATGTTCCCAGCATTCGACATGTGCATCCCTGTCCGGTCATTGCATACGGCATCGAGCGAAACTTCTGTGACGCCAGTATCGGTCACTTTCCACCATCTATGCTGCTTCACGGTCTCGTCACCGATCGTGACGCTGGAAGTTCCTGACCTGACATGGATGTAGACGGAATCCTTTCCCATGTGGCCGTTCCAGACAATGGACGTCCGCAATTCGATCAAGTGTGTCCTCTCGCCTTCCCACTTGTTGTCTTGCTGTAGCTGCTCTTGGAGCTGGACCACGCTCTGTGTGAGCTCTTCGATCTGTGATTGTAGTAATGCTATGATCCGATTCAGTCGCTCAATCAATGTTGTGCGATCTTTCTGCGCTTGCTCGTCGCCAGACTGTTGCAACTTCTCTAGACGCTTGACAGAGCGTTGCAGTAAACCGCACGGTTCTTCGAGTGGTGATGATGCCTTGTCGATTGAGTCACCGCTCCTTTCCGGCACCGCGATGAGTGGCTTTCCAGTTGCATTGGCGGTTAGCTTGTCCCGCTGTTGCCCGAGAGCCAGCAGTTGGGCTTTTGTAGCCTTCAAGCGGCGCCACAGCAGCACCGTCTGCTTCCTGTTCACCCACATGTACTTGTCGAGGTATAATCGAGGTTCGATACGGAATGGCTGGGAATGATCGTCGCAGTTTGGCGCATTGGTCGTAAGCAGACTTTGCGGCAAGGTGGGGCGCGGCACTATCGCGTTGAAAGTGTACAGTGAGTCGCCAGGCTTGAGTATAAAGGCGGGAGCCTGTACGCGAAGAATTCGTCAGCTGAAAAAGCACTAATCCCACACCAGTCAGCAGCTTTACATACGTCATTGTTCTCGAAGTAGGCATCGAGCACGCGTCCAGTTTCATTCATCTCTGGCGAGTAGCTCGTGAGGTCTACCTGTGCAGTCCAGTGCACAATGTTGCTTTCGTTGAACAGGGCTGGATCTGGCTCGTTTTCCAAAATTTCATCGGTAACTTGCTGCAGAACTATGCCTTGCGAGTTCAGTATTTGGCGAGCTTTATGGAAAGCTGATGCGGCCTCGTCCGTTGACATCTGTCCAGATGTGCCACGGTGTTCGAAAAAAGCGGCGATGTACTGTTCAAAAGCCTGGCACACGCTGACGTGGAACGCTGTGTGGCGCAGTCTTAGCTTGTAGATATATAACAGATGCGTCTGAGCTACTCACAGCGCATATCATCCAGCGGACTTCGCATTCTCATGCCATTTGGTATTTGAATTGAAAAAGCATCCATAATGTCTTTTAGTCCCGCTTTAGACCGTTTGGTTTGCGACATGTACACGAAAAGCCGTTGCAGCGCAGCTATTTTGATCACAAAGTCTGGCACATCGGGTGGCAGAAACTCCCGTGTCAATGTTGCACCGGCAGTGTGGTATTGCGAGTAAGAAGGCGGAGAGCGATACTCGACGCGAGCTTGCAGAACTGCGTCCCGGAAAGCAGGGTTATGGTAGAAGCTCTGCAACATAGGCGGGAGATAGGCGAGGAAGGAGGACGGCGTCGTGAGGACAATGGGCTTGCTCAGGTCGTCTCTTGTCATCGTATCGAGTGGGTCTTTTTCAAAAGTCTGCGAAGTGCTGGCTAGCTGGTCGACATCGTACATGCTTTGCGACAGAGCTTGCGCTAGTTCGTCATCCTCTTTCTGCTGCTGGCGAGACTTGGAATTGCTGCTGCCTCTGCTCATCACCGCGCTTTCTGTGCCGCGTGGCTGCGAGTCTTGAAGAGACAGCTGTATCGCCTTTTCCAGCTCATCGTCGTCGTCTGCTGCACCAGAGCCAGTGCGATTGTCACCAGAGAGCATCTCGACGGGCGACGAGCGGGGTGCAGACGTGCGGCCTTTGCTTTCACCCATGTCTAGAGATTCCACCAGTGGCGGTATGGGAGCGTAAGGCCTGCTTTGCTCCTCGGCTGTCATGTCCCACTGGTTCTGAGGGCCATTATCCTTCAATGCGAGCATGGCGTTTGCAGCTCTCTGGTCGTGCTCGCGGTATGCGTGCTCCCAGCCGCTGTTGTCGCGTGGCGGCTGAGCTGCGTCATGCTGCATTTGCGGACCAGCGTAGGGCACGACCTGGGTGCTGCTGCTGCCATTGTAGCCAGGGCAGCCATTGAGGATCCAGTCGGCCGCAGTGTCCGTCTGTATGCGGTCCCCAAAGTGCTTGATGGCCTTGTCGACGTCCTCTCGCGATGCGCCGAGTTCATTGATGAGCAGGTCGGCGTCGAAGGAGCCCATCCTGGCGGCCAACGCAGTCAGCCCGACGCTACAGCATGCGTCTAGGCGGACATCACAGCGAAGTGTATGAGTTGGTTGGCTTGAGCAATACCGAGCCTTGCCTCTACCGTGGTTGTAGGCCTCCGGGACGTGATCGAGTACAATGACCATGGCCGTGCATTTCATCAATCAGGCTTGTCTCTGCATTGACATGCATCGCACACTACTGGCCATGACGCTGCACGCTGGACCACGGCTGGACCGCTGACAACGGGCGCGCGCTCGAAGCATGGCCGCAGTCGCGATATCGGCACTGCCCGCGCTGCTCACCTTTAGTCCAAACTCGAGCACACCGGCCATATCCTATACGCTCCCTCCAGACCTCTTCAAAGAGCCAATCCACCTGACCCTCAACCTCTGTAACGCGCCCAGTGGCTACGACCAATCCTCCGAGTCCCTCTTCACCGCACACACCAACACGTCCTTTGCATACGCGAGTGCTGTCAGTGGCGGATTCGCGAACATCACAGTACCGCTCACCGAGGAGCCCCAGACCTTGACCGTCTCGCTCGACTCTGGAGGGACAAGGCCCAGGGACTGGTCCTTTGAACTTGGAGTGACAGCCGGGCGGGACCCAAGCTGGCATATCCTGGACCAAGTCCCCCTGTTCGCATACGAAGATGCCGACAATACATCTGCACTTCTTACCTCTCCGACCTACTCTGGTGCAGAACAGCAAACACCGCCCTCTTACTCGGCTGTCATCACGCAATCTGCCGAGATTCGGGAAGAGCTCAGCAATTCCACCTGTTATGTGCGCAGCTTGGCTCCGGCAGGCAGCGTTAGCGCAACCACTACAAGCCGGGGCGTGGTCGAGCTGACACGCGCAGAAGGCGGTCGCATCAACGAGACACAGCAAGATGGCAGAAAAGTCCAATACGCCATCTCGGATCTAGAGGTGTCGACCAATTATACAGTCTGGGGGCTCGAAAACAACGGTCTCTCACAAGGAAATAATGTCGGGAGTCGCTTGTATGCCAGGCAATTTTTTACGACCAAACGAGGTGAGCTAGAGGTTTGGGACACGAGATTGTTGGAGCGCCCTCGCTGAGATTCGCGGTGCAGCCGACAATTGCCGCCTTCTTTTCGACGTCCCGTTCTGCCCAGACGTAGCCTACAGCGTTCCCGCACCGCCGTCGATGAGCGACGCCGACCTACTGGCAATCTACGAGAAATCTATCAGCCCCATCATCGACAATTTCAATCTGACACTATCGACATTCCCATGCACCGGTGAATTGCGGAAGAGGCAGGGCATGTTTTCGCCAGTCCGGACGTGCTCGCAGTGCTTGGCCGCCTATACCTCATGGCTATGCTCGATCCGAATGCCGCGATGTCAGACATACGACGATAACCCAAGTCAAGACTTTGATGCGATCAGGACTTTTCCACGCACAGCTGCAAACGACTCTAGGACGCCAGACTTGCCTGCATCAGCTTTTCCATACTCTGAAATTCCACCTTGCATCGATGTCTGCAATCTCGTTCAAGCGTCGTGTCCGCCGCTAATTTCAAACGCCTTTCAATGTCCACTGCCAGAAGTCACAATGGAGCAGTCGTACGCTACACCCTTTCAAGCGCAGGTGGCCATGTCTACGGTGCAAGGCGGGGATGATCCCGCGTGGTTGGCCAAATCACTCGATGACGATGAAGACTTCGCGACCAGGGCAAAAGACAGATTCGGAAATGTCAAATGCAACGACATGGGCGCCATACACCTCATCAGTGTGCGAAGGTGGTCTGGGACCAGAGAAAGATCACAGCTCAGCTCGTCGGCGTACCGCCTCCTGCGCCCTATATTCAATCTGCAATTGTATTTATCTGTAGGAAGTATCTATACTGCTTCATTATACCTGTAGCTATAGCTCAAAGGAAGCAATGCGGACATTTTGGCCGTCAGCTTTCACGCAAACCGACGTGGAGAGCCAATACCTGGTGGGATGAAGTGCGTCACAAAATCGTTGCAGCAATCTAGTTACGAATGCAAAATGCGGTATGCGGAATGCGGGTCTTGCCGAGCGTGGAAAAGACCCTCGGCGGCAGAATCGCCCTTACTTACAGTGCGGTACTACAGCTACATATGTATATATTCCATCTGGCAATCTCACCAATCCTCTGAGGCTCTCGTTGTTCATGTCGCGTCATGCTCTCTCGTGTGATGGTTGTTACGTCATTTGCCCTCTGCCCCTTGACGGATATCTGAGGAATCTTTAGACTCGATGCTCTCGATTTGTGATCCCTCATTGGGATCATCGACTTGCACGAGTCTGTCGACAGAGTACGTGAGACCCTGCTTGAGGTACGGAGCAATATCTTGCTGAGCTCCTTTGTTGCATCCCTCTTGGCGGTCTTCCGTGCACACATGGGCGAGGTCCAGCACGACCACTCCTGCAGCTCCCTTGGCCGTCATCGACTGGCGGAGCTGTCGCGAAAGACCGCTCGTTGCAGTCCTACTGTGAAGCTTGTAATTCCGATAGAAATGGATGAGGTTATATTGCCAGAGCGCCAGACCAGGAATGAGGAGTATGCAGCACCAGCTTGTACCATCGTATGCTAATTCTCGCCATGGCCACCGCTGAATTTCGCGACTCTGCGCAGCAAAAGCAGACGACACGATCTGTACATCCCGTTGGTATCAGCTCACATGCTCACTGATATCACAGACTGGGCAGGAAGGGCGAATACTTACACAGATGTATGCGGCGATGACAAGTGCGAGTGGTGCCGAGCAGGCTAGATCGTAGGCTAGCTTGCGCAGCAGAGTATTCGCAGCGTGGGCTCGTGCTTCAATCTCTTCGGCTTTATGGGCGAACCGCCTTTGCCATTCGGCTTCCAGATCAATCGTCTGACTTGGATTGTTATTCGCAGAGATGGAGGCCGAAGTGGTAAGCATTCGACTGTTCCAACGCGATTCTGTCAATGGCGACCGCAAACGAGATCAGCATCGCCTCTTGGCGTAAAGAAGAGTCTGACTCACGAGCCAAGACCACGCGAATGGCTGACAGACTTGCAACTGCGATGACTCCACTCGCGGCGAAGAAGGAGCAGGTCAAGACATTTATGGCTATGACGAAGCTACGACTGCGATCAGTGACAGTGTCGAGATAGACCACTAAAAGGTATGCCGTGGTGATCCCGATACCGATGATCTCTTGCGGTGCTCCGTTGGCATACATGTACTGAAGGTTCCGTAGAGCATTTAGAGCTGATGCCGCTGCTTGCATTGTAGCAGTGCCTTTGTGCTCGACCAGAATAGATAGAGGCTACGTCCAGAAATCGGCATGCTCAGTTCGCAAGGGTAATTCTGCCATGCCAGCTTGGGCGTGCCACATCAATCACTCACGGCAGTCACTGCAAGCCATATTAATGGCCAGCCCGCAAAAAAAGCGTTACACGCCCATACAATCCGTCGCGCAGGGCCCTTGTAGCCATGGCGAGGGACTCTCATCATCGAAGTGACGGTGTTGTAGCTGTTGTGGTCGATCGACTTCAGCTACTTTGTCGTGCCGGCAGACACCAAGAATGAGTGTACATACCAGTAAACCCAGGCTATGAACAGCAGGCAAGTGTTTACTGCCCATTGCTGCATGGTGTAGTTTTTGGTGGATACCTCTCCCCAAAAGAGGTTGTACAGACGCCATCGCGTGATAATGACGAAGGTGGCTGCGATTCAAGGAGGGACGCTGCCTCAGCCAGAAAGGCCATGGCGACACGCTGTATCTGTATCGTATCTGCTTACTGAACAGGGTCATGCAGACCACATACATGAAGATACCGCCGCCGTTGAGGGCAATCATTCGGCCTCCGCTGCTGGTGTGGTGCACGTGCATGATCCCGAACTTGCCCTGGTTTGTGGCACGAGCGATGCACAGGCTCGAGACGAGGTAGACCAAGCATTGTACGAAGGCGCTGGATTAGCAGTCGAGGCAGATCTGTGAGCCATGACAGCCATTCGCTATGGTGCGCTGCGTCAACCAGCAGTCGCTTACATGCCTGCTGCAACTGTGACTGTCCAGTATCTTCCGCTATAGCCTGGAGGCGGGGTCGGCTTCAAGTAATCTGCGAGAAGGTCTGCCAATTGCTCGACCGCAACAGCATCGAGGCCGAGTCCGCCCGCTGTTGCATCGGGTGGAAGCCACATTTCTGCCAGTCTCGAAGACGTCGACAGCCGTGCTTGGTTCAGATGACCGCTCCAGGCTTGATGTTTTGATTCTACAGGCCACTGGCAGCTCGGGTGGACGCCACTTTAGCAGACATAGCCCTTGTGTGCGGAAAGGGCTCTGGCGCCTGTCAATGTAGAATGACCATTGTGAGGGTTACAGCAGAGAAAGAAGAGGAACGGCGGCGTCTCCGTCGTGTCGTGTCGTTGCTGTGTCCTATAATACACGGGAGCCCGTACCGGTAAGATAGATGCTGTCAGCTGCGGGAGGCTGCTTGATCGCGATGACTCCCAAAGAAGTGAGTTTGCGCAATCCATGCCTTGCGAAATAGCCTCGGCTGCCCGCGAGCAACGGCGCACATCTGCATGTTGTTTATTGTCCTGCCAGCAAGAGGCACGCGTGTACGTAAGAAAGAGTGTGGTGTTGATCGATTTGGCCTGTCCCGCAAGGAGGAGCCCGCCAACGTCCTGCATTTGGAAGGAGAGCAGCAGTAGTGTTGCGGCAGCAGCAGCGCACAGCACAAGTAGTATGATACCGGTAGTGCTTCGATGTGCTCGCGATTGGAAGTGTCTTGCGTGTGCCAGGGGAACAACACTTGGACGGGGTCAGATGGCTCCTGCGAGAGCCAGATGCGGCTGCACAGAGCCTGATGTGATGCGACATACAGAGACCATCCTCAGCGGGTCGTTCACCCTGGAACGTGTGCACAGCGGCGGTGTCGTCTCGCAAACGACAGCAAGTCATCCTGGTTCAGTCCACTCAAGTCGGACGAAGATCGAGGTTTTGTGAGGATGTAGCATGCGCAAAGCTGCAAAGGATAGGGAAGCCTAGCCCCAGCGCATTCATCCTATGGGTACATTGTGGGTTTCGCCAGCAAGTGTTACAACAACAGGCACAAATACTAGCCACCGACAAAACGCATTGCAGATCATTCACTCCTTGCTTTGTTACTTCTGTTTCTCCTCGGTCGCATTTATCGCGCAGGACCTGCTCTCAGACTCGGAGGGAGGTGAGACCGGCGCGCATTTTGGTCGATTCTTGTCGAATGAGGAGGAAGATCTGGCAGGACCTGCGTGCGAGTACATATATCGTCAGAGACGGGGCCACGAAGCTGGTAAAGAATACAGATTGGTACTCACCTCGTTCATGTCCGCAAAAGGATCACTCTGACCGACTTCGACGATCTCACTCCCAACATCGCTTTCCGAGCTCGCCTGTCCGTTCTGACCAGCCAGCGAGTCCATCGAAGGCCATCGCACAAACGTAGGTGCAAGACTACTCGCGTCGCTCTGGATCGTCTCATTCGAATGCGTCCGCAGCAGCGTCAATCCTAGATCCTGGCCTGCGTGCGAGGTTTCAGACGATGAAAAGGCGTCTGCTTCGCGCGGTACGCTCGTGAGAAAGGGGTACGAAGCCACAGAAGCTCGCGTCTCTGTCGAGTCTGCAGATGCGTTATGCGACATTGGCTGCGCTGTATATTGCTGCTGCATATCCAGCGCAGTTGTCCTCGCAATGCCAGCCGCGCCTGCAAGTCCCAGTACCGCAGCGCGCGCTTCTGACGTGTCGAGGGCCTGAAAGTCCTGTTCCTCGCTTCGTTCCGCAAGGCTTCGAACAGTATGGACTGAGAATGCGCTTCCAAGGCTGAGCATTCGTTTCGGCGCCGCGCGGGTGTAGAGCAGCTCAGAAACAGGCGGCGGGGGGTTGGCTGCGTCGTTGTCTTCTACGGGCTTGCCCTCATCGGCTGCTGATGCAGCTGCGCGCTTGCGGACATACAGCGCCCCTCCGCCCGCTACGAGAGCAGCCAAGAAAGCAGCAGTCACTGATCCAGCGATGACTTTGCTCCTTTTTGCAGCTGCTTCTGCCGGAGATGGCTGCTCTCCACTTCCGCTGTCTGAAGCGGCATGAGTACCTGCGGCTCTTGTCGCTGCAAGAGACGACGAGTACGCCTTGTGCTTGGTATTTGTGGGCCTGAGTGACATGTCACTGTCGTTGTCGTCCGGCACGCGCAGCAGCGTCGCTTGGGCAGCTTTGGGGTTCACAGGCAGAGTTGCGCCATTGCTTATAAAGCTCTGTACGGCTTCCGAGCTGCCGGCATTCTGCACGGCTGCTTCGTCGCCTGCGCTTTGTGGAAGCGGGTTCGCGGCCGTCCAGCGCCAGCCGGTGCTGCTATTCGAAGTCTGCAAAAACGAGACGCCATCGACAGTCTGGCCTGTCGAGGCGTCCAAGCCGAATGCAAAGACGACAACGCCATCATTTACGAGCGTTGCTGAATGCCAAGCTCGTAGAGGAACTTGCGTCTCTGATTGTGACGTTTCGGGAGTTGCCCATCTCCAGTCTCCGTCTGTATCGATGCTGAGAATATGCAGAGATGACAGCGGCGTGCCGTCACTGCCGAGTCCGCCGAATACTACGATACGGCCATCTTGCAAGCGTGTTGCCGAATGCCCCATCATTCGAGCCGGTATATCGCCCGTCACGGTCTGCGAGGATCTGATCAGAACGGCGTCTTGGGCGTGAGTGAGATTGCGAGCGCACCTGTCGCTGCCACACGTTTGTGGCAGTATCGAAAAGCAAGACCTCCTCCATCGACGCGAGTTTGCCCGTTGCGTCCTGTCCTCCTATATATGCAATAGCTTCTAGGTTCGGCAAGCTGACAGCCGCATAGTCACTTATAGCAGGATTGTAACTTGGGTCCGACGTGCGTTCCAGTCTCAATGGAGCCCTAGGCTCGGACCATGATACAGTTTCAATGTGCGTGCGTCCGGCATTGCTGGCTGTTAAAGCTGATGCGTTCCAGATGTCCATGGCGAGGTACCCGACGGTATCCAAGCTGCAGGTATATGGTTCTGCGATACCTCCGAAGACGTACAGCCGAGTTGCGTCGCTACTACTACTGCTGCTGCTGCTGGTATTATCGTTGCTCAGGGCCACAGCAACAGCTTGAGCTTGCCTCCTTCTCGGTGCACGAAAGTTGCCCAGCTCGACAGCTGTCCATGAGGGCGTATTGGAAGATGAGTCCAGCACATATGCAGCTGCGTCATTCTCACAGTCTTGAGTGACTCCTCCGATAAGCCAGAGTTTTTCCTGCTGCTCGTCTAGGCCATACGCCGTCCAAGCGTTTGGGGGGAGACCTGCAGAGAGCTCCGGTGTGAGAGCTGGATTCGCATTGCTCGCGCTAGAGCTCGAGCTCGAGCTCGACGTCGACGCGCCATTCGAGCTTGAAGAACCGTACGGCTGCGATAAATCCAACGCCAGCACGTCGTTGGTCACATATGTCCCAGATGTCCCGACCTGGCCACCGATAAACAAGACGCGGTTGTGGTCCTGCTGCCAGACTGCGGCATGGCCGTACCGCCCAGCAGCAGCGGAGAGGGTGGCATTCGCAGGAGCACCGGCAGGGTTGACAGAGCTGCTCGTCCCTGCGATGGTCACGTCGCTGGCAGAGCTGTCGCCATACCGGCTGACGGGCACAGTCTCGAAGGGCTGCGCTGGCTGCTGCTCGTCTTGAGCCTGCGCGTGTCCGGCCAGAGCGAGGGCTGCGGCGGCAGCGATGCACCAGCATGGTTTCCGCCGTCGTTTGCGTGAAGAGAGGGTCATCTCGGGTGTCTTCTGTGTACAGTACAAGTGATGCTCTGGAGGCAAGAGACGAGCCTGTCCTTGCAAAGTGGCTGGTCCGTCAGACGTCCGATCATCAAAAGACAGCGCAGGCTTGACAAGCGACAGCATTTCTGTCTTGCGTGTACCTGTGAAGCGTGGATTCAACGGCGAGCATGGCCATGCTCGATGCGCTGTCCTGTTGTCCCTGGTGAGTCGTGTGCATCTCCATCATCGTGACCGCCATGCCGCATTTCCTCGACTTGTCAAAGAGACGGACATGCCGAATCACTACTCCATTACATGTCATATACGCCGCCACGATGAAAGCTCCATATCGTCATCCTTGTACTACGAGCGAGGGCCGTCTTGTGGCTTGGTCGGAGCATGCACCTGCTGCTGTTCCTTCAAGTTCGAGGGCGCGCGCCTTGTCGATGACAGACAGACCAGGGCTGCAGCGTTGCACAAATGCAAGAAGCAATAGCTGCCTGAGCGGGCATTCACATCCACTTCCACATCTCCATCATCCATCATCCATCTGCCATTGTTCTCTCTCCTTTTCTGTCCATTGCTGACCTGCATCACTCGACTCCCATCCCTCGCAGACGCGCTTTTGCAATCCGAAAGACATCCGCCAATGCTCTCTCAAGCTCTGCGCACCATGCTTTGCTGCCTACGTCTCGCGTCTCAGCAGGTGCCGCACTCGCTCCTTCGCTGTCCTTTTCGCCCGTCGGCTGCATCAGGAAGCACTCGAGGTCGTCTGCAACTTGCGCCCTGCTCCGGCCATTGACAAAGGTGATGTAGCGCAGCTTGGGATAGCGGGCCTCGTAAAGGCTGTTGAGCGTCTGCATGCGATGAGTGTTAATGCGTGCTGGCCTCTGCTGCGTGTCTCGTGCTCCCACCTCCAGCCTGGCCAGCACTTCAGACGGCGTCGCGATGCTGCTTCCAGCCTGCTCCCTGCTGCTCAACGCGCTCAGGTTCTTGACCTCGCCGATTCGTGGATGCCCGCCGATAAAGTCTGCCTGCTCGTCCTGCGTCCATTGTGCGACCTCTTGCTCGCATACGTCGACCAACGCGCCGTAGCTCGTTGGAGCTCTCTCCTGCACTTGTGACGCGACAGACGGCACAAGATGCTGCTCGAGCGAGGGCGATGGCTCAAACAGCACTGACAGTGAATGCTGCAGCTGCGAGCTCGATTCGAGCGAGGCACTCAGCGGTGGGAGCGACATGGACACGGCTACGAGGTGGCAGCTGGAAGACCCAGAAGAGCCCGGAGCTGGCGATAAGACGCAGCTGGGATGTACGTGTGGAGTGGCCAATACATGCAAGGCAGGCCCAGAGACATGTGGAGCAAGGCTAGCTTGATACTGGCATCTCGGAGCTGCCTCGGATAGTAACGTCATGGTCAGCATGTCGAACGAGCAAAGCCGACCAGCAGACATCCGCTGCACGTCCGCACGCCAGCGACGAAATCGCTTCCTGCCAAAGCTCTCTAGTGCTCCAACCGGGCAGATGGGCCACGTGGCCCTTTGGCTCCGACAATGATTGCCAGAGCTCTAGATTGGTGGCCTTGGCACGCTCGCATCGCGGTGGTCGTCGTCTTCCTCGTCAGCATGCATGTGGCGGCGGTCTCGCAGCATGTCATGCAGGCAAGCACGACGCAGGCTGAAGAGCAAGACCGCGTCGACTTTTACAACCCTCGCTTTCATGGCACATCCTGGGATGCGCGGCCGAGCTGGGTGGGTGCCTCGTCCGACTGCAGTGCCGCTGCTGCAAGACAGACGCCACTTACGACTGACATTCATCAATGACTTCCACCGATGAACACTATGAACCACAATCACCCGGCATCTCGTGCAATGGCTTCGCTTTACATCTCACAAAAGCATGGCGAGCCTCTCAATGTCATAATCTCTGGCCGGTCTCACCCTTCGATATTGAGCGAAGACGGCCTGATAAGGTTCGCAAAGCAGCTAGGCTTTGAGCCCGAATGCCTGAACCTGCATTTCGGCGCACCTCAATACGCCAATCTGGAAGATGGCAATGGATGGCTCAAGCAAGCTTTCGAAATCCGACAGGCCTACTTTCCTGTTTTTGGTACTTGCTTTCAGAGCGCAGTGGGCGGGAATCACTTCAGAGCTTGGAAGCAAAACGGCACTCTTGCAAATTCTGGCGCTTGGTTCTTGGCTGTGAGTGTCGAGCACAACTATAGAAGGAACCACATGATGTACGTGCGGGGTCGTGATGGTTTGAGCGGGCAGGGAAAAATTGGGCTGCTAACGCTGCAACCTTCCATACAGCCAGGAAAACGGCTATGACCGCGGGCGAGATCTACTGGCAGGTTCGGCTCGCAAACGACACGCAGGATATGTCATCACTGTATCATACAAGGACCTCATTCAGCCTGGCAGGCGATTCAATCACGGCATTGCGACAGACGGGCAAGTAGCTGTCATTGAGGCTCAGCTGTATTGATGTGCAATGCTCAGGTGTAGAATGTATAGCACTAGCAAAGAGGCTGTAGCGATATTTACGACATGATCTCTCCTACTACAGTCTCTCCACGGGAATGCTCAAGACCCTTCCTTTGGATTGCTGAAAGCGGCGTTACTTTGCTGCCAACATGCATGCTCATGATACCCCCAGTACCTGGACTGTCAACAGGCATATCGAAGCGATTCGGGACTTTGAGATTGTCTTTGGCGTAAGCCGAGAGGTGGAGAAGAGAACAGCCGTCGCGGTAGAGCCACAGATCTCTTGTCTTCTGCTGCCATTTTTCCAAAGTGAAACGCAGGTCGGTCAGCAAGTCTGCAACAGATGGGTCGCCAACTAGATTTTGCAATTCATCAGGATCGTTTTCCAGATCGAAGAGCTCTTCTGCAGGTCGCATCAAGTAGTTCTGTAATTTCCGACCGCCAATGTGTACGGGAGCGGAATTGCGCATAGCCTCCCACGAGTAGCTGGCGTACAAATCCGTTGCAAAGGGAAAAGGAAGCTGCCAAGCGATATTTCGATGGTACTTGTATCTTGGCGTTCGAATAACTCGCGTCGGCCAGTAATTTTGTAGCTCGTGAAAGGTATGCGAGCCAAAGACGTGATGCTGCCACTGCGACGCAGGAACGCGGTCTTGCCGATGTAATATAGGAAGTAGGGAGTGTCCAAGTCGAGGAGGAGACTTTGCTACACCCTGTGAGAAGCCTGAACCTGGAACCACGAAGTCGGAGGTACCAGTCTGCTCGTGAGTAATGTTGACGCCATTGTGGGCATTGACACCGTTGGTACTCTTGACACCGTTGGTACTGTAGTGGCGGTCCGGTGTATCCTTAGAGTCTAGGCCCGCCCAATCGAGAAATGTAGGCAAAAGGTCGATATAAGAGATCATATTGGGGTTCGCGATGTTCTTGGCCTCGCCAGGACACCGAATGATCATTGGCAAGCAGGTTCCAGCATCGTACAGAGTGGTTTTTGCATTGAGAAAAGGCGGACCATTGTCGCTTGTGAAAACGACCAATGTGCTGTCTGCAAGTCCTTGCGATTCGAGTGCCTGCATTATCATGCCTGTAGCATTTGAAAATGGTAGGCCGGAGTCAGAACGGTCGCATAAAAGGTATAAAAGTAGCTTGTGCAGACTTGCCGACACCCTGATCCGTCCGATAAATGGCCTTGTAATATTCGCATAGCTCCTGGCGTACTTCTGGTAGATCAGACAACCAACTGGGGACCTCTACATCTTCTGGTCGAATGTCGAGACATTTGATGCGCGAGTCAAACGGACCTTCGTTACCGAAGCCTCCTCGGGTGCTCGTGTCGCGATGCGGGTCGACGAAGCCCAGAGTCAGGCAGAAAGGCTTGTCCGCCTGCTTTGCTTGCCGGAAGAACGCTTCGGTTTCGTCTGCCAGCCACGCCACGTCGCGCGACGGGCTCTCCTTTCGAATGGTCCATGGGTAGACTTCGTCAGGCCCGACGTGCACCTTGCCCAGGATGCCAGTCAGGTAGCCCGCGCGGTTGAAGAGCGCAGGCATTGTCTCGATGTGCGAAAAGGTCTGAAAGTGCGTGCGGAAAATGTTCAAGCCATACTGGCCGTTCTCGTGCGTATGCAGGCCAGTGTAAATGGTCGACCGGCTCCCACTGCATGAGGCCGTACTCGCGAAAGCCATGTCGCAGCGCACGCCCTGGGCAGCAAGCGAGTCGATGTTGGGCGTCTGCACGCTCTTGCAGCCATAGCACCCGACATACTTGCCCAGGTCGTCGGCAATCACGAGCAGGACGTTGCGGACCATGGTCCGCTTGCAAGACTGGCGGAACTCGAGGCGACTAACCAAGGAGCTTCAAGCACATGAGAATCGCCCAAAAGATGCTCGGTACAGTACGGAAAGCATTCAGCATCTGCTCTCGTCTCGGCACCGGCCTCGTCTTGATCTTTCCTCTCGTCTCGGGTCGCTTGCAAGGTGAGTTCCGAGCCTTTTCACTACTGCCTGGCAGTTCTCCCTCACGTTTTTACGCTCGGGATCTGTACCAGTCAGGGAGAGGGAGCTTCGGGATGCCTGTCACCGGCTCTCGTGGGCCGTGATGTTTGTTTGCGTCTTGTCTGGTGCATCCCTCAGCTCCTGCCGGCTGCTGCTCTTGCCTTTTCTCGCTTCAGTAGTCTTCGCTCTTGTCGAAGCGATATGCGAAGGCACCATTTGCTCCACCCCGGCGACCTCGGCCGTCTTCGCCTCCTTCAAGGGGCCACATTCTTCTTCTTCCGCCCCACAACGTCTTCTGCTCTTGTTCCTGCTGAGCTCCTCGTCCGCGCAAGGTGCAGCCTCGAAGATACAGCTCCCCACCCAGGCCATTGAAGTGATCAGGAACGTATCATCACCAAGATCTACCATATCTAGAGCTGCTCAGCCGATACATCCAGTAGGTCTCACTCGCCATCCTGTTTGCGCATCTCTACAGGCTTTACTGACCTGCTGGTCTCCCATTTCAAAGCACGGCCCACTTGTGGCAAGAATCTTTCCGCAACCATGGGCAGGTACTTTGCGAATCACCGAATCTTTGGCAATTTCACCAGGTGAGTATGTCCTGACCACCTCACATTGGCTGCAACTCACAGCATGGTCTTACAGACAACTTGCTTTGACGGGTTCCCTGCTTATGCTGTCATCAGCCAACTATGGTGGGTTTGTTTGCGCTATCCGCGAACTTCACGAATTAGGTCTAAATCATCTCATTCCATGAATGTCAGGCTTCGACAACCAAGGTTTTGGCTCAACCCAAGCTATGGATCCCTTTATAAGACAATTTGGGGACCGCAGACCCAACGGTACCTACTTCATACCATCCTACTTCCTGTCCTTCCTCAACTCCCTGGTCTTCATTGGCTTTGCTATCGGGGCGATAGTCGGAAGCATAGTGTCCAACAAATACGGCCGACGAATGACTATCTTCACCATGTCTCTATGGGCTATCATCACGGCTATTCTCTGTGCGACAAGCAAGACCAAAGCACAGGTTCTCATCGCCCGTATCGTGAGACCCATTCGAACCTCCGCTACCACGGTGATGTGGACTGAGTAATATTCATCTAGCTCAATTACGTCTACGTCGGCATGGAACTCAGCGTCATTCCTGTCTTTCAAGCTGAAATCATGCCGGCACCTGTTCGGGGGTTCGCAGTCGCCAGTTGCAAGTGGAAATGTACTTCGCGAGCTCGTCACTGCATGCTGACCTAGACCCGAATCCAAAGACCAATTCTCACTCATCTTCGGCGGAATCATCGTCAATGGTATCTGTCGTGGAACCAGTGTCATACCAAACAATCTGTCATGGCAGATCGTGTATGCTCTCTACACGGTCATCCCGGTAAAGTGATCCGTGTCTCGCACGGATGCTTCCTCCTGCTGACTGGCATGCAACGTGCAGACAATCGTAGCAAGCCTCATCTGGGTATGCGGGGATATCTGGCTACCTGTTAATTGTTCGCTAATCCCCTCTTTTCAGTTCTGCCCAGAATCTCCGAGATGGCTCCTGTGAGTGCACACCTATTTTAGAGAGCCTGGCATTTACGTTGAACAACCTATTTCGGCAGATCGAAAGGCCGTGAAGAAGAAGCCCGTATCGCCCTGGCCAAGTATCAGGGTGGCTCTAACCTAGTTCTGGAAGACGAGCGTGAGTCCTTTCAGCTCTAGCAATACTGCGTACATCGCCAACAAGCACTTTACACACAGTCGAAATCCTTCGCGTGGCCCTGGAGGCGGAGAAGGACCGGGGCACATACCGAGAACTGATTCAAGGCGTCAATTTGAAGCGAACTCTGATCGTTGTTGGATCCAACTTCTTCCTGCAAGCGACTGGTCAATCCTTTTCTGCTTCCTACGGTGGCGTTTTCATCAAATCCCTGGGCACAATCAATCCTTTGAACATGACTCTGATCAATGCATGCGTGAATGCGGTGGCTATTGCTGGGTCCATGTACTTTAACGATAAAGTCGGAAGGAAGAAGATCATGTAAGGCTCTGCCTACTGGCAGTGAGATTAGAGACTGATTCTGCTGTGCATTTCTTGTCTTACAGGATTGCAGGTATCTTTTTGCAGGGTGTCTTCGCCTATGTGATGGGAGGACTCGGTGTCAAGACCCCCGTGACCGATACGCGCAAGCTTGCAATTGTTGCCATGGTCACCCTCTTTGGCGCGAGCTTCAATTTTGGATGGGCCTGCAATAATTATGTGGTCTGCGCCGAGTGAGTTCTTTCTGAGCTTTTCGCACGCCCGCATCATCCTGGTACGGCTGGGAGTCTCCTGCTAATTCACTACGCTGTGGCAGAATCCCATCTCAGCGCTTGCGTGACAAGACACAGCGAACCGGCGCAATTGTCAACATCTTCACCAATTTCGTCGTTGCATTTACTCTTCCATATCTATTAAACCCTCCTTACGCAAATTTGAGCTCGAAGGTCGGCTTTATCTAGTGGGTGACACATATCAGCCGTGCAAGGCCAAGCAGGGTACTGATTTGCCACTCTGATTCCGCCTGACTACCTGCTCGTGCAATGCTCTTACTTGCTGCTCGCACGCATCGCAGCGGGTCCTTCGCGTTCTGCGGAGTGGTCTTCGGTATCTTTTGCATTCCAGAATGCAAGGGCAAATCGCTCGAGGAGATCTCGAGCTTATTTGAAGCGGGCGTGCCAATTCGCAAATTTGGCTCCACTGCTGCGCCAGCATCTTCTGCCGTCCACAAGCTCACTATGCTGGAGAATAGCGGCAAGACCGCGGCCGATGGCAAAGTCGAGTCACGCGAGGAGGAAGACATTAAAGTGTAGTCGTAGTCAGATCAAAGGTAAAGCCGAAGGGAGTGTCTGTCTATGGAGAGTGAGGGCACTTGGGGTATGTGCAATTTCACACCGGACCCACTGGCAAGGTCCAGACTGTGCTCTAGTGCGGAACATATTATCGAAGCCCTAAGAGGGCAGTCATTTGTCATCTAATGCCGTTGATGCGACTGGTGTCTTAGTGGATCAAGGGTGCGCTTCGCTATCCTTCAGAGGCGGCTCTCACGGTCGAGCTTGCCTTATCCCCGAACAATGACCTTTCCATGACTTCAATAAGTGCCCTGCTCAATAGCTATTTGATTCTGCAACTGCGGTACTAGCGCATGCTTCTTCGCCTCCAGCCCAACCTTGAACTCCATTCGGCATCAAGATCTCGCTCAGCTCATTTGCCCCCACGCGAACAATGCCATGCTTCTAGTCGTCGCCCATTGGGCGACATCCCTCTATTGCTTGCTGTCTTTCGAGACTCTACGAGCAGCCTGGCTATTTCCCATCACGCTCAAAGAGGGCGGATCACCAGTGCTGTCTTCCTCTACAACGCCTGAGAAGATCTGCCCTTAGTACCGCGCGCGCGTGTCCTATTTGTGTACTATACTCTGTGCCTTGTGCCCTGCAGCGTTGTACCAGTGTCCACTTGACATGGCGGAGATGCGGGCCTCACAGTTCTTGTCGACTGGCCTTGGCTTGATTCCACAACAACAACAACAACACTATCAACAACAACGATGCCACAGGGTGGACATTGATGAGCGAATTGGACTCAACAAGGAACACGAGCCCTAGCAGTCAGGCCGAGGGCACACCAAGCCTAGACTGTGCCAGCTCCTCCAGCGCTGTCGCGCGGTTGTCTAACCTGCGAGAAGAAGCCGCAGCGGCCGGTCATGACAGAGGCTCAACAGTTTTGGTAGATCCAGCACGCAAAAGGACGCGGACAGGTGCGCTGCAGTCCCTGGACGCGGTCCTTATGAGTGCGCTGACGCCTATTGAGCAGGCTGCTTCGCCTGTAGACGGAGGAAAGTCAAGTGCGACGGGGTGCGACCTCGTTGCAGAGCGTGCAATCGCCTCGAATTCCAGTGTACATGGCCGGAGTCTGTTAACAGTACGTTCACACGCTAAGGCGCTACAAAGACTGTTTACGCCCTCTCACGCGCCTCTCGCCGCACTTTTGGGAACCACAGAGTCCCCAAAGGTTCACGCGAAACGGATTCGCGTATCTCGCGCATGCGAAGCTGTAGGGGCAGACTCCTTTCTGCTGAAGCGCATTCACAATGCTGACTCTGCTGTCATGGAAAGTGTCGATTGGCGAGGGTCAAATGCAACGGTGTCAAGCCCATTTGCAGTCGATGCTCTTCCAGAAACAAGCAATGTGTCTACAAACCACAGCCGGAATCCCCGCAACCCTCAGTCCGCAACACCACTGCAGTCTTAGATAATACTGGCACATCAAGCCAGAATCCTCTCCCGCTTCCAGCAAGTCGGACCCCGCAGAATGGACAAAGTCCGGCAATCAGCTATTCAGAGTGAGAGTCAAGCATACGCTTCTCCTGCCATACCGATCTAAAGACATACTCGGCAGTCTACGATTGTCCGAAGAAAACACATGCCAGCGTCTGGTCGATTTTTACTTTGCAAAGGTGTATAACATTGCCTGGTACATTATTTACTCCTTTGCCGACTATTACGTTCAAAGCCCTGAGTCCAGTCGTGCAGGTATTCATTTCTCCATCAAGGCTCGTTCATGCGGCGATTCGAGGCCGGAAGAATACCGTACCCTCTCCTACAGTCAGTATGCTGCGCTGCAGGCATCTATCAAGATCCGCACAGCTCAGTTATTCAGCACTGGCTGCAAGAGATTAAAGCTGGCTTGCACGATGCCTTCGATACCCCCACAATCGACATGACGGCTACGCTACTCAATGTGCTCATCTGTGAGACTCACAATAACCACCTGTCGAGTGTCTGGCTTCTTAGTGGGCTTGCTACGCGGTATCTTTGCGTTTCTAATGCCTTTCCGACAACCTACATGCTGAGAAATTCACGATCTAGGATGGCATACGCTTTACGTCTGAACGTTGAGAACGCCGGCACTAGCTTCAACAGCATTCAACTCGAAGAAGGGAGGCGCATGATGTGGGCCTGTTTTTGCTGGGACGGCTTGGCCGCCGCCGGTACGCCAGAATTTGCTCAAGCGCCCTTAAGTGGCATCCGCATCAACCTTCCTTGTCACGAGCGTAACTTCATGCTCGGTCTTCCTGGAGAAACCAGGAAGCTGAAACTTCCAGCGCAGTCCAAGGGTCCATCGGACCTCGTAAAGGCGGTCAACGAAGGCATGCTTGCCTCGCTGATCTCAGTGCAAGCTATTCGTCGCCGTATCGCCGTGTGGGTCATCTACGCAACTTGAACCAGATATATTGCTGATTCATTCCTCTGCATGCTAGATACGTTTTCAATCTCGCAAACGAAGCCCTGCCTCCCTGGCATCCTGACTCGACTTTTGCGTCTTGTCTCTCCGATCTCACCCTTTGGGCGGCCGAATTGGGTCCCGCGAGTGCGATGACACATGAGAATATTTGGGCAAGACGGGCGACCGGTCAACTTGGCCTACTCATGAGCTGTGAGCCAAGTACCTGGCATCTCTCTTCAGTCTGATATTAAGGCAAGACTTGCATTCAGTACATGTATGGAACTTCCAATGTGCTAGCGACCTTCACCGCATCGCAATCCACACTTTTGCGGAATCTGCAAGTCCCGAGCTCTTGGTGACTGCTCCGTTGGGATGGATGGCCGAAGCCCAGCAACGATGCTTTGAGGCTTCTGTTAGCGTAGCCGAAGTGGTACACTTCGTACTCATGGTGCATCCTGACTTCAAACTGGAAGATCCCAATTGTGAGAAAGCAGGTGTACACTTGGAATGCATGCGCTGACACTTCGTCATCACAGTGGCCGTATGCTTGTACGAGTCGCTTCGAGTCCAAATGTGGGCTTTCGAGTACTTGATACCGCAAAGCGGACGAGAAACATGTCAATTGCGGGCTGTTGGACGGATAAAGGCTACAGTGAGCTTACTATCAAGCTCGCAGCATGTCATTGCGGACTCCCGACGTTTAGTAAGTTACGACCCGGTACTTTCGCTAGCCAACAATCGCTAAATGTCACGACAATAGCTTCGAATGTTGCATGAAGTCTTCAAGCAGACAGCTTTCAAGGTGCCCGCCTCCGACGATCGCTTGCAATCTCTCTCGGGAACTATTACGCCCGACCCAGATCTCCCTAGGAATTCTCTGATGACCACTCAAGGCAAGCACAACATTCTCGCTCGTGTGCAGCATAAGCTAGCCGGACTTTCGGGGCGTGAGTAGCTCGTGTTGCAGACGGTCTCGGCCTTGCCGCAGCTGACATCGATCATCGGAAAGAGAACGCTCCAGCAGAGTCAAATTGGGAAAGCCTGGCTCTCCGAACAAATACCCAAGGAGGCAGTCGGGACGACCAATCTGCAGCAAATTATGCAGTCGAGAAGTCTGACGAAGGTCTAGCATCTGACATCGCTATCGGAAGCGAGAACGCTTGGCCGATTAGTAGTACTCAGCCACCACTGGCTTCTCAGGACACATCGAAAGATTTCTTCACGTGGACAGATCTACTCAGTCAAGTAGAGCCTCACTTAGGGTGGCAGCCCCGCGGTGGCGATCCACTTCAAGAGCAGAGTTTCCTTGATCTTGACTTTGTTCCGGTCGCCGCCGGAGACCACGGCACAAATTTGGAGCAACTATCCATGGACCACCTGTTCGACTGGTCTCACTGCTTCGAGTACGCCTGAGCATACATTAGCTTCACATCGATGGTGCCCGTGGAGATTATTGCGCTTGTCGGTGTACAGTAGAACGAGGGCTTAATGCCCCAGTACGCTGACACAATCAATACCCACACTGCCGGGACTCGAATCAGAAGGCAAGCATGAGACGACAGTGAGATGATGACTTCATTATAGAGCGCCTAGGACAGCTCGCGTCTGGTCCATGAGCGCTCTCAAGGCTGACAGCCGATCTGGTATCCAGGCTGGACTGGCATCTGCGTCTGGCTTTCCTGCAGTGGAAGACTGGCTAAACTTCTCCTTGATTGGACTTCTGTGACCAACCTTCCGCATCAGCAGACATCTCCATGTCAATATCGCCGCGAGACTCACCTTCTTCCATCCGTTTTGCGCGTCAATTTTTGACGTTTCCTGCGGCTTAGCGCATCCTCCTTGATGAAAACCTCCACGGCGTCTGCAGTTGCATCATCAATTGCTTCTTTCCACCATGTCAACGCCGTCTGCAAATCTGAGAGCGATGCTTCACGATCCACGGCTAACGTCGAGAGGCCCTCCAGCATGAAGTCCGCCAGACCATCTTGCAGTTGTCGGATCAAGCTTGTCGCTAATGTCACCAGATAAAGCAGCGCTCAGATAAAGCTCGCGATGCACTTGGATGCATGCCAACTCACGATTGCGATCATGCATACGAACTTCTGCCCGAAGAAAGCCGAGCTGAATGCTCCCGTCAAAGGTTTCCGAAGACAGATACTGGCCTATGAAGCTCGAAAGCGATCTTCATATGCAAAATAATGAGATACCAGAACATGATCTGTGCTTTCAGCTACTTACCCTTCGGAGGCATCACTCGGATCTGGCAATTGAGGAGGCTCTTCCCCATCTTCAGAATACAGGAAGGGCTCCATGTGGGTAGTTAGAGAGCGCATGCACTTGATGAAGATCTCGACAAGGTGTATTGTCGCATCAGCATCTGAAAGACGGTCAGTATGTGGCAGATCCACTAACCAGATCAGAAACATACCTGAATCCTCTGACAGTGCAGGAAGCCAGGCTTGCGAGGCGGCTCGCCAGATCTGCAGAAAAGCAGATGCTATCTGTTCGGCTGACAGTCGGCTGCCAACGGAATTGCTAGGCTGTATCGAGCTGCAAGCTGTCCTGAGGAGACTACTCAGGCCACCATTGGTGTCGGTAGTATCCATCAAACATCGGCTACTAGGTGCAGAAGGTGTCTTTATTGAAGTCGCATCAGCGGATACCCTCGCTTGGCTTCCTCGAGGATAACATGGCCCACCTCCAGGCCTGGGGCCCAATCGGCGAAAACCGTCGGCGGAGCATACTGCGAGTCTCTTTGTACAGCTGACAGTATTGCTCTGGCTTCCACACTGGCAGAATACTGTTGATCCCTATTAACGATGACAAGACCGACGTTGGTGAAAGGCTGGATGTGAGGTCAGCTGAGACTTCTATAAGAAGGCGAGTCGATACAGACTGACCTCGTTGTCGATGTCATCGCTGGTCAGCAAGATAAACTCGACGGTCACGTGTGGCATACGGTCAACACGTTGTTCGTCCAAATTTGACATACCGAGCTTGTGTCGATACCAAGCTGCAATATTGCTCGTTAGCGATGGGACCAGAATGACGGTTTTCCACTCCAGAGGCTTGGTAGAGTGAAAGGTGCTGAAAGTGCGATTGATGAGGTCGCAAATGAGAATGACCAGGGTGTCTGCTGCCCAGAACGCATCTGCGCTCTTTGACTGTACGCTATCGTTCGACCGCGAAGTGCTGGCGCCGATTATCGGAGCGGAAGGGCGGGGCACGTCGTCTACGTACGGAATAATACCAGATTCGACAGTATCTTGAGATACTTGTGGCAGTGCCACTTCCTGAGAGACTCTGTTGTGCGAAAGAGAATATCGGCTCTTGGTAGGACTCGGACCAAGAGCGGATGCAAGGTCTTCAAAGTCGCGTTTCCGCTCAGCTTGAGCGCGCTGAGTTGCGCGTACGCGAGTAAGCCGTGTACGCCAGGTCTGCAAGCCGTTTCGCAAGCGCCTTTGATTGCACTGGCACTCGATGGAGATCTCACGTGCATACTGCAGAGATGCTTGCTCGAGAATCTCTTCCAAAAGATCGCCAGAGCACTCGTCGATTACCCGGTCCTGCTCTGACCGTATCGCAGCTTGCTCTTCTGCGTGAAGCTGACTCAGGCCGTCTGCTGCTGCATTGCGAATAGGCAGACGCAAGCAGTCATCTAGCAGAGCTGTCCAGAGCTGTGATGTGAGTCTGTCGGCGACACCCGTAGTGCTGCTAACCTGCTTCGTACCGCTTGTGGCCACTGGACTGGAACTTGCTGGAGAGGCTACACGTGTGGGACTAAGTGCTTTCTCGGATGCAAAGGCTCCCGCAGCCTTTGTTAATGCCAACGGCACTGGATTATGCTTGTTTTGTCGAACATTGGTAGACTTCGGCGTCTGAGATGGCGTGGCTTCTGCCTTGAGTAGCCTTACTGCAGTATTGAAAGACGTGGGTGCAGGTCCTGCAGGCGAGACCGGCTTTGGTGAAAAGGCTGGGGTGAAAGCAGAAGCGGCAGCATTCAAGCCCCTACTCGTAGGCGCTAGAGGTGTTTTCTTTTGTGCTATAGAGGGCGAAGGCGGTAGGGAGATGGGCGGAGTCGTCGCAGATCCAGACTTCGCCATGGGAAAGGTGGTAGCAGGTCGCGTCGCACTCTTAGGAGAGGTGGATTTTTCGGCACGGTTGACCAGAGATGGTCGCTTGGCGCGCTGCTTGCGAGCGGCCGTAAGATCGACATGGCTTGAGTAAAAATCCCCATCAATGACAGACTGGTAGCTGGCATTGCCGCGCTTTGCTTCGACTATTGTCCGTGATGCTCGCTGCTTGACCACCGGTGGATACTCTGTAGTTGCGAATTCAATGAGAAGCCTCTCACTATGTCAGTCGAACCCACCTTGCATAGCTGCCGCCTTGTGCAGCTCGACCGAGATCGGCAAGCCATGTGCACCGGTGACCACAGTGAAACCGAAATTTTCAGCGACCTCGGCGCATTGCAGCACGTCGTCGCAGCCAAGCATCCTCGCCAGCTTTGTGATGGGGTAATGCGCGTGTTGGGACATGTACGCTTTGCGAAGACAGGATAGCGCGCCCCTGCGTATGTCGACAAATTGGGACTCTGCTAGACAAGCGAGCAAGTACGAAGAGGCATCGGACGCCACTGCTTTGAAGAAGCGTGTGAACGCGTTCAAGCTGGCTTCAGAGTTTGCAGGTCTTCTCCCCCGCTCGCCGCGGGTCTCATTGTTCCGTTGTGCAAGCGCATGCAGCCGTAGAGCGGCTTGAAAGTGCATGCTATTGAAGATTTCGCGCGGTAGTAGCTCGGCTTGTCGTATTGTATCCGAATCTCTTAAATGTGTAATGAGGTAGTATGCACGGAACTCTGCTTCATGCGGACATTGAATGCCTTCGTGTCGCGCATCTTCGTAGAACTCGTTGAGAGATTGCAGGACTGGGCAGCTCAGAGAGATCAGCTGTAGTCGTAGGCGAGAAGTGTGATGTGATAGCCTACCTTTTCTCAGCTGTTCCAGCTCCTGGTTCTCGCTGAACGTTTCGGATTCTCGCAAGACATGCAAGCAAAGAATGTGATATCTCGCTATGCGCTCATGGCACTCAATAGCAAGATGCCCCCTATCATTCTGTACTGTAAAGTCTTGTCGGATAGCGCGCGTACGGTCTCGTAGGAAAGGATGTGATTCGGCCAGACTGGGATCTTGAGAGACAATGTCGTGGAAAAGGTAGTCGAGCGTTTTCTACACGAAAGTAGCCAACTCCCTGAACATCCTTGAATGCTGATTGCTTAAGCCTTCGTCATCACCCACCTTCAGAACCTTGGGGGGCCGCACATCGGAAGGCAGTGGCTGCTCATTTCCCGCTGCTGGTCGATGAAATGCCTTGACGGCTCTTTCAGGATCAATTCTGCTGGTGCTCGGGACCTTATAAGGTAAGGGCAGACGTGAGGCACGGTCAGAAGGAGGACTGAGCTGATGAGCTTCAGCCATACGTAGACTTACCATCTCCCAGCGATCAACGTTCTTTTGGTACTCTCGTTCCTCGCGCTCGAATTCTGGGCACATCTCCATACATGCAGCGTGGAAATGGATGGCTTCATCAAGTTTGCGAGGCTTGAGTGGGTCAGGTATGAGTCCAGCCGCGATTGCCTCTCTGCGTTCCTTTTCGCGTAAGGGCTTGAGCTGCAAGTACGCAAGTATGCAACGTGATAGACATCAGCGCATGCTCGGTCTATGGTAAAAGACGGGCAGACCCACCTGCATGTATCTGTTCTGACTCGAGACCACCTCGAAGCGGGTCTTGCGGGCTGCTTCAGCGCCAGAGTCGTAGAGCGTGTCATCCTTGGCCAGCTTCTTGGAGCTGGTGGCTGACGGTCTCAGATTGCTCGTCGGCCTGGCCTGGCCCGCCGTGCTGCCCCCTGCAAAGACATTCTTGATGTCCGGCAGTTCCTCGCCGCTGTCCTCGCTGGCTCCAGCCGCGTCGCTGTCTTCTTCTGGCCTGAACAGCGGTGTCCCTGCGAGCTTGCGCTTGAACGAGGTTGATCCTGCTCCACCACCTCGCCCGCGACCTAGACTCGACGACGATGTACCAGCGCCGCCCTGGCCACGCCCTCGCTTGATGGGTCGCGACGACGAGCCTGCTGACCCACTGTCCATGCTGGAGAGCCGGCAAGCAGCGCAGAGCTGGCACGCGGACGGGTCAGTGTCGATCAAGCAGTGACCATCCAGCGAGTCAATCAATTGCAAGGTCGATGCTGACATCAGAGGTGCACGAGCTGACTGTCATCAATCTGACGCTCCCGTCAACGGCTTGAGCAGACGTTGACATGATTCGAGCACACGCAGGTCTAGAATCGCAAAACTGAAAGAAGGGAAGCACAACGTTGCTTGAAGGACACGCCCGAAACACACCAGGGGCTACTGTACCTGCTCCGCGGATGCACAGATGGCGCTACTTTTGATTTTTAATTGCGAGTAACGACAGTGATCATCCGCCATGGTCACTCGTCATCGAGATGGACTTCTGGAGGCGGGAGGAGGAGGAGGACCAGGGAACGGAAGGCCTGCAAACGGAGGTGCATAAAAATGCGCAGGAGGACGTCCACCGGTCGGCGGATGATGACCAACAGAAGCTGATGGAGATGGCGACTGCGAGCTTTGACGCGGTCGCCGTCCTTGGGGTGCTCTTCGAGAGCCTTGGCGCCGGGCTACATCGCGTCTCATACTGCGGGTGGTGTTGCGGGATCCAGCAGTAAAAAGGATTATAAGGCAGCCACCAAAGGCTTCAAAACATCCTGGGGGTCTTTGTCGACCGTTGTTACGCGGCATGTCGTTGCTGACGCGCTGATATGTATTCTGTGCGTCACACCCGGGGGACGTAGAGTTGAGAAGGGCTCGAGACGAGGATCTTGAACGAAAGGATAGCAAGTCAAGAGCAACAGCAAGACTGAGCTCAGGGAATCTTTTTATAGGGTCAAGCACGGGCGTCACCAATCATGCACGATCAGCTGACCTGGTCACTGCTGCTCTGTCCTAGCACATACTGTCGTGGCTGTGCAGCCCATCGGACATATCCAAACGCCGTTAAGCGGTATACCTAGTTCGTTCTGTCGGCGAGTAAATCCAAAGTGCAACTTGAAGCAGCAGCTATGAGTGATTGTCAGCGTCACATTGACATGTGCGAGCAAATCCAAAGTGCGACTTGCAGCAGCAGCTATGAGTGATTGTCAGCGTCGAATTGACGTGTGCGAGAAAATCCAAAGTGCGACTTGGCAGCAGCAGCTATGAGTGATTGTCAGCGTCACATTGACGTGTGCGAGCAAATCCAAAGTGCGACTTGCAGCAGCAGCTACGAGTGATTCTCTGCGTCAAATTGACATGTGCTTCGAGGATACAGTATAAAGGCTAGATAGAATAGCTTTCTATCATTGGTCCGCTGACACGAGAGGACCAGTCTTCGTATCGTACGCAGGTAAAGCGTAGCTCTCCGGTCTATGCTTCGTGCTGTGCTGCCGCATGCCCTGTTTGCCAATGGCAAGCATGCCCAAAGCATACATGACCGCCAGGACCGCAGTGGACAGAACCAGCGCAACGACCGCGCCGATGAAGCCAGAAGCAAGGGGAGAGACGTGCTGTCTTCCAACTGTGGATTCGGGCCCTTGATAGCTCTCTGTCTCGTTGAGCGCGGAAATCGTACCGCAACCGCGAGAGTCGGTATTTTGGCATTCGTTGCACCACTGTCCGAGACTCGTGATTGCGTACGGCTGGCAGTGAAGTCGAATAAAAATTGTCGGCGAGATCTGACAGGCATGACAATTGTGCAAAAATTACGTACGCTCAGGCTCGTTTCCAAGTCATCTAGCCATACCGAACTTGATCCATTCGCCATCTTGACCTCTGCATAGTCCGCATCGTCCGTTCCATTCTTGAAGAGCGTAGTTATGCTATACCTCCCAGCAACACTGTCCCTGCGCACCTCGAAAGCCAAGCTAGCAGCGTAGTTTACTATACCGGCGAGTGCCGGCTGCTGCGCCGCGATACCCGTCATACTAAAGAGCGAAAGAAAGGGTTTGTACGAGAGTCCAGCCGCGTAGATCTTGGTGGGAGACGAGGCGTTGGCGATGTCATTGAGACCGCTGAAAATAACGGGGATGATGGCCCGTCCAGCGATGTTGCCGATGCTGCCTGGTTCCTGGTCGCTGAAGCCGGTATATTCGCTAGCGTGGGGTGATGCAGGGGACTCTTGATTAGCTAGACAGTACGGCAAGAGGTTGCAGGTGCCACATACTGCCAATTCGCAAGATCGCGCGCTTGCTCAAGGGTATTCTCCGAGACGCTTTGCAAGAAAGCGGCATCGTGAATCTGCCATCAACGGGAAAGGGAATGCAGCTGTCAGACTGGATGTTTGAGAACAGCAAGAGAAGAACAGACGGGAAATAAGGCTCACCCGCTGTACATTGAGGAAATCATAGACATTGTACATGTTCTCAAGCGTCACATTCCTCGTGCCGACGACTTTTGCGAAATCATCGAGGGCAGGTTGGCTCTGGGCGGCTTTGTCCTTGAACAGCTGGCTAGAGTACCAATTCTTGGTGTGCGCTGCAAACTCCGGGCACTCGACCCAAGATTCGAGCGTATAGTCGTCATCTGGGTCGATGCTGTCGACGCCTACGTATTGATAGCCTTGCAAGGGCGAGATGATGGTTGTGCCGTTTGCGAGGGTTGTGTTCGAGGCTGGCGTCGCTGGCCAGGCGCCTTGAGTCCATGCGACGGTGCTGTCGTAGATGACAGTACCTTCGCCACCTGCATCAGCTCTGTGTGATAGAGTCAAAGATAGATGTCAAAGTCAGGAAGAAGAGCAATGCAAAGTGGCGGCAGGTGAGGCTCTGCGCACCGGATATTGACCTGAGAACCGTCAAAGAGCGTAGTGTTGATGCCGTCGATGGCAGTTGCGCTTCCGGGCGTGATGTACCTGCTCCTAAAGAGCTGTCCGAGCTGCAGGTGCACTGTCAGCTGCCATACATATTACATATGTGAGCCCTCGTCGATCCTGCCGCACCTGGTACTCCTGCGCCTCTCCCAGCGGGGTGATCTCTGTGTTCGAAGGTGTGTAGGAGGTCGGGCTTTGGTAGAACCTGTGTGCGGCGTGCGGCTAATGGTCAGCTTCGCTCAATACAGGTCTCGGGAAGCAGCTGTAGCTCTACCCTTGTCTATCCCCATGTCTGAAAAGAATAAAGACGCCGATGAGCGTCTGGCTGGCCATGTCGAGCGCGGTGGCAGGCGGTGCAAAGCAAAGCTCTGTATGTACAGATGTCCACGCTATATGTTACATGGTAGAAAAGGCTCACTACTAATAGTCAAGCCGGTCACTTGACTCTTTTGATCTTCCTCACAATTAGCCACCCCCGGCAGCCGGTCTGATCAGCGGAGACAGCCGAGAGAGATCAGTAGTAAACGACGGACAAGTGCGCGGATGAGCCTCACAAGGGGGAAAGACAAGACACACACACACTCCGCGCGAGCTATTCATTTAATTGAAACAAGCCAGCAAATAATACATGTAAGGCGGATTCACTACGATGATCTCGAAGTCATTGATTCAATTACCGCAGAAACACATGAAAAGACTATGTCACCAACTGATCATCCACTCCGTTCTTGTTGAAGACAGCTTGGAACGCTGTACATGCAGTGCACGAAAGATGTAGGCATTGGCAGTATAGACACTTGCCTTGAACTATGCACACCTGTTTTTGGACAAGTCTGGCTGGCCATTCTCAGAGGCCATGCCATACCCCGTTCACGTCAAATGAAAATTCCACAAGGACAAGCTGGCTTCTCAGCCCTCTATGGCTTCCATGGTGCCTTGGACATGACGTGGCTCTTGTTGATGCCGAGGGTGATGTATCTGCGAGGAAAAAAAGCATGGGTCAGCGAAGATGTCGCTACTCGCACAGGCGATGGATTCGGACCCTACCCAATAACACCCTCTTGGAGCACTCCATTCAAGGGCTGGATATCAAACATGGGCTGGTGTCCATCGGCATGCGAATCATCAAAGATGTTCAAGCTATCGCGCCAGTTGCGGGTTCGTCCCCAAGTATTGTAGATGGGGTTCTCCCTGTACGGCCACACTTTATCGACCTGCAAGTTGAGTTCGTCTTCAAAGAAGAGCTGACCAGTATAGGCAGTCGTTCCAATGCTGAATGAATTATTGTGGGGCAATGGCGTCCATTCAGTGTGCACTTTGACATGCACGTGCGTAGCTCGACCGGTGTAGTAGCCTGGGAAAATCGAGGTGAATTGAGAAATTCCATTCTTGTCCGTTGGCCAGGCTGCGCGAAGGAAGGTTTCCCAGTCGTTGGTGCGTGGGAAGGCGCTCAAGAGTCCGGAACGAGCGCCTCCGACTTGAGGCTTTTCATTGACGAGCTCAGGGGCGGGGTAGCCGTGGCCGCTGTGTGCCCACAAGACCCAAGTACGAGGCAGACCACAATGTCAGTAAAAGCGCATGCGCAAGATTGATGCTGGAATATCCCAATGATTGGCACGCACGCATAGTGACCGGTGGCGTTGGCGTGCCAGATGTCAACGAGGACATTGGGCAGAGGCTCGCACGTGTCTACGTCGATGATGCCAATGTCCATGAGGAAGAGGATGCCAGCCTGCCACTCTGCCATGTTCTGGCGGACAGGGTGACCATAGGTGTGGTAGCTGGGCAAGCACAAAAAGTGGAGATTGGTTTCAGTGGTTGTACGCACACAGCACAGCCAGTGGAGGAGAGCAGGAGAATTGACGGTTCGACGCACTACGGCCCTTGCGTGACGATAGGCGACAAGACGCAGGTGTTGTTCTTGATCTTGACCTCTTCGACTGTGTCGCATGAGAGCAATGCAGGCGCGTTGCTGCCATCTTTGCCAGCGCCGTCGAGTCCGAGGTCGTCAAATGAGCCCTGGATGAAGAGGTTCTTGTCGGCGAGGGCGTCTGCGCCGAGCATGCGCTGCTTCCATGCTGCCTTGCGCTGCTCGTTGTAGGCCTGCGTGTCGTGCGAAATATATACATGAGGATCAGCTTTTTGGCTCCCTCTTCGTGGCTCTATGGTTGCCCCGGTCAAGCACGGAAACCACCAAGGCACAGGACGCACCTTGATGGCCGGGGCGCAGTGGTAGATCTGCGACTGGAGGGCGTTGAACTCCTTGATGTCCTCTGGGGTCTTTGGGCCGTGGGCTGGCGTGTTCAATGGATGTGGTCTCATCAGCCATTGCTCCTGGCAAAAAGCTCTTCCAGCTGGCCCGCTCACCTGCGACGAGGGCGACACCCGCTGCGAGGACGGCTGCCGCGTACTTCATTGTGAGCAGCGAGCGAGTGTGTATTATGTGTGCAGTTAGTCAAGAAGCAAGAAGCGTCTTCCCCCCGTCTGCCTCATTTATGCCGGCGCCCATTGGGAGCGCCCTCCGCGACTCTTGCTCGATCGCGCTCGCTGCCGGGCAGAATGTTGCGCCCCGCCAGTGGTGGCGAATCCCGCACTCCGACACGGACAGGGAGCGGATGAACAGATCAGCGCGGGCTGCAAGCACACTCTGCAAGCACACTCTGACACTCAGTACTACAGTAGTACTGCTACTGACACTGACAGACTCGTCAGGGCAAACGGAAAGAGAACTACATTGCACAGGAACAGGAGAGGCTGATAAAGAAGAGCATTGTGATGGATGGAAAGAAAAGAGAAACGGAATAAGATGAGAAGAAAACAGGCAGAACTTGGAGATACTGAGCTCATGGCAGACAAGACGATAAACGGCAGAGACGAGAGGCGGAGGTAAGGTCAGAGACACAGGAAGGAGGACCGGTACGACGAGGGACCGATAAATGATGGCTGGGCGGAAGGAGGTTTCAGATGAAGGATCACCGGTGAACATGGAAGATAGTATGATGGGAGAGGATATAGAGGGGGAGGAGGAGGAGGAAGAAGGAGAAGAAGAAGGTCGCGCTCGCATAGCTCAAGAGCTTTTTGGGGTTCCCATTATGGACATGCTTTGACTGCCCTTCAGCATATTACGAACGCAAATGTTGTAGAGCCGTCAGAGAGACCTGGGATTTTGACTAGATGTACCAAGATTCGGGCAGTGACTGGATGCTTGGCCGCTTTTGCGCCTTCACCCATCAGTTGTTACTGAGAATAATTGTACTGCGAGTAGGCAGGTGGGGGTGGGTGCGGAGACCCATTCGAACGATTTTGAACGCCTGAGGCACCTGAGGCACCTGCAGTAGGGGCCCGAGTTCGTCCACGGCTCTGATCAGCAGCCTGAGACTGCTGTTGGCCGGAGAGCCCAGCGGACCTATCCTGCAAAGGATAGGCTTGTCCGCCAGAGGTAGTGGTGCGAGGAGCGCTTCTGGACCTGCTTCTTGCCTGTCTACGACCACAGCTGCGGCAGTTGCCAAAAAGGTCCACTCCATAGTTGTCCTTCAAGTACTTGTTGCACCTGCATAATCCGAGAACTGCACCCCCTGCGACCAAAAGACCCACACCGCCCGCCGCGGCACCGTACTCTGCGTCCGACATGCAAACTCCCATTGGTGGCTGATGTTTCCTGCCCGTGCTGCAGGGCCCGTTGTCGAAAGTGGCATTTCCCCCTCCTCCTCCTCCGCCGCCTCCTCCTCCACCCGTGCGGCCACCACCACCACGGCCACCACCGCCAGATACGGCGCGCGTATCATAATGCGGGTGGCCGTCTGCCAGTGATGGAGGAGCACGATGAATCCATGTGTCAGCATAATACCCTTTGGTGGCGGCACCGTGCGCCTCATATGGAGAGTCGGCGACCACAATGTGCTGCTTGCATCATATTTACAGGGCATTGACTCACAGTAGGAGTTGGCGTGCGAGGCCGTGTTGCTGGGAGCAAGACCTTGATTGCTACTGCTTGGCTGCTGGGTTTGGGCTTGAGCTACACTGGTAGCAGCTGTAGCTGCGGTGAAATTCCTCAGGTACTGTGGCATGATAGCGATAGATACGCGGGGCGAGTGTGGAGTAAGGCGGTTGGAAGCACGAGTAGGAGAGGAGTGCTGGAGTGTTCTGAATCGGAAGGTGGAGGAATCTGACCTGCAGAAGCAGAAACAAGAGGCATCAACGAGCAGAGCGCGACTTTTATACCCCAACCCCAGACTCGCGCAGACAGATCTGGAAGGGGGATTTGCGCGATTGTGTCATGCAACCACGCACAGCAGTAGCAGTAGAGTCGCTCTGCAGGAAAAGGAATTGGACCGAAGCAAGGCCTAGATTTGGCCAGCATGACAGTAGTGAGCGGACAGAGCGCTCGTACGAGAGTTACTAAGCGGGGAAGAGAGAGCATTTAGACAAATAGCTCGACCTCGTCAAATCATCATCATGAGCCCTCGATTCGTCAAGGTGGCCGTTCGAAATCGCAGATAGGGGACACTGCTCAGGTGGCAAGCACAGCATCCACATCTGTGACGGTCCAGCTGCCATCCGGATGGTCGTAAACGTGTCGGGGCGGTGCTGGACAGATATGGAAGGTCTGTCCAGCTGCTTGTCTCTGCTCAACCGAAATGCTTCCGCTTCGGACGTGGTGGTCGCAGCAGGAGCGATACGATAGACGATGCTCAAGAACATGTTTCATGTCCAAGTGTGGTGGCTCTTGACGACTTGCTCGATGCGATCCTGATAGTGTGCCCAGCGACTGCGAGCCAGCTCCTCTGTCGACGTCATGCTCCAGCACTCGCTTCTCCAATGTGAAGCCATACGCGTGTTGATCATCCGAATGCGCGTGATAATTGCATGTACTTGGCTACTCGTGTGCAGCTTGTTGGATCCAAGCCGCCACTCCTGTTCGTTCAGCGTCTCGGCGGGCGTGGGAGGGCAGCTCGAGCTGCTGCGTCAGAGTCCAACTGATGAGGCGGAGGCCATCTGTATGAGTCGCGCATGTTGTTCTGCTCGCAAAGAGCGCCGTTTCGGGCACTCGACAAGCTGCTGCCTTGCAAACAGGCGGAGGGTCCACCGATGATCGACAAGAGTGATGGACTGGGACGATAGCAGGAGCAGCCCAAGGGTAATACGACTCGGATTGACGCCTGGGGATGGTTCGGGGTGCACTGGACATTAGGGTGGGCGAGTGAAGCGCAGTCTGTGTGTGGCAAACCTAAGGACAACTGGAACTTGAATGGACACGCTCTATGAATTCGATGAAATGCATGCCGGGGACAGTTGAACGCGGTGGTTGCAATCTAAAGGGTAGAGCAGAGTGTAAACAAGGCTGTAGAAAAGAGAACAATCTGAAATTGAAAAGGGCAAGAGCGGAAGCGCAGGAGCCAGAGCAGTGGCACGCGTAGGCTGTTGGAATTTTTCAATACCGTAATCAAAACAGTCCGCCGAATATTCAACTACCGGGCGTAGAGTTGGACGAGGCATTGGTGGAGTTGGGGTGATTATACCAGTTGGCATGCGCATAGGGCTGACCCTGAGTTGCGTTGCCCGTCTGATAGCGATTACCTTGTGCCTGCGGTCGATTGCCGCTCGAGAATCCTCGCTGCGGAAGAGGGATGTTATTGCCAAGGCCATGCGACCTCCCGCCACTATTGCCTGCGTTGTCTCGGGGCCTCATAGGCTGTCCACAGCATGTGAAGGCTGCTTTGGTTTTCTTGCGCACCGACTTTGAAGCGGAACAGACAGCACAGATGACGAGAAACGTTCCAATAATGCTCACGCCCGCTGCGCCGCCCTGAGTGAGACACCTTTCTTTTCCATTAACAGTGTAATAGGTGCCAGATATGCAAGGGCTGTCGTCGCTTCCGCCTCCGCCTCCGCCCCCACCTCCTTTCTTGCGCGGTACGAGGGTATGGAAGACGGAGCTGCCAGCGTTCAAGGGGCCGCGTCCTGATATAGAGATAGCTTCTGATTATCACATATATGTACGGTGTCCGATCGCTCGAAGACTCACCAGTGTAGCCTTGGGCACCGTCAGCATTGGCACTGGCGACGCCGGCAAGGTTCGGGTCCCTGTGACGAGCACTGCTTGCAGCTGGCGCGACCTGGTGACCGACGTGATTATTTGGGGGCTGGATGACACCTGCGGTCGTTGTGCCAGCAACAAGGGCTGTAAGCGTCTTGAGTGCTTTGACCATTGTAGGTGTTGAGAGTGGATGAATGGGACGCTCGAACAGAACGGGAGAGTCGCTTGTCAAGTTTACAGTTGTACTCGAGCCTGGCGGTTGGATGGAGCAGAGCCAAGTGAACGCCAGTAGCTAGTCTACGCTTTTTGTAGTTGCGCAGGCAGCACCGCTGGCCAGGCGACCTGCAATCGTGCAAACGCTAACCAACCGGCCGGCAGGGGAGCAGAACAGCCTGACAGCGCGGTCGTTCTGTGCTGGTAACCGAGCGGGGCCCTTTGGTCTGGTGGAGTCGAGCGTAGGCGGTGCATTTGTCAAGTCAGCTCAGGAGTTGCTTGTCTCTGCTGCCGCTCCAGCGCAGGGAGTGATAAGGGACGACTTCGGGGTGTCTTGCAGATGCCTCGAGCGTGACGCCATAGTTGTGGAACGGCTTCGAGTGTCTCTTGTCCTGCGCGCCGCGATAGCACATGCTAGAGGGTGGCTGTCTTCAGCAACTGTGCTCGTGAGCGGTGCAGGAGATGAGCGCGTTCGAGCACGTCAGTGTGCGGACCAGCTATCGGCGTGAGTTGCGCATGTCACGCTGTCTGGCTGTTCGCCGAGTGCGCTGTGTCGGCGGGTAGACAAGCTGCGAGGCCGTCTTTGCTCGCTGTAGTAGGGCGTGAATGATCGATGCACTTTGAAGACAGTGAACACGCCATTGCTTCAGCTTTTCTTTCACCTTGCCTCGCACTCGACTCGTGCACTGCGTCTCAGTCATGGCGTCTGCAGCGAGCACCAGCAGGACTCCCGCCGCCTGGCCTGCGCCAGAGCCTGAAGCCGGCGCATCGCTGCTGCTGGCCTTTGCGCCTCCAGCGGGCTCGCCAGCAGCAGTGCCCCAGAGGCGGACAGTCCTCGTCGTTGGCGCAGGCAGACTCGCCTCTGTGCGCACATTCGCGTGTCTCGAGGCTGGTCTGCGCGTCGCTGTGCTCGCTCCAACTGCGGCCATCGATGCAGAGCTGCAAGCTCGAATTTCAAGTGGTCAAGTAGAGCAGCTCGAGTGGCCGGCGTGCTTGGACTCACAGCATTGCAAGCACGACGAGCAGCACAATTGGACCGAATACATGCAACAAGAGCTCCCCGTCCATGTCCTCGACGACCTCCTCCTCGTCTGCGTCACAGACACGATATCTTCAACTTCCGCCACCACCTCTGCACCCTCCACGCGATCTCCCGCCTCGGCGCTGGCTCTTCGCAGCGCATTCTTCAAGCTACGCATCCCAGTCAACGTCGCAGACTATCCGGCCTTGTCCGACTTTCACTTTCCTGCGACCTACCGTTTTCCTCTTTCCGAGCCGACACCCATTGCCACCACTTCTTCTTCCTCCTCCTCCTCATCATCATTATCCCAACAAACCGCAAGTCCGCTTCAAATCGCAATCACAACGAATGGCAACTCGTGCAGGCTTGCATCTCGTATTCGTCGAGAAATTGTAACCAAGCTTCCGAAAAGCGTCGGCAGTGCGGTGGCGAAAATCGGGCAGCTGCGTGCAGAAGCTCGTCGTGTGGACAGGGAGCGACATGCTCGCGACGCGCACCACCGAATGCAGAAAGACGACGCTCTGCACCTCGATGACTTTGAGCAAGGAGAGCGGGAAGAAGGATGGTCCGCAACTCAGCTCAACAAGCCCGTCCCGCAGATTCTGGCACCCGCTTCATCGTCTCGCTGTACATCCCTCAACAGAATAAAGAAGCGGCCATTCTTGCCCCCATTCGATATAGCCACTGGCAAGCCTTTACACCCCTCGCAAATGCCCTTGACACCGCCAGCTACGCCTCCAGCACATTTGAGTCAAATGGAGGCGTTCTTGAGTAGTAATGATGGAGCAGCAGAAGAGATCGTCCCGCCTAGCTTGACAAGGATGCGGTTCATTGCTCAAATATGTAAGTTGAAGCTTCATATCGGGCGGATCTAGACGGCTACTAACTTATACTTGCACTGCAGCCGAATACTGGCCCATCGACCGTCTGGCAGGGCTCACAGAGGTTGAGGGAAAACGCGTCATCAGCTTGTACTCGAAGGAGGGGGACCACCAGCGACCAGCTCAGCAATCATTGTCTAGTGCAAGCGGGCAGACTGGCCAAACCTTGTCCTCCAACAATATTGGACAGAACAGCGCGGGGACGGCCAGCACCAGCGCTTCTATCAACGCCCAGCCACATGGCTCAGAATCGGACGACTTTGTCGCGCCGCGGCACGAGCTGTCTCTAGCTTCTACGTCGACGGCCGCTGCACCACCGCCCGCCAAGGGCAAGATTTTCCTGCTCGGCTCCGGGCCTGGTTCGCCTGCACTCCTCACGATGGCCGCGCACACACTGCTCACAAAGCACGCGACGCTCATCTTATCCGACAAGCTTGTGCCTTCTGAAATTCTTGCGCTCATCCCGCCCTCCATCCCACTGGTCATTGCCAAAAAATTCCCTGGAAATGCCGAAGGAGCACAGAATGAGCTTATGGATTTAGCTCATCAAGGTGCCCTGCGAGGAGAGACCGTCGTCCGCCTCAAACAAGGTGATCCATACGTATATGGCAGAGGAGGCGAAGAAGTCCTCTTCTTCCGCGAACGAGGCTTCGAGGCCGTAGTGGTGCCCGGTATTAGCTCGGCGTTCGCAGCACCCTTGATGGCCGGCATCCCTGTCACTCAGCGGGGCGTGAGCGAGTCTGTTACAGTCACCACCGGAGTGGGAAGAAAAGGCAAAGGCGTTACGCTGCCTGGCTATGAACGCTCACGGACTTTGACTGTCCTCATGGGCGTTGCGCGCCTCGAAGGCGTAGTGACCGCTCTCATATCTGCAAGTGGGCAGGAAGGAAACGGCAGAGAAGGAGGCGGACGCCAAGGAGCTCCATACCCACCCTACTGCCCTATTGCAATCATCGAAAAAGCATCTTCGCCCGATCAGCGTATGGTCGCATCCACGCTTGAAGGGATAGTTGATGCACTAGAACGTGCAGGCGACCAGCGTCCACCGGGCATGATGATCATTGGCTGGTCTGTGCTCGCGCTCGAAGGCAGAGGCGACGTTCAGGTCCTCGATGGTGTCGAAGGCATGACGGAAGCCGAACTAGAGCAAGTGGACCGCCAAAGAGTCGCCCGGTGGCTCGGCGAGTCAAGGAGCATTGTCAGAGAAGGCTTGGACAGCAGCTGGTCCGATCTAGTGGCTCTGCAAGATACTCCGACAATTGTACATTGAGTTTGGCTCCTGATCTTTCACTGTCTTGCATCCTATCAGCAGCATGTCTAATTTTGTCAGTCAGTAGATAGCAGGCAGTCTCAGCATAGCATATCGTCTTGTCGTTGGAATGAACATTAGAAACAGCAGCGTTCGGCGCTTTGCAGGCGTCTGCTCTACGGATCACGAGACTTCTGCTTTTAATTACTGCAAAGGGGAAAGGGCTCGGGCGACTTTCTAGACATTGTAGAAGATCGCTGCAGGAAGAAGGGTGTGCATTTCAGCTAAAAAGTTTTTTCTTGGCGAATGGGGACACGTGAACTTACGCGCCGGTGTGTTGGGCTCAGCGCCCTCGATGATCTTCGCATCGTACCCTTGTGCAGCACCATCGGCGCCCAATTCTTGCGCCTTCGCTAGGCCCTCATCCGAGTAAGAGACGTCCAGTGCTTCAAGCTTGAGCTGATTCTTGATATAGCCGTACACTGTATCGACTGTCTGCTTCTCGTCGAATGTAGTCGCTCGGTCAAAGGACGCTTCGCCGTTAGACACTCGTTTCTGAATTGATCACCGATTGAGCGTCAGCTTTTGGCAGCTTCCTCGTGCCTCGCGCGACGTACCGCAAACATCACGCAGAAAGGCATTGCGCGCTTCTCCTTCAGCAGCCCCTTGGATGCAAGAACCTCCTTGAGCTTGCCGTTGTTCAGCTCGCTAGTGGCCGGGTCATATAGATCACGCAAGCTTTCGATACATTGCGTTTGCCATTGCGGGTAGTCTTTTGCAACGAAAAGCCTGAGACCTTTGGGTTTCGCAGGATCAAAGGTAGCTGCTTTGCCTTTTGCTTTCCGCTTGGCAAAGTTGAGTTCTGCTGAGCGAACGCTGTTGACGAGTTCCTTGACGTAGGTGACTGCGTCTAGGGCTGATTGGTCGACAGCGGCTGATGGTTCAGGGAAGAGTGCGTGCTGCACAGAGTTCGTTTCGCCGACAATCTCCTTCCATACCCATTCGGCGTAGTGGGGCGCAATAGGAGTGACCGCCAGAGCTTGAACACGTATCCACCAGAAGAGCAGCTCGCGATGCACGCCCTCTTCCCCGACTGCCACAATGTACTCGTCTCTGACTCGCTGCAGTTCGAAAAAGCCGTACTTCAAGGCGTCCTTGTAGAGGGCATCGACGTATGTCTGCTTGGTCTTGACTAGCAAGGCATTGCATTCCGCTTCGAAGGCCTTGTCCCAGAAGTTCTTCTCGCCGGTACGCATGCGACCTTTGTGCTCCACTTGCTCCTGCAAGCGTTGTCTGCTTCAGCGGCAGATAACCGAAGACTGATAGCAAAGTACCTACCTTGCACCAGTCAGTGAGCTTGTACAGGCGAAGAATAGAAGCGTTGGCAACCTCTTCATCGAAGTTGGCATCTTCGATTCCATCGCCCGCGTATGCCAAAGCCAGTCGCGTCGCGTCCGCGCCGAATTTGTAGATAGACTCTTTCAGAGTCAGCGAGTTGCCGGTCGATTTCGACATCTTCTTGCTGTTTAGCATCAAATGTCCATTTGCGCGCATGCTTCGTGGCCAGAGCTCCTCGGGGAAAAGTGCCGAGTGAACGTAGATGCAGAAGGTCAGATGATTGGGGATCAAATCCTTGCCAGAGGACCGGATGTCCATTGGGTAGAAGCTGGAGATGAAGGCTGTCAGCTTTTCAACTACAAAGAGCGCTGACATGGTGACACCCACTAGCGGAACTCTCGTCGTAGCGACTCGCCCTGCTCGCGCGTGATCTTAGCATCTGCAGGGAATTCGCTTCCGCTGAAGATGTAATCCCAAGTTGAGTCTGTCAGGTCTTCCGCCTTGATGCCCGCAGGTCCGACCTGGCTTCCGTTGATGACCCCGCCTTGCAGCAAGTGTGCGATCGTATAGTAGGCCATGTAGATTGTGGAGTCGGAGAGTGATTCGACCAGCTGTGACTTGTCGAATGGTACTCTTGTGCCGAGACCGAATGCACGCGCACACGCCCACTGCCTCAGCCAGTTCAGGACACCCTCGAACGCATTACGCGTTTCCTTTTGATATGTGTTCATCTGGGCAAGCAGTCTAGGCGAAGAAACAGAATAATCAGAATGTACAACCATACATAGCTGATGGATGAAGAAGCTCACTTTTCGGCTTTTGGCTTCCACTCATCGGAACCATAGTCCATGTACCACTGGTCCTCGAGGGCGACGACGCACTCGTCTCCACTTCGGCTCATGACCAAGCTCATCGGTTCCTGATAGTCAAATGCCAAGCCGGCGCTGAGCAGATCTTCCCGGACCTTGGGCTTCGCCTCCTGCACTGGCATCCCCTTGTATTTGCCGACGATCATCGTACCCTGGTAGAATCCTTCCTTGTATGCAATTTCCTTGGCTTCAGCCAGCTGCTTGACGTCTTTTTGCGAATTGATCTTGAGCTTCTTGCATAGCTCGATGGCGGTGAATTCGCCGTACGTCGGGGTCGATAGGACAGAGACGATTTCGCCTGCGACCCATGCAGGGTCGATTTTGTAGTATTCAGGCTTCTTGCGCAAATCCATGTAGGTCGCATAGTCGTCTGGCGAGTCTGAAGGGCAAGATGTGACGACACCGGTACCCTGAAAGCCATACATTAGTTATATGAACGAGCACTAGACTTGCGAATGACATACCTTTGTCGCCGAGACACCGTCCATAGGCAAGACATAGGCTTCCTTGACGAGTGAGTTCGGTGGAGAGACTTTTGTGCCAACAAGGTCGCTACCCTTGATGTCCGCAATCTTGGGCCATTTTCCACTTTCTTTGAGGATATTCTGGAATGCCATATTTCGGGCCGCACGCTCCGTGACGAGGTAGACGGACTCGCCATCTCGCGCTTCGTAGAGGCCATAGGTGATGCCGGTGCCCACCCACGCATTGATCTGCGCATACGTCGTTTCAGATCGTAGAGTCGCAGCGACCATGTATGCTTTCTTGCCAGCGAGCTTCTGGCCGAGATCTTTTGCAGCATCGCTCCATTGCAGGACCTCCATTTTCAAGGCGGTATATTCCTGCGGACCGACTGCCTCTCCTGATGCTCGGTCGTGGTCCATGCACGGCTGTCCATCTTTGGGCGAATAGATGGTGTGTCGCTTTCCGTACTTGATGTACCCCATATCCCTGAGCTTGCTAATCTGCCACCTCACAAAACTGTCATAGTATGGGTTTGCATCCGTAGTGATGAAGGAGCGACGCCAGTCGACGCGCGCACCCATTGCTGTAAGATCGGCACGAGCGATGGGAGGGAAGTACTTGATCCAGTACTGTGGGTCTGCAAACTTCTTGATCTCAGACCTTGGCACGCCGATGGACTCCATGATCTGGAACTGGTATGTCAAGCCAGTCGACTTGGCGTTCACTTTTGATTTCTTCGACTTGTCGACGTTGGATGTGCTTGTGGAGGTCGTGGGAGCAGTCTTGTCAGCAGTTGAGACTGGCTGCGTCTCGACAGGAACGTCCCTGGGCGACAAGTTGCGAGTCAGCAAAAAGGCAAACCAACAGTCCTATCATTCGAGAGTCGCCTCACTGTGCGCCATTGACTTGACTCTGCTCATCTTGGAAGTTTTCAAATTCCTGACCGAACATTTCCATCTCCCTGACGAGCTTGTCCGCGGCTGCCTTGATAGGCATGCCGGTACAGTGAAAGCCCACGGGAAAGAGAGCGCGCTTTCCCAGCATGCGTCTTGCAGCAAAATGCTTTCAGCATACATACGTGAGCATGCCATGATCCAGTGCAAAGAGGTAACCCACTCGAAGCCGGTGGCAAACTCGATTTTGCTGATGGTGAAGCCATGTCCAAGATGCAGACTTCCGTTCATGTAGGGATAAGGGAAGCTGCGCAGTCCATTAAAGTCAGCTTGAGATCTCATTGTAAGGCGTCAGAAGCCGTTTAAACACGAAGGGACGTACGTTCCGAAGAATTTAGGGTACTTTTGCCGGAGTTCCTCGCCAGACATGTCTTTGAGAGCGGCATCTGATGCACACAAGTGTCAAGCGTCAGGAAGAGTGACGAGAAATATAAAGCATCAAGCGTTATCACCTTCTGAAGCTGGCGAGTTGATTTCGAACAGTTTCGCCTGAGGCAGCGAGCGATCACGTCTCGTCAGCGGTCACTGAACAGACTCATGGCGACAAGGCAACGAGGGACTAACCTGCTCCCATTCCTGCTGGTATTTCTTCTCAATATCAATCAGAAAGTCTCGTTTGACGGTCTGTTGATGTGATGCGTCGTCGTGGACAAATACAAGCACGAGTCAGTCCGGGTACCCTCGTTGCAGCATGACCTGGATGCAACAAGATGACAGGCACCACGCACGTTCTCAAGCTTCATGGTCTCCTTGCCCTCCATGGCCTTGAAAGCAGCCACGGCGGCCGAGACCTGTCCATTGGCAGGTGGTGCTGCCATCTTGCGAGCTCGACGGGCGTCTACTTGGAAATTTGTCCTCGAGCTGCTGGCTGTCCAGCGGCGGCTGAACGACAGCAGGGATACGGTGCGACCGTACGTTGCGACGCGCGCAGATAGCAGTGCGCCCTTGAGAGGTGCCGCCGCCGTCGTCGCTGCTGTGAATTGTCGGGTGCAGGTCTGCGCCCTTGTTCGGTTGCCGCAACGCAGAGGTGCAGCAAAAGAACACGTGCACTTGGGTAAAGGGCAAAAGCTGATCAAGTGATGGACGAGCAAGGTGCACGACAGTCGAGTCGCATCTAATCAAAAGTCTACTGCCTTTTGCATTTCATGAGACTCTCCATTGCCAAAAGCTGTAATCTAACGACGCCTGCGACCGAGGTCCAGTGGCGGGCTCAGCTTTCTCCTCTTCTTTGGCCTGGTACCTCCAATCTTGATTGGCGTCGCATCAGTGATCCTTCTAATCTTGCGCTTGATCTCTTCGCCTCCTGCGCTTGCCAGTGCCGCGACAAGAGCTTCTCTGCCTTGGCCAAACCCTTTGAGAACCAGCTCGAGCGTAGATACTGGAGCGTCGCGAATCTTTCTGCCGTGCTTTGTCGTGCGGTCTTTGGTGCTGCATACCACATCGAAGTAGACTCGTCAACATTGAGTGGAAGAGACTACGTTCATTGAATACGCCCACCCCAGCTGCCGGATCAGGTGAAACATCTGCAAGCTCGCCCTCGTAGCAGCTTCAAAAGTCCCCCTCTGAGCTTTGCGCAAGCCCAGCAATCCCGGACTAGCTCTCAGGACCGTCTGGCCAAGTGTCTTTTCGTCCACTTGTACGTCTCTTGTCGTCGTCTGTCCGTTCGCATAGGCGCCGTACATGGCCTTGAGGTTATGAGCGTCCACAGGCAGGTCCCTTGTCAGTGCGAGGATCGTATTGTGCTTGCTGCAGTGCGCGTGTAGCTTGTACGGCATGCCTGGGTCGAGGCCGAATGCAGGCGAAGAGATAGAAGGCCTGTTGTCGCTGGCTGGCTGTCGTGCTCGCTGCCCGTATTGACTGAAGGGAGGTGGAGCTGTCGAACTTGAAGTGCTGGTGGTCGTGGATGTAGATGCACTTGAGGTAGAGGCCGGCGATGAGGATGACGATGACGACGATGGGGTCGACAGCAGAGCATCAAAGTCTGGTTTTCGCGCTTGACTAGCTCCCGCTGAATCTCCCTGCTGGTCACCACCCTGCCCTGCTGCCCTGCTCCTCCAGCTCGTCGAAAAGTTTCGGCGGCTCCCTTGGAGTAGCTGCAGCTGCCGGGCGATGCATCGCAGTGCGTCGTGGGCGTGCGTGGCCGACTGCGCGCATGTCCTGTTGACGGACATGCTGGTGGTACGCCTGTAGACTTCAGTCGGTGTCAGTCTGCTCTGTCTGGCCGTGCTGGGCGAAGCAGCATGGATGATCGATCCCATGCAAGCAGGTCTATCTAGACACGCTGCATCTTGACCAGCTACGCACACTTGTCACACTGCAAGCTGGTCAGCCATGGATAAGGTCGACATCACCCAGTTCTTTGCAAAGGTGGGCATACTTGCATCGACAGACTGTCTCTTCCAGCTGCACAACTCCGCCGCTCCTCCCTGCCAACCTGTCCTCGTGACTCGCTCACATCGCTGATGCTTGTCACTCCCAGCGCTCAGAAGTATGGAAGCCAAGTGCAATTCGAGGCTTGTTCCCCCTGGAGCAGAGACCAAAGTGCGCTTCAATCCGCAGCACACATACATTCTCCATCAGCTGACAAGGTGTCGTGTCCAGCATGATCTCGTTCCTCGCGGGCAAGCCCAACCCCTCCACTTTCCCATTCGAGTCGATAAGCATGAAAATCAAGCCTGGCGTGCCGATGAAAGATGCAGATAAACAAGATCACACCATCACTATTGATGGCGCCGAGCTCGCCGAAGCTCTCCAGTGAAGTCTTGCCACCACGGCATCTTTTTGCAGACTTGTGCTGATTTGGACGTCTGGTCTTGCAGATACGGAGCAACCGCAGGTCTGCCAAAGCTCGTCAAGGTGAATGGAAGCTCATCGCCTCGATACTTTCGGCCTCCAATTCCATCATCGCCGACTGAACTGACGACCTTGCTCGGCAATCTATTCTTGACTCACAGTGGCTTGAAGACTTCCAGACGTTTGCACACAAGAGGAAGAAAGACGAAGGTTGGCGCGTAAGCTTGGGTATCGGCTCGCAAGATTTGCTCTCCAAGGTGAGCTTCGTCTTAATATCAAGCTCGCAGAAAGAAAGCTAAGAAACCCAATCTCTGGCATTGCGTGGCTTTCTGCTGTTTGTGAACGGCCTGATTGCAGGCTTTCCAACTCCTTGTAGACGACGGCGACGCTGTACTCATGGAATCGCCCGCATACGCGTACGCCGAAGGATATGCTCGTCTGGTCGTCCCAGACAAGAATACTGCTGACGAAAGGTTCGGCAAATTCCTTTTTTTCTGTTCACCCCATTCTCCCTCTGGCTTTGCCGATGCTGTCTCGCTGCGGCTAAATCACCTGTCGCTCCGTGTGCGTGTTGCAGTGGCACATTGGGCGCTTGCTCGCCTACTCATCCCGAGCTTATCGGTGAGTCGCACAGAAAATGAGAGCATTTTCACGGACTGTCGTTCTGACCAACTTCATCTATTGTACATATGAACGACGACAGAGGTCGAGTCGGACAATGACGGCCTCTCGCCAGATTCACTTCGCAAAGTGCTGCAGAATTGGAAGCAAGACCACCCTAACAAGAAACAGCCTCGAGTACTGTATACCATCCCAATGGGATCCAACCCATCAGGCGCTTCTATTCCAGAATCGCGCAAAATTGAGGTGTGAGTTGCGCCTGCACAGCATCTGATAAAATGCTGCTGCCACAAGAGCTCACAAGGCTGAATGAAATTAATCTATCCCAAATGAAACAGTCTCAAGATTGCAAAAGAGTACAATCTAGTCATCATGGAAGACGACGCATATGCATTCCTCTATTTCGGACCAGCGGATAAGAAAGCACGATCGTACTTTGAGCTCGAAGCAGAGGTCAACAACCAGGTCGGCCGTGTCATTCGCTTCGATAGCTTTAGCAAGATCTTGTCCAGCGGTATGAGACTCGGCTTCGCGACTGCACAAAAAGAGTTTCTGGACCGCATGGATCTCATCACTGCCAATTCAAAGTGAGCCTCGGGACATTCTGGCCGACTCCTTCGAGAAGATCTTGCTGATTTCTCCATGTCTGCGGCTCGTCTTTTGGAACAGCCTGCAATGCCCTTCGACAACACAAATGATGGTCTATAAACTGCTAGATCAATGGGGTCCTTCTGGGCTGATCGAGCATTGCTCGCACGTTTCCGCCTTCTACCGCGAAAAGCGGGACATGTTTGAGACCGCGGCACGCAAGCATCTATCCGGCGTTGCAGATTGGACAACACCCGTCGCTGGCATGTTCCTATATATCCGAATGCACCTCACGACCGATGGAAGCGAAGCAGACTCATTTTCAGTCATTCGAGAGAAAGCAGTCGAAAAGGGCGTACTGGCCGTACCAGGGACGAGCTTTATGCCTTCTGGAAGCAAAAGCGCGTGTGTCCGAGTCAGCTATAGTCTGGCAACGCCCGAGGACGCCGAAGAAGGGTTCAAGCGCTTGAGGGCTGTTATAGATGATGTCAGGGCTGGCAAGTAGAGCTTTCTTTCAACATGGGATGTCAGATTCAAGAATACAGTATAATACAGACGGCTGTCCTTGCACGCAAGATTGACTGATGTACTGACAACAAGGCTATGGACTGACGATGGGGTTGGATGGCCAACCCCTTCATGGAGTTTCTGCTTTGTGCGACTTTGGTTGCTGACCTAGCAAGCCAGGCATGATCTCCAGCAATTCTGGCTTGAGATCAGATATCCGATTACAGCCCAACAAGCGCATTCCCGTCGTCAGCTCATCAGACATAACTATGACATTGGGAAATAATGTGAGTGTAACTTCCGGATTGGCTTTGAGCGGCATTGAGGACCTACTCTGGAATGCTCGCGTAACGCCTTCTTCGCCATAACAGGCTTGGGCGTAAAATGGCACCCGTCCAAGACCGACGCCCTTGGCACCCAAACATAGCGCTTTCAAGACGCTGTAGATGTTTTTAGGCGTTCAGCTCTTCAGTCTCATGCAGTGTTGCTTGAGCATTGGCGCTCACTCTGTGCCTCGGGTAATTCCGCCATCGATATAAACTTCGATTTTTTTGAGCAAATCCGGTCGCTCAAGGTGTGTACGCGCTAGAACGGCCAGAGGTGGTGGCTAAAGAATGCAAAAGATGAGTGAGTTGGGCAGGTCACAAAAAGTACCATCTTTGAGAAAAACAAGCCCGCTGCGTACCGCGTAGTCTAATTGTCTTCCCTGAAGATCAGAGTTGAACCTTAGCATACATTCGTCCTAGGATGAAGGAGACAGACACCCACGCCGTGGTTTGACAGGATAACAGCAGTTGCCCCGTGCTTGTACGCTAATTCGATGTCGTCGACTGATAGGACACCTTTGACCATGACTGGTATACCAGGCGCGTGCTTCTTGATATAGTCAACGTCCTTCCAAGAAATGTCGGCTAGCGATCCCGAGAGTTGGCAACTGATCAGCTTCATCCCTATTCATTCGCTTCCGGAAAACAGGACACAAGGCTAACGCACGTTCTAGAGTACCCATTGCCAAAGGCTTCAAGCCTTTGATCCCTTCCTTGATCTCTCCAGCAGCAAGAAGTCGTTCCGGATGATTTCTGTTTTTTTCATGATTGCCCAGCGCAACCGCATCGAGCGTGAGCACAATAGCGTCTACTTTGCCTTCTTTTGCAGTCTTCAAATCAGCATCGTTGCGCGCTCGATCTCCACGCCTCAGGTAAAGTTGAAACCAGAATTTTGCCAATTTCCCATTCGGTCCATCTGCTTCTTTCAATTTTTGACGCTCTTCGAGCAGTTCAGCGAGAGATACGCTGCTTCCGTTGGATACCATTTGGATTAAACCGTTGTTGTGCGCGCAGCGTAATGAATTGATTTCGCCATCTGGATGTGCGGCTCGGTTTTGGCCTGTCGCGCTGATGTATACTGGTAGTACGGATTCGCAACCTGCCAGCACGGTGTTTGCCAGGCAATCGCTGACGGGAATGGCGACACGAGGCAGGAAGCGAACGTGGGTGAAGGAGTCCTTCGTGCTTCCGTATGCTGAGGTACCGGAAAGCACCATTATCAGTCTAAATTCCCACCCAAATGATCTCGTCTGTTACATAGCCAAGAAGCGACTCACAAACGCCATCATCTGCCCAGCTTGAAATGTAAACCCACGACCTCGAATCATCTCCCAGCACCTCTTTAGCATATTTCTCAAAAGTGCTCAAATTCAGCACACTTGCAGCAGGGGGAAGCGCTTGTCTCCTCGCTTCAATATCGTCCTCGTCCTGATCTTGGACTGCCGTTTCTGGCTTGCTGGACGGGTCAATGGCGCCTTGTACGCTGAAAGGCGATAAAGTATGCTCGAGCGTCCCTTTTGGATGTAAGCGCGTGAAGAGTGTCGTTACGTCTTTGCCGGCGTGTTCGAGTATGAGTTCCGAGCCGCCTGGCTGCGTGAAAGAGGAAAGTGTCTCAGTTTTGGAAGTTTTGCAAAATAGCGGGACTGTGCGGCCATGCTTACATGCTGTTCGAGAAACTCAGTTACACTAAAGCGACGCCCAACAGACGACAAATGAGTTGAATGATACCTTCATGGACATGGACATCAAGAACGGACAAGAGCTACGCACTCGTAGACCAGATCTCCAATTGCGATCCAGCAATCCTCCCTCGAGACATGCTTCTCCAATTCCTTCTTTCCAATCTTTCTCTTGGCGGCATTCTGATCCTTTGGAGGAGGGGATGATGACGATGATTTGGCATCTGCCACTATTGGCTGCTTGCGCGTTGTGACCTATCATTGGCATAGAATGGGAAGACGCGGTCAATTGCACGTGCCAAATGTCCCGCGTGCAGCAATTGCGACTCACATATGTCCCGACAGCGAACAGGCCAGCGAGGAATGCGAGATTGTGCCATGATGGAGAAGTCCCTGCCTGATTATATGTGTGGGCTTGAGCGGTGCTGACCTGCCGGCGTGATGGTCGTTGAAGTAGGTCCAGTTGCAGTCGCCGGCTCGCGCATTGGAGCGCTCCAGCTGCAGCTCCAGGACGGCGAGGACCAACGCGCCAGGCAGCACGACCGGCGTGCGCTGGCAGTCCGAGCATTGTGAGCGAGAGAGCGGCCGTGAAATGTGTCAGCTTATATGTACAGTGACTATGTGCAGAGCAGAGGAGCGCAGTTGTCGTGCCGGACTGGCGTTTGGATAGCCGTCCGTCCTCGATCAGCTTCGCCACCGGCAAGCGAACTGGAAGACGAGGTAACTTGTAAGCGATGCTTTTCTTGTTACTATTACATGGAGAGAACGACTATTGCTCATCTGAATCATCACTACATTCGATACTACTGCTGTTACTAGCGCATGCTACGACCCTGCCCATCGCCATCCTTCATGCTCTTGACGGAGAAGTAGTACTGCAACCTCGACTACAAGCGCGCGGTGATACTCACGCACGCTGGCTGTGAGAATTTCTTATTGTCCATTGACCAAGCGATAGAACATTTGTTCCAGCCATAATGTGCTGTGTGAACATAGATATGGCACGGTCAGCTGGGGGTTAGTCCTGTGAAGCTGCATGAAATTGGGGAAACCCCCTCTGACTCACGTCGCTGCATAATGTGGGTGCACATTTCCCTTTTCAAACAATTCCATTCCAAAGAGCTTATCTCCCCAATGATCCATGCGCCACTGCGACTGTCCCAAGCACTGCTTCTTGGCCTCTTTCCCTTGACCTTTTCCGCCTTCCTTGTCCTCCTCCTTCCGCAGGTTCGAATGCAGCGCATGCACCGCACCTTCAATAGCAGCATTCAACTCTCCAATTCTCCAACCTGGGAAATAATAAGTGTGTTTTTCGCCGTTTGCACCTGCTCCGGGCACTTGCCACCATTGTTGGAATGAACCTGCATCATCATCTGAAGCGACATGTAGGCGGCGTATATACTTTTGGGGAATGCGAGTGAGGACTTCGAGTGCAGAGTTTGCGTTTCTTGTTGAGGCTGAAGAGGGAGTGAGGAGCGAGAGGATGGAGTGGAAGCGCTCGCTGAACCATTCTAGCCGCTCGAGGGAGAGATGCCGGACTGTGCTTGTTGAATCCGCAGTCAGGGCAGTGTCGTCCTGTCTTCCAAATCGAGCGAGGTCCCAGAGCTGACATTTGTTGTGAATAAGAAAGACGTGCAAACGGAAATCAGAAAGTTTGCTGACAGGGAAAAAGGCAAAAGACAAAAGTGTACTGAAACTCGACTCACCCCTGAGCTGAATTCTAGTATGTCAACTTCTCTTGCCACTTTCTGCACAAGTGGGACTGCAACCTGCTCAATCCTTTCCTGGGTCTGATAAGGAGGTCCAAATTGATCCTTCCATTCAAAGTAACCCTCTTGATCAAGTCCAAAGTGGAAAACATTCATAACTACCAAATCGATCGAATCGACTCTGCAATATGTTGGAAAGCTGCGTGGGGAATATTCATTTGGACGCCATTCTGGAACTTGGCCTCCATCGGCAATGTGTCTTGCTTCTTGCTCTGCATTCATTATGTTTGGTTGAGGCCAGTATGGGTGTCCTGGCACGATGGACTCGTAGTTACCACCGAGGAGATGGCATGTATACTGTGCATTTGCACGGTCTATCGAATCTCCAATCATCAATATTGTGCGATTGAGCAGTTGTGCTGGAAGTGAATGCGCAGAAGAGCTGTCTGTATTGGCGTTTGCGTGCTGCAGTGCCGCGACTTGCATGGTATAGTTCTGGGGAGGGCAATCGCGGCGTGACTTGTCTGAGAGAGGGATCCAGGCAGTTTCGAGAGCCCCGCTTATCGAGTCGAAGTTTTCAGAGAGGTGCAGTACTCCTGGTAATTTGTGTGGATCGCATCTGCAATGCGCACCGCCCAGCGCGCGATGGAGATGATACAGCATGTCATTGACCAGCGGTTGCAGATCCAATCCCCAGATGTATATATCCGAAGTCACGTGTGGTAATAGCAGAGTTTCCAAAAATTGTCTCGGAGCGTCAGTGGTGACACGCGTATACACGAGGGCAGCCAAAAAGATGCGTAAAGTACACACTCACACACGCTCGACCGTGCTCTTTCCCGCGTCGGGAACATGCGCTGTATTTGTGCCATCCCAATGCTCCGTCTGGCTGATGAGCGTCTCGTCTGTCGTTGTCGTGACCAATGCAGCCTGTCGACGCTCCAGGGACAGCAGGATGGCAGTGACGAGTACGAGTGCGAGGCCTGCACTTGCATAGTATGCGGGTGTGCGTCTGTATTGGCGATATGGCACAGTCATCTCAGCCTCTCTTTTGCGATAATGAAATTGTGAATGCTGCTCACCGCGACGCAGAGGCCGGACTGGAGGGCGACCGTGGGAGGGCGAGCATGGCTGTCTGGCTGTGAGCACGGCGGGCGGGTCGACTATAGCTTTAAAGTATGAAAGTATGTGTCGAGCGTGCAACAAGAGCAGCAGCGTGCTTGCTTGCTTGCTGTGTGCTGTATCCGCCTCCACGGCCCGCCGCTGTGTACCCCAGCCAGCGCTAGGAGACGCAGACAAGACGAGGTATGTCACCGCTGCGAAGGTGTGCGATGATGGCCAGCCAGCTGCTTCAATGAGTGTACAGTCGTAGCAGAGAGAGAGAGATGCTCCAACAGCCAGCCCAGCTGCGTCAATGCGCACTCTTTCATCTGAACAAGGTCCGAGCGGACATCGCCAGCCAGCACCATTGTTCGAGTGCGCTGCACTTCGGGACATCAAGTGAGGAAGCTTTCACTCTTGACGGGCGAGAGGACGAGCGAGGATCACTACCGCCATGCCATGCCATGCGCCAGACTGTATTTGTATTGCCCGCATGCTTGCTTCTCGCTTCTTGACGCGGACGCGTGAAGTGGGTGATCCTCGTGGCGGATGGACATCGATGGCAGTTTCCACACCAGACTGCTATGCGGTTGATACAGCAGCCAACCTGCGCATGCTGTGCTATATCTCCCGCCTCTTCCATCAATATCGCTGGACTCCCTCTTGGTTGCTCCACCTTGCCACCTCTATGCTTGCTGCACGCCAGCAAGCAGGCCATTCAGCAACACCTGCAAGCCAGGGGTGTGCTGACTGGCTGGTGTGCTGCCGCATGCTGACCTGCATCCACCCCATGCATGATGTGGCCATTATACATAATCGGAAAGAGCAAGACGCACCTCGACGACGCGCTCGCTCGTTCGCCCCGACTCCAACTCCCCCGCCAGCCATGCCATGCAGCGACCGCCACACCGTCGCCGTCAGATACGCGACCTAAGCATGCATTGACACGCCAGCAGACACGCTCAAGATATTGCTATCATGCTCCTCTACCGCCAGAGCTCGCCCAGTCCCGCGCTCGTCCTCGTCGCCGACTCCCACACGCTCCGCATAGGCGTGCCTGCGTCGACTGGCAGCAGCACGTCCTCGCCGCAGGTCGAGATTGCCCTCGAGCCCATACAAGACTTTGACGTCCTAGGCTGCCACCAGCTATGCAGCGTCCACTCGTCGCTCGGCCTCGTGCAGCTCGTCAACCCAGCGAGCCAGACTGGAGCAACAGCAGTACCGACGAGCGAGATCTTCCTCGCTGTCATTGCAAACGCACAACCTCTCACGTCGCGCTATTCGCCTGAAGAACAAGTATCGCGCATTCAAAGCGTACATTTCTATAGCGTCTCCTCGGGCGCACTCGATGATTACTGGCGTCATCAGGGTGGCAGCAGCGGCAGTGGCAATGCGCAAGAATGGGGCACCGAAGACGGCGGCGGCTATACGCATCCGTTTGATGCAGCTGCGAATGCAGCCTCTGCATCGGGCACATCGACACCCACACAGCTGTACGACGCAAATGGAACGCCGATACAACATCCCGCAAGCGCAATGCGAAAGATACTCTCAAACGGTCATTTCTACTTTTCAAGCGGAGGATATGACATTTCTACACGCTTAGAAGAACGAATCCGACGTCGAGATGCGGCACCTTCTTCTTCCAATTCTCACACATATCCCTATGATTCAAGATTCGTATGGAATGGATTCCTCATGGATTCGATGCTCGACTTTAGATCTGGTCTTTCGAATACCGAAAGAGACCACTTCGATAATGCAGCATTTGTAGTCACCGCTATACAGGGCTTTGTTGGGGTGTCGGACTTTACGCTCCAAGGCAACCCGGTCACACTGGCTATTGTGTCACGCCTGGGATCGGCACGAGCGGGAACGAGATTCAATGCGCGAGGCATAGACGACGACGGTAATGTTGCAAACTTTGTCGAGGTGAGCATACGTTCACGCTGGCTTCGTGAATCAAGCCGTTTGTTGATTCTGGCTTCTCTGTACAGACCGAGACCATATTCCGGACAAGAGATAGCGTATTCTCCTATGTCCAAATACGCGGAAGCATACCTCGTGAGCCATACGTCTTGTCGACACGTCGCAAAGGAAGACAGGCATCACTGACTTAGCTATTTACTCTTTGTGCTCTCTTTTCTCGCGCCAGTCTTCTGGGAACAACAAGGCACTACACCGTTTGGCGGTCAAAAGCTGCAAATCACACGTCCGCCAATCGCCTCGCAGCCGGCTTTCAACAAGCATTTCAGCAGTCTTGCATCTGCTTATCCTCAGATACAAGTCGTCAATCTCCTTTCTACGCGGGATCATGAGGCGTTGCTGTCAAATGCGTACAGAGAGCACGTGCGAACTGCCAACGCTCAGCTCTTTGAAGACATAAAACCAGAAAAGGAAGGAAATAACAGCCACGAGATTGGATATACGGAATTTGACTTTCATAGTAAAGTCAAATCAGCAGGTGGGATCGAGCATGTCCGTGAGAATATACGGCGAGACCCGCCCACGGGTGGGAAGATTGATGAATTTGCATACTGCCTTGCGGCGGTTGCGAGGCTCGATGATGAAAGGGAGGAAAGCAAGAATGCGACAATCTCGACTGCGGCGAGCAGTCATGCGTATGAAAATTTGCTTACGAGGCAGGAAGGGGTGTTTAGGACCAATTGCTTGGACTGCCTCGAGTGAGCGCGTTTTTTTTGTTTCGGTCAGATCCTCGGAGGACAATGTGCTGACTCTAAGTGTGCCTTGACAGCCGCACCAATGTCGTCCAGGATATCTTGTCCAGACTTACGCTCGAACAATATCTGAGGCAGTTAGTGCCTGCATGGGCCAATTCTGAGATTCTGCTCAGCGCACATCGGACACTGTGGGCAGAGGTGAGGCTACTACACCCGACGCTTTACAATTTGCAACTTCTGATTAAAAAGCCCTTTGCATGCTTTTCGTTCCAACGTGCAGAATGGCGATGCTCTGTCGCGCATATATGCAGGCACTGGCGCACTGAATACAAGCTTTACGCGGAGTGGGAAACGAACTTTTGCTGGCGCACTTTCGGATGCTACCAAGAGCGTCAGCAGGATGTACATTTCCAACTTCATGGACAAGGGCAAGCAACAAGCCATTGATGGGCTCCTCGTGCGTCTCTATCTTACGCCCAGCGATATCGCGCGGCGAGGAAAGGAGTCGCGCACTGATCATTGTCATATCTTTGTCTATGTAGGGCAATCTCGCCAGCCAACAAAAAGTAGTAGTCGTGGATCCGATACGCGATTCTGTAGATTCGGCACTGGACCACCGCGCGTCCGAATATTCGTCCATCAACACATACACAATCATGTGCGGGACATACAATGTAAACGGCAAAAGTCCAGGACAGGAGAACTTCTTGCCGTGGCTCTTTGCAGACGCAGAATGCGAGCCGGACATCATCGCGCTTGGCTTTCAAGAATTGGTTGAGCTGTCACCGCAGCAGATTGTGCGTCTCTTTTCTCTCTCCTTTCAATCTTCAATCACTGTACTTGTGAATCTAGTGATGCTGACTCCCTACGCGTGCGGTAGATGGCCACTGATCCGGAGAAGCTGCGGCGGTGGCAGGCTTTCATTACGAAAGAGATTGCGGAAAGACCTAGAGGAAAAGCGGAATATGTGCTACTGCGCTCGGATCAGCTCGTAGGAACCTGCATCATCGTATTCATGAAAAATGACGTGGCGAAGCACATTCGCAATGTTGAGGCTGCAACAAAGAAGGTGCGCCTCTACTTCAGCCTGGAGTGGGATCAGACGCACATTGCTGACTGTGTTGCCATGCTCACAGACTGGCTTGAAAGGCATGGCGGGCAATAAAGGCGCAGTAGCTGTTCGACTGGATTTCAACGATACTTCATTCTGCTTTGTAACGGCCCATTTCGCAGCTGGGCACTCCAACTTTGAGCAGCGCAATATGGGTATATGCGGCTGGCACTTGCTCTGGATGCCAACTAGCTGACAATAAATGTGCGCTACAGACTATGCCACCATCGACAATGGCTTGCAGTTCCGTCGGGGTCGCCGGATACAAGCACATGATAATATTGTCTACTTCGGTGACCTCAATTATCGTATAGAGCTGCCAAACGATGAAGTCCGGCAAATGGCTAGCATAGACGACATCTCCGGTCTCATTGAGGGCGATCAGGTATCATTGCTATCATGCAGGCCACATAGTCTTTCTCGCTGATATTGACCTGTCACTTTGCAGCTCACGCAAAGCATCAAAAACCAGCTGGTGTTTGCTGGCTACAAGGAGGGACCTCTGGTGTTCCGCCCAACTTACAAGTACGACAATGGCACGGAGACTTACGATACGAGCGAGAAGCAGCGCATACCCTCGTGGACGGATCGAGTGCTCTATAAAGGGGACAATTTGGCGCTTTTCAGATATGATCGAGCTGAGCTCATGTGCTCGGATCATCGTCCTGGTGCGTCTGCACATACAATATGACATGCATAGGGAAAGAGCTTTGCTGATATGTCGCGACATACTTAGTCTATGCGCTCCTGAAGGCAGAAGTCAAGGTGGTAGACCACGTCAAGAAGGAGAACATCGCCCGAGAGCTGCTCGCTAAGCTTGCGCCTGGCAAAGTTCGCTCGCAAAGTGCGGCGAACAGTGCTATTGCTGATCTCCTTCAAAATGACGAAGACACCAGCGAAGAAAGTAAGTATATCAGGCTGTCCTTACCGGTCGTCAAGCTTTGTCTGACCTTCTGCTTGGCCACAGTGCCTGAGCCAAGTTCCGACAACAGCTCATGGTGGGATCCTCTAGATATTGCGATCATACAAGGCAGTGTCAAGGATGAACAATCACGCCGAGATGTTAAGATTACGAACCCTTTCGATCCTCATTATCTGACGAGTTCGAGCTCAGCTAAAGAGTCAGCTAGCAAGCCTATCACCATCAAGCGAAAGCCGCCGCCGCCAGTGGTAGCTAGCAAGCCGAGTACATTAGGTTCGCCATCCAGTAAGCCCGCTGTCGATCCATCGACGAAGCCAATGCCAAAGACATTTGCCGAGAACTCGTCAGAAGTACCGGGGCTGCCGAGTCCTAGCAGCTTGAGCGCTCGTCCACCAGTTGGGCGCGCCAAATCCTCGACATCCTCGCTGATGGACGACGATGACGACGACGGGATGGCGCGCCCGAACCTGAAGACGAGGGAGAGTACGAATGAATGGCAGGTCATCACGCCGAGCCCGTACAAGCGTTGAAAGCTGAAGCACAGGTCACGTGAATTTCCTGCAAGTTTGATCTCTCCGGTCAAAGGCAGAGCAGTATATCTGTTGTTGTATGGTTGCAAGTAACGTGAGAGATGCATGTGCTTTCAGAATGTATCAATCAAGCACGCTTTCGCAGGCCTGCCTTCTCGCGAAGCCTTGGAGCTGGTGGCGACTCCTGCTGCTCCACCTCGAGCTAGGCCTCCACGCTTGACTCTTCACCACCGCTTCGTGCGGCAGGCATTGCAGAGTGTCTACGAAGCTCGCATCGTGCTACTGTGGACACGACGAGGCGCAGACATGCCTCCTCCTCCACTTGTCTCGCCAGTAACGGGCTCCGAAATCGCATCGAAGGCCTTCTACATCCACGCCGACGACAGCACTGGCTTCTTCCGCGATGTTGCAGGGCGATGTCTCTTCCTGCGTGGCATCAACCTCGCTTCATCAGCTAAAACACCCCAGGGACAGCCAGGACATCGCCTAGAGGGCTTCTGGGAGGGCGCACAGACGGGCGACGTATCGTTTATCAATCGCGTCCTCGACCTGGACCTCGATCCTGCGCATGAGCACTCGGCAGACCAGCACTTGAAGAGGCTCAGGAGCTGGGGCTTCAATACGCTCCGCTATGTCACGACCTGGGAGAGTATCGAGCACAAAGGCCCGTAAGTGGTGGCAATGCAGAACTGCGAAGAGGCATGTTACCGCGGCATTGACCATACTGACGCACATTTCAGAAAGCAGTATGACCAGGATTATATCGACTATACTATCCGCATGCTGCGCAAATGCAAGGAGCATGGCTTCCTAGTCTACATGGATCCGCATCAGGACCTGGTGGGTCTCAAGCGAACATTGACACACGCAAGCATCCGTTCACTGACACGCTGCTTCTCAAACACAGTGGTCGCGCTTCTCAGGCGGATCAGGCGCTCCGTATTGGACTTTGCTTGCTTGTGGCCTTAAGCCACGCAATTTCACTGCCACCAATGCCGCGGTCATTCAGTGCGAATGGCCCGATCCAGCCAATCCTGATCCAGAGCATTTCCCAGACATGGTGAGCTGATTTTTTCTTGGCCTCCTTTTTCCTGTCATGCCTGCCTGAGATTGATGATCTTGCGTGAAAGATTTGGGCTTCGAACTATACCAGACTCGCGGTGATGACTCTGATGACGCTCTTCTTTGCTGGTCGTCAATACGCACCGCTGTGTGACATCGACGGAAAGAATATACAGGACTACCTACAAGAACACTATCTTGATGCGTTCAAAAAGCTCGCCGAAGCGATACGCGACGCGGGCGACCTCGAAGATGTCTGTGTTATTGGCTGGGACAGTATGAATGAGCCGAATCACGGGCTGGTAGGGCTGGAAGATATTACAGTACAGCCTGAAAGCAACCTTGCCAAGATTGGACCCATGCCAACAGCGTTCGAAGCGATGAAACTCGGCATGGGCATACCTACGGAAGTCGAGAGCTGGAAGTTTGGGCCTCTGGGCGCGAAGAAGGAAGGGACAGTCCTGATTGATCCCAAAGGCGCAAAAGCTTGGCTGTCCGAAACCGAAGATATCGAAGCTTCCAAACAGTATGGCTGGAAACGTGGGCCATTCTGGCAAGCTGGAAAGTGCATTTGGGCTCAGCACAAGGTCTGGGATTCAGCAACACAGGTCGCGCAATACCCACATTACTTTTCCGGTCAGGAAGGCGTGTGGGACTTTGCACGCGAGTTTTGGCTTCCTCACTGGCAGGCTTGGGCCAAGATGATCCGCTCAGTCCACAAAGAGGCGATCCACTTCATATTGCCTGAAGTTTTCTCCGTTCCTCCTGTTTTCTACGATGATCCAAATCTCGCAAGCCAATTGACGCAGCGAGCATGTCTATCTACGCATTTCTACGACGGTCTCACCTTGATCACGAAACACTGGAATTGGTTCAATGCCGATGCAATAGGTTTGATTCGAGGAAAATATGCAGCCTTGCCGTTGGCGATACGAGTGGGCGAAAAGGCTATTCGAAAAGCTATGCGCGATCAGCTTGGCTATCTTCGACAAGATACGTTCGATACTTTGGGCAATTACCCTACAATGATGGGCGAAATCGGCATTCCCTTTGACCTGGACAAGAAGGAGTCTTATAAAACTGGAGACTACAAGAATCAGTCTCGCGCCCTAGATACAAGCATGAATGCTTGCGACGGAACAAATCTGTTCAATTACACCATTTGGACGTACAATCCTGAGAACACCCATCAATGGGGCGAGAACTGGAACGGAGAGGATCTGTCGGTGTGGTCATTGAGCGATTACGAAAGAGAAGCACGCGAGTCTGCCATGGAGCCATCCACATCGTCCCGTGAGCCATCGATCTGCCCCGTGTGGGTCTAACTAATGCCACAGCCTTTGGCAGTCAACTCAACAACAAATCTTCTCTCTCCTGGCACCAAAGTTAGCCACGAACACAATCTCAATAGCGGGGCACGTGCCATAGAAGCGTTCGTACGACCGTACCCGACAGCCGTTGCAGGACGACCCGTATCTATTGAGTTCAATGTATCCAGCTCGCAATTTACGCTGGTACTTGAGACGCGGCTAGATGATCTCAAGGATGGCTACGAGAACATGGCAACAGAGATCTTCCTCCCGGAAGTCCACTACGGCAAGGTAGCACAAGAAGAATCCGAAGAACCACACCTGGCAAGCACTGTTGTCGAAGACAAAGTCAGCCGAGCGCACATTGAGCAAGCTGGCGCACAGCGGACGGTACTGTTGCCGCATGTACAGTTTCCTTGGCACAAGCCTGGCCTGTCCCTTTCTGTCAAAGTCTCGACTGGACGCTACGAAGTTTCCGGGCAGACTCTGAAGTGGTACCACCGCCAAAGTGCAAAGGGCGAGGGTGTGCCAGCCATTCAGCGCGAGACCATCACCATCAAGCGACAAGGCGGTCCACGACCCGAAGTTCTGGAAGCATTCGGCGAGCGATCTGGATCGTTTGCAGGCACCTTGTGGGATTCGATCTGTGGGTGCTGCAGACAGTCCTGAACGAACATCACAACCTTATGACCGAGCCTTCCGTTGCCATTGTAGCTTCATGGGCAGTCACTATAGCGCCATAGATCTGCCATTGCCCTGTAGGCTGAGAATATCGTTGTAATATCCAAGCATGCTTTGCAAGTTGTCATTGAAAGACCTAATAAGCTACATCAGGAGTGCATTTTGCATCCCAACCCGGTGCTTGAGTACAATCGCCTAGTCTTTGTGGATGGAGAACTTATATTGCGCATCCCACTTGTACGTCTCGCCAGGTCCGTAGAACTGATTGACCTTCCACTCCGGCTGATTGATGGCATCAATGTACGATTGCTGTTCCAGGACGACACATGAGTGATTCTTGTAGATTGCACCACTCTTGCCGCCTTGAGAGTCCTTGCGGATCGTGTTGCCGTTGGTTTGAAGGCCATTACCGGTATAAACCTGAACACGAGCGTCAAGTCAGTGCTATAGACGGGGTGAATCGCTGTTATTTTGCAATCCTACCTGTGCCGCGATCTGATCAGTGGTAACGTCCAGCTTGATGCCAGAAGCTGTCGACCAAACAGTCATCTTTGTCTTGCCCTCGGCTGCCTCGTCGTAGATGAAGCAGTTGTCGATGCTAAAGATTTCAGGTCAGTCAGACGTCGGGCACCAAGTGCAACGCGCGGTGCTTACCCAGTGCATCCAGTACCACAAAGATTAGTTCCAGCAGTCTTTGCTATAGCCTTGTCGACACGTGTGGGACTGCGCAGGTCCAGAGCGGTACCCTCGACACTTGGCAGCTTTCCGTTCGGGATCAAAATCCCGTCGGTAGCAACATATCGATCCGCCTGGAGTTGAATGTAATGATCGGACAGGTCGTCGCCGTTCTGGTAGCCATTGAAATTCCAGAACGTATGCGAGGACAGCATGATTGGCGTGAGCGAGTCTGGCGTGGCACGCATCGATGTGTCCCAGATTCCGTCGTTTTTGAGCGTGTACGTGACTTCGACGTTGACTGTGCCTGGGAAACCTTCTCGTCCCGCTTCGTCGGTCAGCTTGAACTTGAGCTGGTTCGACGTGTGCTCCACTATTGTCCAAGGCAGTCGGTCGTACCCTACATAGCCGCCGTGCAGAGTGTCGGCACCGTCATTGTCATTTGGCGAGACTTTGATGACTTGCTTAGTGCCGGGCAGTTCAAAAGAGCCTGATAGACCACGCCATTGAGCTATATCACTGAAAGCACAAGTAATTTCGCACTTACTGTTGCCAATGCGGTTGGCGTAGCGTCCAACAATAGCTCCGAAATACGCTGGTGGCGACTCCAGGTACTTGGAGCGGTCATCATGGCCCAAGACAATGTCGCGGTATTCCCCGTCTTTATCCTTCCTACATCAGATAAACAAGAAGACTCAAATCAAACCACTGTCGCAACTGAAGCAACGTGTCAGGCTACTCACACGTAAAAGTTGGTGACGACTGCTCCCACTCGGATGAAAGTGGCCTTGATCGAGGCGTCTGGAGACTGGATGTGCAGGTCCTCGAGGCTCTTGTCGCCAGAATGGCCATTTGTGCCGTTCGATACAGGCATTGCAGACACTAGTGGTGTCAGGATAGAAGTAAGCGTAAGAAGTGCTGTTACGAATCGCATCGTTTCAGCTTTGCCCCGGTGCTTCTCTGACGAGGGTACGGAAGAAACCAACCTGGGGCACCGCGTTCAGTAGGCCAGTCCAAGCAGCAGGTCGGACGGTTGTCTAAGTACTGCCCTTGCTAATTCCAGTGTAGACCAAGATGTGCGAAGCTAACCGAGCTTGTGTAAAGCTGTGATCTTGTCTTTCGTCGTTTCTGAAGTTCGGGAGGAGCTAGGCAGATTCGCCACGTGATTGTCACTCGGCGGCTTTTCGAGGCCGACAATCTTCCGAGCCAGCTTGAGAGCTACGTAGCCGGTCCTACGCACCAGACGATTTGCGGCTGTACTTCAGCGTGACGGTCCTCTTCCAACTTCATGCTTCATTGCTCTGTGCGTCTGCTGGCTGCTCGACACGAGTGCTGTCTGATGGCGGTTTCGAAAGCGCCAACTCCTGCAGCAACTTGGACGTCCGCCTCTCCTCGCTTACTCCTGCTTCTTTTTGGTCCTCCTCGAGCTTCTGCAAAGCTCTGACGATATCCGGATCTTTCGTCAAGATACGCCTCATTTCTGAATTGCGCATCTCGACATCAATAACTCCACCAAGTACCTGGAGGACATTTTCACTTTGTTGGGTGTGGGATTGGAGGTTCTCCATCAGCTCTCTCTGCTGGTCTTGTATGCTTTTGCTGTGTGTGCAAGGGAGGGTCGCGTCAGGAGGCAACAGTGGTATAAACGGGTCAAGGGCTTACACTGCCTCTTCTAGCGAATCTAAGCGGTCGGCAACCATGTCTCTTCGCTTCCCTTCTTTACGATTAGAGCGAAAGCTTTCGCCGAATATCAGTGCAACGGCTACTGAGAAAAGGAAGGCTTCTGAGATGAAGTTCTGCGAAGAAAGCATCGGGTAGCGCTATGATATAGCTGCACGTTATCGATCATCAGCACTCACTGCCCCCGTTGCTATGGCTTTCGTCTCGCTGAGCGCACGTATGTGCGGTTTCTGGCCAGTTCCCGTCGTCTCGCCCAGTAAGTTGGTCCGCATGCGCATCTCATATCTGTGCATGGACTGCGGGTATACAGCGTTGAGCTTTATTAACGCCATTTGGCTGAATTGCTAGGATAGCTCAACGTACCTGCGCCACGTTTATACATAGCCGTCGGAACGAATCGTGCTCCTGAGCTTGATGCTTTAGCTGTGCTGAGATTGGCTTGGCAAGTGTGCGGATGACTGCTCGAGGATGCGCGCAGGTTGGATGTAGGTGCGACTGTCAGCATGTTAGTCTCTTTGCCCAAAAATGACACATGGGCTACCTGGAAAACAAGCGTCAGTCAGAGATGGAATCAGGAATGAAGGCGATATCTCACCTAATGATGCTACCTTGACTGTCGCCATCTTGCTTGCAGTCACAGTTGGTGTTCCCTATGCCCAGCTCGTAGTTGACGATCACGTCGAGGCCAGGCCGTGATGCAGTCTTCCGGTGCGGGTGTCCAAGAGGAGCAGCAGCAGGTATGCGTGAGCCAGTATAGAATGGAAGAGAGTGTTATATCGGGTATGTCCGAGTCAGAGTGTCGAACAGTGAGCAAAGAGGCAACTCCGCCATCCTTCGCTGGTGCATGCCGAGGACTTGCGAAGACGCCTCTCTTCTGCGACAACATCATCGACATCCAGCATGCTCGCCGTCAAGAGCCGCGTAGGGCGCGCATGGAGGAGTCTGTCGTGGCTGCAGCAGCACATTGCAGCGACGCCCGTCGCGCAGGGACGTGCAGCCTCGACGGCCACTGGCTCTGCAGTCGAGCCGCCAGCGATGGAGCCAGAGCCACAAGCATCGACGTCGGCTACGAGCTGGACGCCAGAGTCGCAGCGCACAGGTGTGCTCGCAAAGAAGCTCGGCATGACGGCAATGTACGACAGCATGGGCGCACGCACGCCCGTTACTGTGCTCCAGGTCGGCGGAACCTGCTGTCCTCGAAGCGTGATCTGAAAATTGACCAGTGTTCTACAATACTTCCTGTCGCACACAGATGGAGCAAGTCGCAGTGACTGCTGTGCGCACGACGCCGTACAATGCAGTGCAGGTCGGCATCAAGAACCGCGACCCGTCACGGACGCACAATGCAATGCTGGGACAATTCAGAAAGAACAATGTCGATCCAAAGTATAAAGTGGCAGAGTTCAAGGTCTCGGACGATGCGATGGTCTCGCCAGGTGCGCGCATACTCAGCATCAATGCTCTGATGTGAGCTATCTCACTGACTTGCGCTGTCTTGTCAGGCACGGATCTCAGCGCTGCACATTTCGTGCCAGGCCAATTTGTAGACGTGCAAGGGAGAACGTGAGCGACTTCTACATTACATCAAAGGACATATAAGTCGCTAATGCTTGCCATCTCTCCAGAATCGGTAAAGGCTTCCAAGGACCAATGAAGCGCTGGGGCTTCAAAGGTCTCCGCGCCTCTCATGGTGTTTCCATTTCTCACCGTTCGCACGGCAGCACAGGACAGCACCAAGATCCCGGTCGCGTTTTCCCAGGCAAGAAGATGGCAGGACATATGGGAAATCGCTTGCGCACACAACAAAACCTCCAAGTGATGCGTGTCGATGTCGCGGAGAACTTGATCTTCCTCAAGGGAGCTCTGCCAGGCGCACCTGGTGGATTTGTGCGCGTTACAGACGCAATCAAAAAGTGCGTCTCGAGGGGACGCGAGAGGCTGCGCCGCACGCGGCTTGGTCTTAGCGAGGCGCCCTTGCCGGGCATTGGAAACGGAGTCGCGAGCTTGCCCTTCCCGGCGGGCACTGCAGAGATGGTCAAGCAGATGAAGCTGCCGCCGTCTATCTTGTACAACAACGAGAAGAAGTGAAAGGTGGTTTTGTATGTTAATCTAAAAAAACTGCATATGCTGCCTGTCTTCTGCAATCCGAGCAAGAGTTACAAACTCGTCATCCGTCAAAGCCAAATTCTAGGAAGAGATTCGTGCCGCCGCCCGGATTGTCCTCTGAACGGAGCTTCAAGCCTTGTGCTCTAGCCAAGCTGATGATATCTTCATAATCGCGTATCCCGAAATCTGACGTGCGCGCTTTCAATGTCGCGTCAAACTGGCATACAAGAACACAATCACAGTCAGCGGCACGAGCTCGGGACATGTTGCAGAGACACGCCTTTTCATCTGCTTCGGAGAGGAAAGACCCGTCTTTCTTGAGGCATGCATATAGGCACAAGCGCCCGTCTGGCCGCTTCAAGACAGGCTTATCCGTGCTGCCTATGTGCTTGAACAATGCTTCTGTGACCGGCCTGCAAATGAAACAGTCTTCTTCAGACTCCACCCTAGCAGTCGAGCCTGACTGCTGCACGCAACTCACCACGGTGCAACATTGACCAGATTTGTTACGGTAATGAGATCGAACGGGCCTGATTCGCTATCTCTCAATGCATGCCAGTGGGAAGCTAGTCGAGCCATAACATGCAGAAGAGCACAAAGAGGCGGAGTATGCAGTACTGTGAGCTTTTCGCCACCATCACCGCACTCGGAAATGAGACACACCTTGCATAACATCGAGCTTTACGGGCTTTAGGACATTTCCCACCGCTACAACCTCTATGTTCTCCTTGAGCCTCTGCACGAGGTAGTCGTCGCATTCGGTGGGCTGGAAGGTGACATGCGGGTGCGCCTTTGCATACGCGAGAACGTGATCTCCAAAGCCAGAAGCGACTTCAAGGACCGACTTGGCTTGCGAGCTTTCGAGGACGCGGGTGTGGGCTTTCAGCAGGTGTGGGATGTTCTTCTGGACCGAGCCTGAATACATTCAATTCGCAAGGCTGTTACTCTGGAAGCATGTCAGTCGCGCCTGCTGTACGTCGCACGCACCCGCCGTGGCCCAGGATAGCTGGTTTCGCGGGTCTGGCTGGATCTTGCCCGTGGGTGTCGACATGAGGCGTGGATTGCGCAGTCTTGCGTGTCCAGTTCGAAGCAGGAGCGGTCGCAGCGGTGACAAAAGCATCGTGCCCGACACTGTGCGGTCAAACGAGGATGATCGAGGAGATCAGCTGGCAGCTCAGCAGCCCGAATGCACACCTCGCTCTCACCGACACTCACTCGCAATCTATGAACGATCCAGTCTTAGCAGTTGAATCAGAGACCGACCGACCACGCGTAACCGGGCTCAGCTTGCACCGAGCTGGAGGACTCGCCAGGCTTCTACAGCAGGACAATACGAAACAATGTTCAACAGAGACGAGATCCGTCAGACGTCCTACGCATCGGATCCGACAGCAACAAGGCAATAAGAAGGCTTCGCAGCATCTTCTGCAGCTCCATGGCTGCGCTCCTGCGTTGCCCGTCTTGCCCGTGCTGTACCTGTCGAACCGTGATATCGAGCAGCCAGGCCAGCGCATGGAGGGGTCGCATGTCCGCTGACCGACTCCGCCTTCTTGCAGCACAAGTTGAAGACGTACGGTAGTCTATGGTGAGAGCTGCAGTCAATGATGTTGCGCATGCGAAGGCTCTTGGATGTGTTGCTTCACGCGTGATAGCTTTCCAGATTGCAGCCGTAGTGTCCAGGCTTGCATTTGACCTGGAAATTTGGCATGATGATTACTGCAACGTGTTGCTATTTTGCTTCAGCTGCTTTGGTATGCTGGAGACATATTGCATTCGAGCTTCCGGCAAGACATGTAACGACCGTGGCGCTCGTTGTGCTTTGCTTCATGCCCAACCGGCCAGTCTGTGCAGCTGTTGGCTATTGCACCCAGAACAGCCGCATCGTCCACGAAGCCGCGACTCTTCAATGAAGGCGTTTGAACAACGCAGGTCGTCCGCGCATGCACCGCGGCGCCGCTCATGTCCGACGAGGAGAGCGATGTCAAGCAGAGGCTGCTTGGACAGCTGCAGCAGCCGCAAGCACGGCCTGGCACGGTAGAAGGCCCACCTTCCCTGGCAGGATGGCTCAGAGAAAGGCACAGAGAGGATGGATCCAGCAGTGGCTTCCTTGAATGGCTCCAGCCGGCTGTTGCCAGCGACGCAGGTGTGCCAATGCCACCCTGTCTGCAGCGTTTGAGACTTCACCTGACAAGCTGCATACCTAGGCCCGCGACTCTACCAGACTGGCCAGATCCGCAAGGTGCAGAACCCTACTATCCATAAGGACAATGAACAGTCCGCCAGCACAAAGCAAGTAGCTATCGCTGACCTCAAGCGGTCGGTAAGCGCGACTTTGCCACTGCCAGACTGCTCCGTACTCTGCATTGACAGGGCGAGTTTGCATTGAACAGGTCGGCTTCCTGGAGAAAAAGTACTTTGATTCATTCATGCCGCACGATGTGCTTCTCAACATGGCGTACCATGACCAGATTTCCGCGTCTGCGGATCGAAGTGCATACTCTGGCAACGCCGTCTGCGCGGAATACTCCATCTTGACGAGGGAAGCGGAGCAATCTACGCACTTCTACCTGACGGCTCTCAAAAGCGGGACACTTGGCAGTGATCTTAGTGCGTGAACGTCGGCACAAACGTACAATGCCAGATTATAATGGTCGCTAGCACTGACCTGGATTTCCGTCTCAGGTGTACTGCTTTCGCACGATCGTCTCAGTCCCGGCAGAGGCTGGACTTCTGCAATAGTACCAGAACGAGAGAATCTCGTAATGTCTTTCCCCACCGCCATTGAGGATATCAAGTCTTTCTCCGGTACTTCAGGTGAAGCTCGCTTGCCCGATCTATACTGATGTGTTGTACTGACGCATCACCATGCTACAGGCGCAACATTCGGCATTCGCACAGCTTCCAGCATCACCCTGTTGAACTTCACATGGGAAGACTCACATACAGGTCGTGGAAACATAGAGGATTACATTTGGCAGCGACCACTGAATCTAGGCAGAGAATGTTTCGGCAATCACCAAATCTGCGATCTCGCGCTCAACTCGTACATGGGCTTGGGCGATGCCGGGCGAGCAGTCTTTGTAGACGACATTGGCGGGATTTGGCACACGAGACGACAGAGAGCTACGCAGAATGCGGCAAACATGCCAGTAGTATCGCGGTACGTTTCGACTATATATCGGAAATACTATTCCCTAACCTGCGCTCGAGCTGATTCTGAATTTATTAACGCGCAGCTTTGCGGCTGTAGAGCAATTGCGCCAGGGTGCCATTGCGCCAGGGTGCCATTGGCAGTCTGCCTATGAGCGCTCGCATCGCTTTTGGCGCCAGCGAGAACGTGGTCGTAATTGCCAGAGGTAGCACCGTCAGACAATTTGACCTCCGGGTAAGTGCTGCTATGAGTCGTCTATTTGATCACTGCTGAAAATCGCGAGCTTGCAGGACCATCATCGTGACCGAACGCTGCTGAATCTGCTCAGCAAAGACGGCCCGATACTAGACATGGCTCAGCCACCACGTTTCCACCCATCCAGTTCGATTAGGGTACTGTGCACCTCTAGCGAAGTCATGTGGATGGACCTCTCCGCACACACGAACCCAATTCTTCGGTACAAACACCACATTGAGAACGCCAGCACTCTATCGCTGTCCTCGGTATTCTGCGATGGCATCTGCCATACTTTTCTCTGGTCACGGCGCAGCTCTGCAATGACAGTCTTCTCCCATACTGGGGAAAGCCCATTCAGCATGCTCGCAAAGCCATACGAGGTGGCCCCACCTGTGCCTGGTTTTGTCCGCTCCGGCGTGAGCTTACTGCACCTCCAGCAGAAAGACTCTATGCGGAGAGGCTCTGGGCCCGAGGCAGTAGTACTTGTCGAGTCCGCGAGCGATGGCTCGGTCTACCAGCGCGAATTTGAGTGCTCGATGTCGCAGCGCTATGGCTATCAGCGCCTTGACGTGCAAAGAATTCCCGCTCATCCATGGTTAGACGATTCAGCGGTGGTAGACGCCAAGCGAGCCCGAGTTGCCAAGTTCTTTCTGCTGTATAGTCGTAAGCATTTTGCGTACAAGTGCAATATCCTCACATGCTACATGACTGACGGCGCAGTCTTGCAGGCATATTTGCGACACATCCCAGCTTGCAGATCGAGTACGAGTCCATGGCACGCATACGACTGCGCAAGCTCAACAAAGAGTCGAATGGCTTCAGCGTGCCACTCGAGCTGGTGGAATTGACCGGACTTCATAGCAAAGAATTGGAAAAGTCAAGGAAGGCTCTGCCAAAGCATGAGAGTGCATTCACGCTCTTGCACGCGCTGGACCGTGCTTCCATCGGCCATGCACCGGTCAAAGACGCCTTGTCAGCTGCACATGTGCCTGGATGCGCCGCTTTTGCAACCTTTGATGCTCTGCAATCCGGTGTGACGACGCAAAATTCCGATATCGCATCCTTCGATGCAGTTCTGCAAACACAATACGGGTGCAACAGGTTCGCTTGCAAGCCGGTCAGGGGCAAGGATTGTAGCAACGGCACAGCTGGAGAAGAGGAAGAAGGCTCTGCTGTCAAGCTGGCGCATGTCTTTGCATGCGAGCAAGTCGCGCTGGATCTGGCCTTGTCAAGTGCCATCTACGGTGCAAATCCTCCTCAAGCCCCTTCGTCTGCGGCGGAAGACGTATCGATGTCCTCTTTTGACACAATCGGCGAATTGCCGTCCTTAGAGTATGGCTTTCTCAACCCCGTCACGAAAGATGGCTCGGTGCCCAGCTCGAAAGCTGCACAGGCGCTGCTGAGCGAGTGGACGCTCGGCGCAGACCCGTATGCGCTACCGCCATTCATCAACCCGTACGATCATAAGGTGAAGGAGGCTCAAATTGCCAACAAGCAATTGAAGGCATTCAAGACGCGAATTGCAAAAGGTGTGAATATGTCAGCTAGTCAGCCGAACCTGACTATGCCTCGCTCTGGCAAAGCTTCTGTCGCACCGATCTCGCGCGCAGCTGAGCAGATCGACAACCATGATGACCTCCCGACCGCCTCGTCGCAGCAAGCGACCGTACAGGAGCCTTCTGCCAGTCATGTCGAGAGTCAGACTCAGGCTAGTATTCCTATGCCATTCAGTCAGGTGCTACCGGGCGCTCACGGCGGTCAGCCCAAGAAAAAGAAAATGAAGCGAACAGGCGGTTTTTAGTAGTCCAGACAACTTAGCTTTACGCGCAAAACACAGCTTTATGGGGCGATACTACGCACGATAAGTGATCCGAGATACTCACGATAATCAAGGCACCAAGAGTCAAGTGAGAGGAGTGTCCAGCTTCAAATCATGGTCTGGCCGCCTGGCTGTCGTATGATGACTTTATGCCCGAGCGACGTTGAGAGCCGCGTCGGGGAAGCATAAATCTCTTTTTGTTGAGAGCAATTGGACATCAAAGCTTTTCTAGGTACACATTGAGGCACGCACAGCGCTTCTCTACCTTCACTACTCTAATACCCTCGAGTATAGCTTCTTCCAGCTCCTCAGAAGTCGACACGCACTTTCCCCATGCGCCACCACTGGCTTCTGCTATCTTCTCGTATGCGGGCTCTTCTGGAAACGTTACGAACAGATTGTCGGCAGGACCAGTCGCGACCAGACTATCCGGGTACTGCCGCATGGCAGCACCTTTTGGCGCTTTGTAGCCACCGTTATTGAGGACGATCGCTGGGGACGCGCGTTCGGAATCAGCTCCCTTTGCAACCTTACTTGAGAAGAGTATGGATGCTTACTGAGATGCGGAACTGCATAGCGTCTCGCTGCAGATCCATGGAACCCGATCAGCACAGTTGCACAATTACGAGAAGGACAATGGCTTACCCATCCAGTACGACACGCTTGGAATAGTGAAGAGGAAAGAACCATCACCGACGATGACGCAGAAGAAGCTGGGATCCAGGCCATACGTCTGCTCTGCCAGTCCCATGCCTACTACAGCACCGAGTGACCAGCCAAGTGCCGCTCCACCGCTTGTAAACATGCTCGCAGGTCTCTTCGGTCGAAGGTGATTCCACGTGAAGCCGAATGAGGTTATGGACTGCAGGAACGCAGTCCGCATCAGCATAGTCGACTGGCTCAGACATGGAAACTGCCCGCCTACCTCGTTAACAACAACCGTTTCCGCTGGTAACTTGCGGGCTAAAGCGCCTAGAAGATTCTGTACCGTCAATGCGCCGGACTTGGACTTGGCTACTTCCTGTGCCTTTAGTCCAGCCTCGCGCCTCTCTGCTGCTTCCTCAAGCCGTTGCAGCTTTTCTTGCAGGTCTTGCGGGCGTCGGTCTTTGAGGGCACTAAGGAGCTGCTGCAAGACGATGTTGGAATTCGCCTTGTAACGCATTCTGATTGTAAGTCCTGTCAGTGAAAGCAGGCATAACATCGCTCGAAGACCAGTTTAGCTGACCTTGCTGGAATATGGAAGCTTTGCATGCCGCTCTTCAAGGGATCGACGTCGATGTGGAAGATCTTAGCAGCCTTGGAGGGCTCGTTGTGCATCGGTATCCAAGGCACTTCGCAGTCGACTACCAGTATCACGTCTGCATTGCGTATCATAGGGCTAGCTTCCATGCCACCGACATTGCCAAGAAAGCAAGAATGGTCTGACGGAAAGTTGACATTTGACGCATTATTGGTCTGCACTCCGAATCCGAGCTTTTCTGCCAGTTCGACCAAAAGGGGTACGTTCCTGGGATCCTTGCCCATATAGGTGGTAATGAACAGAGGTTGCTTGGCTGAAAGTAGAGCCTGCAGGATTTCCTCCAAGGCTGCACAGACGAAGCATTGTCAGTCGACAGAGTCTAGCTGTCTCTACATCCTGTCATACCATCTTCCGGCAAACTGCCACTCCGAACGGGGGTCCATACTTTGGGATCTATCGCTTCCTTAAACTCCTCCTCATTCAAGACCTGCTCCATCGCTTCTCTTCGGGCATGCAAGTATACAGGACCTTTCGGCTCAGAGGTAGCGCTGTGGGACCACAGCATGTCAGAACAAGCAGAAGAGGTTGGCGATCGTCGCGAACGTACAATTGCAAAGCCCGCATGACGTTGTGCTGCACGGTTCGTCCATCGTGTATCTGTCCGGTGTACCGCATATATTGTCGAACGATTGAAGGCTGATCGTGAACATCCTGCCACCAGAAGATGAATTCGTTGCGACCGCCGCGTAGTTCTGGTCCTAAGCTGTAAGGAGACATGCCGGCATAGATCAGACAGGGAGTTCTCGATCTATCTACGTTATGAACTGTCGAACTCGTCAGGACTGGCGACTTTCAGCATACGGGTGCTTACGTTTCACGTACTGGCTTGTCCCATAGCCAAGGTGCCTGCATCAACATGCACAATTACAGCAGCAGGAAACCCTGAAATTTGAGCATAGCCTTGAGCCGCGCTCAAGGCAACCATCTCCTGCAGATTGCGTCCGAAGCAATTCAGCTGACACATGTATGCGCATTGCAGACAATAAAGTACAGCGCACGTTAGGAGCTGTAATGATACGAAGTGGCCCATCGCCTGTCATCTCCGAGAATGCGTGCACGAGGGCTGGATGATCACTACCGAGATTGACGAACACGACCTTGATACCGGCTTCCACAAGCGTCCGCAGGAAGACTGTGAGAAGAAGAGTGCGAAACATTGCACACCAATCTCAGCTTGTAAGCTGCTGTTCATGGACTTTAGAGACACAGCATGATAGGCAGGGAAAGCTTGATCAACGCGTGTCGAGACCTACGGCGACTGGTATTGAAGGTTTCGGGAGCCATGTTGGCGGACGTCGAGCCTCTGACGTAGATCGGTGTCGCACTAGTGTGACAGCTGACGATTCTTATATGACTTGTGCTTGCAACAGTCTCTTCTTCTCTTATGGACGTTCACGAAGTCTGCGGTATGGTGTGCGATCCAGTTTGGAGGATTGCAGAACCCGCAAGCCCAGCCCGTTCCACAGGCCGCAGGGCGCATTGCAGTAACGGTAAGCGCGATAACAATACAGCCGAGTCACTCGCAGTGATCTTGCGGTATTAGCGGACCTACAGCTGATATTCCATCCTGAACCTGCGGGTGTATAGCTTCTCCAGATTTGGTGCCACTGCCGGCGAGCACAGCTATTTATAGCGACTTGTGCGGCGCACCACACTGGTCTTCCAATACACTCTGGGGCTCATTGTTGCGGCTTATTCAAGCGGGAAGTCAGTGTATTCGGGATCGTCCGTATCCAGGCTGTTCATCGGGGCAACCCGAGTTGTCAGCCCTCTTTGCTGATCCCTGGCATGCACCGGGTGCCCCACGAGCGTGCGTGCGTGCGCACGCTCTCGTGCTGCTTGCATGGGGCCCCGGCAAATCGCTTTTACAGATCTCACGCTCCCATCGCTTTTACAGATCTCACGCTCCTTTGCTCTCTCCCACATCTGTACAGATCCAGGACGCCCGCTCTCTGCTTACCTTTTGACCTCGAGGCGATCATCCTTCTTCAGAACTATGGCTACCTCTATTGACGAAAGCGGGTTCCACAAAGAGCTTGAGAATGGACAGAAACTGTGCGTACCCGCGCTCCGGCAATCCGAGATCTTGACCAAATAAGCATATCTCTAGCGAACAAGAGGATCGAGCATCATTCGCGGAAGCTCCCGAGGTTGGGCAGAAACTGGACAGACACGGCCTACCCCTAGTGCCACAGCCTACGTCGGATCCAGGTAATGCACTTCGCAATTCGTTAGACGTATTTTTATTAAATCCTCTTGCTTCCTACAGGGGATCCTTTGAATTGGCCTCAATGGTGGGCATGCTATACAACCACTGTGCAGAATAGTGGGCACACGCTGGCCTGGGAGTCTAATCGCCAGTACGCCGGTAGTCGTCTTTCGACGTGCCTGGCAGGAAGCCAGGTCGTTCGCAAGATCTGACCGCCAGCTTGCCTAAAAGTTCGACTGCCAGGCTAGCTTGTGCTGGCTATTCTGCACAGTGAACGCTCGATGTACACCGCGTGCTAATCCTGTTCGTGCGCTAGGGTCAAAATCTCGGTCCTGCTTTTTGCCTCCTTTGCCGCAGCCAATTCTATCTGGAATACAGCTGTGGCCAAGTATGTCGTAAAGTCTCGCTTCCACTGGCAGGCACACCATCTAAAGAGTCTATGTACCACACAGTCCCGCCTTTACGGTAATTGCCAAAGCTTTCGATGTCGAAATTACGGTCGCATCCTACACAGTCACAGCCATCATTTCCTCGGCGGGCATCGGATGCCTCTTCTGGCTACCTCTCGCACTAGCATACGGCCGCCGACCTGTTTATATTATCTGCCTGTAAGTACCGAGCGCCTTGCCGTGCAGAAAACCTCTCCTTACCCCAGAAGTACAGTATCGGCAGCACGGTCTTTACCATCTGGAGCGCGGTCGCTCCGACTTTCGGACAGCTCGTAGCGTCGCGAGCTCTTTCAGGTCTCTTCATCTCCGGACCACCAGTTATAGGCTTAGGAGTCTGCGCAGATCTTTTCTTCCTGCATGAGCGTGGCAGGGCTATTGGCATTTTCACCGTCTTCCTGTCTAATGGCGCGCACCTGGCGCCGCTACCGGGAGGTGAGTTTCCATATCGCTTTGAGATCCTGCTCTTCCCATAGCTGGAGCTTCCATGTCGCTTCGAGAATCTGCTTCCTATAGCTGAAGCAATTCCTGCACACCAGGTTACCTGGCCGAATACGTGGGCTGGCGATGGACATACGGTCTTCCAGCAATCACCAGCGGTGTCCTTCTCATCGTGTGCCTTTTCGCATACCCAGAAACGCTCTACATCCGTAGAGCGGACGTGGTAAACCCGCCTGCAGGCAATCACCCCATAGCAAGTCGCCTCACAATCATTCCGAGAAAAATCCCTGGACAGAAGTTCGAGTGGGCCGCTCTCGTCAGACCATGGTACATGATGCGCTACCCAACATTTGTGGCCGCGATGCTTTTCTACTCGATCTGCTTCTGCATCGGATCCGTTCTTCCGAGCATCACGACCAGCAAATCTTTTGCTCTCGTCTACCATTTCAAGCCGCACAAGACTGGAGTTGCACTTTTCATCTCGTAAGCCGGGAAGCCTATCCTTTAAACTCGAGAATCTGCTCGCTGACACTTGCCCTCAGGACTTTCTTCGGCGGCGTGCTCGGCGAAATCATTGCTGGACCAGTCATTGATAGATCCATGAGGAAATATCGCGAGAAACACGCTGGACAGGTGAGCCACGCTCGAACTGGTCCAGTTCATTCTGCAGCCGTCGGCATATCCACGGCACGTGAAAAGAAAAAGTTCTGACATGTCACATACCTCATTATTTAGATCAGCGCGGAGCATCTGCTCATCGCCACTATTCCCGCTGTACCCATCATGGTTGCCGGGCTTCTCATCTTTGGCCTCGTCATCGAGAAAGCCGGACCTTACGAAGCAGTCTGCTTGGGCATGTTCCTGACTTGCTTCGCCGTGCAAGTCGTTGTGACACCCGTATATGCCTATATCGCTGCAAGTTTCAAAGAGCAAGCCTCTGAATGCTCACTTATTATCAATGTGGGTGTCTGAAAGTCTTGGAGCGACGGCTCGAGGCACACCGCTGAGACCAACTTTTACAGTTCTTCAGACAGCAATTCTCGATGACCATACCCTTTTGGGGACCTCCGCTGGCTGCAAGAATTGGATATGCAAAGTCATACGGCATTTACGTGTGCGTTATAGTCGCTTTCTTCCTTCCCGTAGTCTGGGCTATCGTTTATGGCGAGGCCAACCGCCGAAAGATTGGCCAACCGACCTTCAACCGAGGTGTCTGAGTGGGAGTCTGTTCCCATAGCATAGTCATGTGTACCGGTCTTCTTGCTTTTTGGTGAATATGTGCATTTTTCAAGAAGCGAGCGCATAAGAGAGCCGCCTACACTGCTAGCTACTATTAAGGACTTGCAAAGACAGCCTCTTTGAATGCCATTGCCGAGGGTGTCATCGGTCCAAGTTCGACATGTCTTGCGTGTGGCAAGCGCGCAAAGAGTAGTTCTTCGGGCCACGCTACTAGGCCACGCCCATGACAGCGAGCAGCATCGCTCCCGGTCGTTTGAGGTAGCCAGCACCGACAATGTAGCAAGTCATTCACAGGACTTGTCGATCCTCATCCGGACTCGTCCGTCCGGCTTGCTTGGAGCAGAGAGACGGCCTTTCTTTCTTGCTCTTGCTCCCTCCCGGAGCACCACAATGCCGTAGGAACGCAGCACCAGCAAGACACAGGTCCGCTATCAGGCCATCGGACACGCAGAGACGGCCCCGGATGCAGTTACCGCCCGAGCTGAACGAGTACATCTTCAAGCACCGGACGACCATCAGCGCAGGTGAGATCAGCTGGCAGCATACGCCCAGGCAAGCAGGGCGAGATCACTGACAGCTATGAGATTGTATTACAGGCGGCGCAAGCTTCATAGCCACGGTCCTCGGATTCCCGCTCGACTCGGTCAAGTCCAGGCTCCAGGTCTCGCGATATGCAGGTGTTGTCGACTGCATACAGAAGACGTACCGCCATGAAGGCTTCCAGGGCTTCTTCAGGGGTGCGTGTCACTATCAGAGTGCACTATTGCAGTCCTGAATATCCCGAAGACGCGCTTATCCCATCCTTTCTTTCGTGTCGCTCATCTCAGGCCTCACGATGCCCTTGCTCACAATAACGCTCGTCCGGACAGTCTCGTTTACCATCTACTCGGAGACCAAGAAGGTGAATTTATGCTCTTGATGACTAGCTGTATCTTGAATGGCTTACACGGACTTGCCCTTCCCTTCTCGCTTGCTTACCAGCTCTTCGCCAATCCAGCTGTCGCGTGGCGCAATCCAGACACGCTCGCAGGCAAGGCCGGCTTGGGGTTCTTGGGCGGGGCAACAAGCGGACTGTTATTGTCGACTGGGACGTGCGCGTTTGAGCTCGTCAAAGTGCGGTCACAGCTCGAATACCTGATCTCGTGAGTGGCTGTATTCCTGCATGCAATGCATGTGCATCATCAACTGAACAGGGATATGGAACTGGCAGCAAGAAGCGCGGCACGCCATACGAGCCAAGAGGTACTTTTGCAGGAGCAGCACTGGTGAGCTCACCTGTTCTCGATTCGAGAGGATTGCGACGCTAATGTAATTGTGGCTTTGCAGGTGTTCAAGGAGAACGGTCTTCGCGGCTTATACTTTGGCTATTCCTTGCATACACTCCGCGATACCGTAAGTCGTTGTGCCGTTGTGCTTGTCGTCGTGAGCTCTCAACAGTTATATCAGTGCGCTGACTCGTTGTGCGAACATTCCATACACGACATGCAGCTGGGAACCAGCTTCTATTTCACGTCCTACGACTCTCTGCGCTTCCTGCTCGACGACGAGCGGTACAACTTTGGCATGCCCCGGACGCTCATCCCATTTGTGTGCGGCAGCACATGCGGCATCGCAAGCTGGTTCATCGTCTACCCAGTGGATCTTGTCAAAACGCGCGTCCAGCGCGACGCGCTATCTGGTGTCAAAGATGCGCCCTCTGCCATGCAGATCTTCAGGAAGTTGCGCCAGGGAGGGATAACGCGCTTGTATCGAGGGTTGGGAGTGTCTGCCTCGAGGTCTGCGTTGAGTGAGCGAACCCCTACACATTTCATCGAGAATCGCTGTAGTCAATAATCTGACCATCCTTTCTTTGTCTTGGAAGCACACGGTTCTCTCTGGCTTATGCTGTAGGTCCTTCCCATAGCTCGACGCTTCCAGTCAAAGCGCACAAGCTGACTTCCAGCCCTCTAGTGAAAACTTCCGTGAACGTATAGAGCGACGACAAGCAAAGTTGGTGCAAACGCCAGAAGTGGTGGCGAGCTCTTGAAGTAACAGTGGCGAACAGTTGCTGGACGTTGAAAGTGCAGCACGACCAGAAGCAATGTACATGACAGGCAGCTTGAGTACCCTACATTGAACACGATACCAGCAATCGCGCATCTTCAAGGAGTGTTGACCCTTGCAGTGCGCGATCACGCTCTGCGCGTGTGTGGCCGGCCAGCTCGACGTTGCTCTCTGCTGCTCTTTGACACCATCGCCCATCGACAACACGGGTCCAGGCAGCCTCACCGCTGCTGCACGCCCAAGCTGGACTTCTTCCGCTCATATGTGAGCTCGGCGGCCCAGGCAGTGCTCGCAAAGGGCAACAATGTGCCTGGGCTGCCTGCATACCAGCTTGGAGAGCGCAGGTCAGACTATGAAGGGAACAGCATCTGGACGCTGCACGATGGTCTTAAGCGGGTGCGCTGGGTATCATGTACGAGCTCACGTCGTGCGCTGATGGCTCTGCCTCGTCTGGTGCATCACTTTGCACGTCACGCTGCATCATTTGGGCAATAGGACGACTCTAGTCCCGTGTCGGTGTTCGTCTGTAAGGCGCATCTCTCTGCACCTGTTCGTTCAATCATGATACTGACATGTATGTCAACTCTCAGTCGATTCTGCGCCATCACCAAGCTCTGGCGGACGCGACCGGCGCTCCCTACTGCCACTTGCGCGAAACGCACTCCGCAAGCTGCGCTCGTTGCGCCATCCCGACGTGCTGCGCTTCATAGACGGCCACGACGCCGACACGGCGGTGTATATAGTCACGGAAGCAGTCACGCCGCTCACTGCTCGGATAGGCTCAGAAGGTCAGCAGCCAGGGCAAGGCGAAGAATGGAAAGTATGGGGTCTAAGCAGGATTGTGGTAAGCGAGCTAAGCGCACGGTCCTACTCATTTGAACGAGCGAGCTCAAATAAGACGTGCTGCTTGCAGACCGCACTCAAGTTCGTCAACACGTCAGGAGCAAGCACGCATGGCAACCTCCGGCCCTCGTCCATATTCACCTCGCCAAGTGGCGAGTGGCGGCTCGGAGGCTTTGAAGTGCTCAGTACCGTCAAAGATTCGGCACCCGTGTTATATGTGCGTGCATGCTTGCTAAAAAGTAACACATGATGAAGCTTTGCTGACTTGATCGCGCCTTGCAGTCACAAGGCGGCTTGTTGCCTGATAGTGGCCGCTTTGCAAGTCCAGAAGCGCGTAAAGGCGGATGGGAAGCGCTTCGCGAGTAGGTTCACTAGTGTTCTCTGAGCGTCTTAGATCGCATCTGATTCCGTTGCATTGTCTAAACGTAGTCAAGATCCGTCTGTATTGGACTCATACCAGCTCTACCTCCTCATTCACATCCTCTTCAACGGACCTCTGCCCACTTCTTTCATCTCCGACCCAGGTCCTTCCCTTCCCACAACACGAGGCAGCATACCACAAGCTATCTTCCCTACATATCGCCGGCTAGGCAACCCAAATCCAAAAGCCCGACTAAAGGTTGAGGCGTTCTGGGAGGTTGGGATGGGCAATGAAAGCAGCACAGGCCAACAAGGCGCTGGCTTCTTCAAGAGCAACAGGCTTGTGAAGCTTGCCGACGGTTTGGAAGGGTTTGCTCTGGCCAGCGAAGGCGAGCGCGCTGGTCTCATTAGGTAAGATCGCACTGCCAGAGCATATAGCGATTCGCTGCTGAAGTTCACGTTGCCAACAGAACGATAAAAGAAGCCTCCGAGAACTTACCGCCGGAATTCGTTATGTACAAAGTGCTACCCTCGCTCGTCAAAGCGTTCGAATTCGGGCCAGGCGGACCCGCTCTTCTACCGCTCATCCTTACTCTGGGTAATACCCTGCCAACAACCGAATATACCGCATCGATCGTACAGCCCCTTATAAGGATGTTTGCGACGCCGGACCGAGCTATGCGTATGGCTTTGCTAGAAGGCTTACCTAGCTACGCAGATAAACTGGACCAGAGGACGATCAGCGACAAGATCTGGCCAAACCTGGTGACTGGATTTACGGATGTGGTGCCTGTCATCCGGGAAGAAACGGTCAAGTCCATCCTTCTCATAGCTCCCAAGGTAAGATTTGGAATTGGCCTGAACATTAGCAGGTATCAAGCTGACTCCCTATATAGCTTACTGATCGCATCTTGAACAACGATCTTCTTCGTTACTTGGCCAAAACGCAAACGGATACGGAAGCTGGGATACGCACGAATACGTGTATTTTGTTAGGTAGACTATGCAAGCACTTGCAGCCTACAACAGCGCGCAAAGTACTAGTGCCTGCCTTTGGCCGGGCGCTGCGGGACCCTTTCGTCCATGCTCGGATAGCCGGTCTCATGAGCTTGATGGCAACGGTCGAAGTTTACGAGAAGGAGGATCTCGCTGGACGAGTGATACCGGCCATGAGCATATGCTTGGTCGACAAGGAGAAGTTCGTACCCTACTTTAGCGATGTTACGTGTGCGTGAGCTGATCCAGTCACCGTGCAGGACGGTCCGGCTGCAAGCTTTCAAAGCCATTGACATGTTTGTCAAGCGGACAGAGGGTCTCACTGCAAACATGCCAGAGACGGTTTTATCACCAGAAGATCAACAGCAGTCAGGCTCGCTCAGCCCAAGCACAAGTGTCGCTGGAAGCAAGGGCCAGCCAGGCTTGGCCGAGTCAGCTGGCGGAGCAGCAGTGGCGCTTGCGGGATGGGCATTTACATCCCTCAGTTCACGCATTGCCAGCTCGGATCTGCAAGCACCGATGCTTGAGCGAAGATCTAGCACACCTGGCACCAGTGGCAATCAGTTGGGCGGGCCAGCCTCTCCGACTGTGAATGCGCACCGTATAGGCAACTTGCCTAGTCAAGCGTCCAAGTTGCGGTCATCGTCGCAGCCAAATCTGCCAGCAATTGGCAACGTTGTTGCGAATGGTCAAGCAGGACCTTCCACCGCATCTGCGCGGTCTTCTCTGTCTTTCGGTGCAGATGCCGTCGATGATTTGCTGGAGTCGGATCCGATGGCGGGCGCCGGGGATTGGGGTGGCGATCTCATGGACGTTGCAGCGGACGAAGGCGACTTTGATGACTACGAGTCCGCGCAGCCTGTACCTGTCGTGCCTGCAGAGCCAGTCGTACACCCACGCTTTACAGTTACACGAGCGCCAGCAGCGGGCGCAAGTCCGAAGAAGGCCAATGGCACGAGTGGGATAGGCAAAAAGGTATCGAGTTTAGGCGGTCACAAGGCGACGGGCGTGAGCAAAACAGCAGCAAGCGTACTGCAAGCGATAGAGGCGGAGGAAGGATTGGCCGCAGACTGGTCTTTCGATGGAGATGGAAACGATGGCAACTCTGGGTGGGGGGAGGTGGATAATATGCCTGTGCAAGCAGCGCCTGCACCGTCACTTGCGAGCAGTACGAGCACACCACCACCAGCGTCTGCAGGCTCGAGCGCGGCAAAGGACAAGCTTGCGCAAATGAGGGAAGAGCGTAAAGCGCGCTTGGCGGCGGCAAAGGAGAAGAAAGCAGGGGCTCTCGGGGCAAAGAAGCTTTGAAAGGCTCGCTTCACATGGGCAAGCACTTGACTCCGCACTTGCACTTCAGGCTCTGTCGGTGCGTAGGCAAGCAAGCACGCCTCGGCCTGGGCCTCGGCCTAGCTCACGAGCGACTGGCAGCCAGCACGCTCAGTGCGCACCCGACGCGCGTTCTATTGACATGAAATGATGTCAAATGTTCGATGAGCAAGACGACGGCCTGTGCAAAGGCAGTGAAACCTGGGTCCTGATCAAGGGGTGTAATGAAGCAGGGAGATTCGATGACATCGATGACAAGCGCAGAGCTGGGCATGGCTATGCAAACCCGGCTGAAAGCTAATTGGCGCGTGCTGACGACTGCCGTGCCTCTGTATCTGACAAGGTACCGCCTCTTCATGGTTCATCTTCCGAGCAGATATATACATCAGGTGTGGCTGCACGTTCGGAATAATGCTGGCGTGTCGGTGAACTGAGGCTCAGAAGACGCCAAGGGCAGCAGCGACTCTCCTGCGCTGATTGGCGGTCAGGGCACGTCTCCGAGCCTGAGCAGTAGGTGTGAGGGCAGTGTCGTAGTCGAAGCACACGCTTCCAGCAGCAGAGGGATCGATCCCCAAGCTAGAAGGTTGCATAAAGGAAGTGGTGTGCAGAGAGGTCGTGGATGTCAGGGGACCGGAGAGCGCAAGTCCTCCATCAGCATGGCCGGCAGGCAGGTATGACAAGGCAAAGTATTCATTTTCTTCACTTACGAAGCGCAATCACCCTGGGCAGCTGAAGTCGAGCTCGGAAAGTCATTGAAGCTGCCATCCCGTTGGAAAACGACGTTATACCGGAGGCAGGCGCTGAATAGTTCATCGAGGATGCTCAGGTTGCATGTAGCCGTCTGGTCACAGACAGCCGCGCTGGCTCCGATGGGCGCGGGGCAGATGACAATGGCAATGTACAGTACAGTACGGGAATTGAGCTCAGAAAAGAGTGTGAGGGAGACTATCGCGGGGATATTGTACTGTCTCAAACGAGTGTGAGTACCCGCTGGATGAGTCGAAGACTTCGAGGTGTCTTCAAGTCAAGGTTCGACGAGCCGCGTCAAATAACAACACAAGTGATCAGCGCACCGTGGACCCTCGGTATCTGACATACCGTAGTTGCCGAGCATTCAAGACGGTCGGTCAGAAGCCACCAGCACCCTGCCTTTCGAAGCTCCAGCTCGATTATTACGTGCCAGAGTCGTCGGGTCGGGAATTTGGACACGTGACCTGAAAAAGGCCAGTTGGAGCGGGCCTAGCAATGCCATCAAGCAGAGCGGATATACAGTAATACGATAGCTACAGTACTTGCAGCTATGGAGAATGCAAGCCGTCAGACTGGTGCAAGGTTAGCAATTAGCGCTGCGGATAGACTGGCCAAAGGGGCAGGCTCTTGCCTTGGACAACTCCTTTTCACAATTTGTATATCATAGTTAAATACGACTCAGTTCCCAACAGCTGCTGCTGCTGCAGAAGAAGTTGTGCCGTCGTCAGCAGTGCTGTCTCCTTGTTCATCAAGTTGGCAAGAGTCGACACAGACTTCAGAGTCCCTGCGCGTTAAACGGCCTGGCGGTGGCGACTTCAAACTGCCTGTGCCAGCGAAAGGTCTCCAGAAGAGCAGCGCAACAGCTGAACACACCACAGGTCTTGCCTACAGTACTGTACAGCATTGGGATGCTGGCCGCACTGTCGCTGCGCTCAACGCCAATACACCGTACCTGCACATCGGCACTGCTGGCTTCACGCCTGAAGACGTGATCTTCTAGATTGAAAGAAGGCTTTACGCGACTTGCAGAACGCTCCGTTTACAGGTGTGACTGCATCAATGGCATCACATCTGGTTTCAGGGCACCTTGGTATGTGCTTTTGTATACTTAGGGATACTTGTGTTGCTCCGCCAGTGGCCTGGACGAGCCAAGGAGAGCATGAAAGCTGAAACCAAGATGTGCCTCCAAGCCTGTCCAAGTCACTCCAAAGTTCAAAGACATCGAGCAACGTCAAAAGACGGGCTATCGCCGACTTTGCAAGTCAAGTGGATATCAATCTGGAAACTGGTGCAAAGCCTCATCAGTCGAGTGGGTTCCCAGTGAGCAATGGCCCATGTCCGGACTGTCAAGAATTCGCAAGGGCATAGGGTCCATGCCTCAACAGTGAAAGCGTCTTGATGAGACCAGATGTAGCTCTCTGCGCTCTTCCGCCGCTCGCTGCCCCCTCAGCAAATTATGACCTCGCTAACTCTTGGTGGGCACGGATGCCAAGTCGCCTGCAAACAACTAGACTACTGCAAAGGCTGACTCCAATTGGGCAGGCACATGTCATGACGCCAATGACAACATCCAAAGTAGCTGCTTCAAGCTCCCGAAAGGACAGGCCAAAGCTACGTTCACGCTTTCTGATGGCTGTCATGCCTCTGTGTCGCTCCGAACTCCGGACGAGTCCTGGCCTTCATCGAAGACTTCACAAGGCTAGACCTGTTCTGCACGTCGCTGGCGTACCTTGGTCCTTGACCGTTAGAAAGCGCCGAGGGCAGCAGCGGCTCTCCTGCGCTGGTTGGCGGTCAAGGCACGTCTACGAACGCCTCCACTAGGTGTAAGAGGAGTCTCGTAGTCGAAGCATGGGCTTCCAGCGGCAGCGGGATCGATCCCAAAGCTAGAGTATTGCATGATTGACGTGATTCGCAAGGGAGTAATGAAGGCGAGGCCAAGGAGAGCCGCGCGCAAGTCTGGCATCAGCATGGGAGTGCCCGTTGACATTAAAAGGCTGATATCTTGCATTCACTTACGAGGCGCAATTTCCCTTGGAAGCGAAGATTCCACCGAGGGGGTAGGAACTCGTTTGACCATTCCTGGCGAAATCGGCTTCAAACAGACCGCAGGTGTCTGAGCCATCGTTGATGAGGCCCACGTCGCAGCCGGGCGTCTGTTCACAGGCAGCCGCGCACTTCTGGTATGTGGGCGGGTTCTGTGTGACTGCACCCTGCATTATGCAGGGGTGTAGAGGAGCCAGCGTAGGTCGCAGAAAGACGGTGGATCAGCAAGGTCTGCTTCCTCAATCACATGCGCCGCTGACTATGACCCGGCTGTTGAAATTGGCAACATCGCAGATGAGAGCAGGTTGACCACTTACAAGTGTAGGAGTGTCGTTGACCGTGAGGGCTGGGAACGCGTTCTCGCAAATGCAGTATGGGGCGGCCAGCACAGACGAGGCGGCGGCTGCAAGCAGGGTGAGGAAGAGGGACCCGTTTTTGACCATCTTTGTTGCTGTTTCTTGGTTGTTTATTTGTTGTTCGTGTTCAATGTGATGTTGACCCTGGAGTCGATGGGGTTCAAGGGGCAGGTGATGACGGCTATGTACAGAGAATGTGGGTTTAAAAGAGTGTGGGGGAGAGTACCGTACTGTCTCGAACGAGGGTGGGCGGTTGGTCGAAGATTTGGAGTTACTGTATCTTCAAGTCAAGGATCCTGGTCAGAAAACAACAGAAATAATGAAGAGCGCACGGTGGACCCTTGTTTTTAATACTGATCGCCCCGGGTACCGGGCATACTCAATGCGGTATCCCAACGGTTCCATGCTGAGCATCGAAGGGCCCCTGTTGGTCAGAGGGCACGAGCACCCTGCCCATCCCTGATCCAGCTCGATTGCGTGTCAGACGCTGTAACGACAGGTCCGGACGCTGAGCACGTGACCTGAAAAAGGCCTCGCGGGCCCGAACGGTGGCATCAAGCCGAGCGGCTGTACCGGTATGTCAGAGCTACTATACTGGCAGCTGTGGAAGATGGAGGCCGTCAGACTGGTGACAAGGTCAGCCTATTAACAAATTTTCTCTTTGGCGCTGCGGGTGACTCGCAAGGGCCCGCCGCCCTTGCCTGGACGACTCTTTTTCCCAATCATTGCCTTCTCTTTTATGTATTGCAGCAAGCGCAAAGATGTACGGGTCTCAAGCTACACACCTCCACTACCAATTGGTGTCGCTACTTGTGTGCCGGTCTGATCTGCATGCACGGACTTTGAGGGGAAAAACGACAAAACATTCCGGAACCAGAAACGACGAGCGAGCGAGCGAGCGAGCGGGGGCAGACAGAATAGACGGATGGAGACAAACGTCTAGGCGTCATCGGCCTCTTCTGCTGTCGTGTTGACGTTGAAGTAGCGCAGTGTAAAGGTGTCTTTCTTGGTAGCGACCACTCGGAGCCAGTCGCGCATGGAGTTCTGCAGAAAAGATTCGAGACGGTTAGCGATGTACGATGTGACAACAAGGGATTTTGACGTGCTTTACGAAGGTACCTCTTACTGAGATATTTGAGGTATCTTTCCAGTGTTTAACAAGCATGTCAGCAGCTGCATCGACCTTTCGATAGAGTCGGGAAGATCCCTTGATCCGCTGGACGGAAATCACCGACTCACCGCTTTGAGAATGGTCCGGTAGCGGTTACGCAGAGCTTGCCGTCGCCCTCCTTGTCGACTTTGATCTTGTCGCCGAGGTTGCCTGCCTTGCCGTCGACTTTGATGCGCTCGCGCATGTCTGGATTGATTGAATAGGCCACAGGTCAGCGACAAAATTGGCGGCGGCGGAAGTGGTTTGACTAACGCACACTGCAAGAAAGCATCTCCATCGAACACAGAGTCGTTGGCAGGGGCCGAGAAGTCAATGTAGAACTTCTTTGTCTGGTTGAGGGGAGTCTGGCCCGGTTTGACGGTGGCCTTGCCCGCGGTCTTTGTGAGGGTCTATATGCAATATAAAACGAAGTCGCGGCAGTGGCGGCGGTCTCAGCTACTGAACGGGCATTGAAACGAATGCGCAAAAGCGTCTTTATGAGAGAAGGTGTAGCTCTCTGCGCTCTCCGCTCGCTCGCCGCCCCCAGCAAACTATGAGTTCGCTCTTGTACGAGCATGTGTGATCTCGTCTCGTCTGGCCTGTCCGTGGCCAGGGCCTTGAGGGCGGCGACGGCGGCGGGAGCGCGTTGAGGCGTCGTTGATGAGGGTGCGACGTACGGGTGCCATGGCGAGTACTGGACGTCGATGTTGCTTGACGGTGTGCAGTGGTCTTGTACGTTGGATGTCTACGATATGTCAATTGTCTCCCTCCAGAACTCGCTCGATCGCCTATTTCTTCCTCGAAAGTGCGCTTGTCCGGCCTTCCTCGCTGCTGCAGCTGAGTTCTACTTTAGGGTGGGCTGCTGTCTTTTAAATCTTGGGACTTGCACAAATCTAACCAAAGTCGCAAGCACGCCGATCGAGCATTTTCAGCTGGCCATCAGACAGACAGACAGACACTGTCACTTCACTCGCAACCACGCTCTTGCGACACTCTCGCCAGTCTGCATCTTGCTGGGTCCGCCCTCCACCCTGCTTCGCCCGCCATGGCCAGCACCTCCTCGATGACCCCCGTGGGCACATCCACGGCCAGCCAGGCAAACGGCATCGCCGACGACACCTACATGATCAAGCCAGAGAGCACAAAGCCCGTCATCGACACTTCCTCGTGGCCTCTGCTGTTGAAGAACTTTGACAAGTGCGCGCGCAATCAATCTTGTGTCTGCATTGTGCCTTGCTTATCCGCGATGCTCATCCCTTTTTGCTGCTTGCTCGTTCGACAGACTGCTCGTACGCTCCGCACACTTTACTCCCATCCCCGCTGGATCAAGCCCGCTCAAGCGCGACCTCGCGAGCTACATCAAGTGCGCATTCTCATCTCCATTGCTTCTCACATTTTTACCCCGGGCACCCGGCTGACCATCGTCTTCTGCGCAATCACAGAACCGGCGTCATCAACCTCGACAAACCCTCCAACCCTTCATCCCACGAAGTCGTAGCCTGGATCCGTCGCATCCTACGCTGCGAAAAGACAGGGCACTCTGGCACCCTCGATCCCAAAGTTACTGGCTGCTTGACAGTATGCATCGACCGCGCGACCAGACTTGTCAAATCCCAACAAGGCGCTGGAAAAGAATACGTCTGCGTGCTGCGATTGCACGATGCGTTGCCGAACGAGAAAGCTCTAGCAAGAGCTTTGGAGACTTTGACTGGTGCGCTGTTCCAACGTCCTCCTCTCATCTCAGCCGTCAAGCGTCAACTCCGTATCCGAACAATCTACGAATCAAAACTCCTTGAATTCGATAACAAGCGCCACTTGGCTGTCTTTTGGGTCTCGTGCGAAGCAGGTACCTATATTCGGACCCTGTGCGTGCATCTCGGCCTCCTCCTCGGCGTGGGCGGTCACATGCAGGAACTCCGCCGCGTGCGCTCTGGTGCAATGACGGAAAACGACAACATTGTCACCATGCACGACGTCCTAGACGCACAATGGCTCTATGACAATACGCGAGACGAATCCTACCTCCGCCGAGTCATTCGCCCACTCGAAGCACTCCTCACAGATTACAAGCGTCTAGTGGTGAAGGATTCCGCAGTCAATGCAGTATGCTACGGCGCAAAGCTCATGCTTCCCGGTCTTTTACGCTATGAAAACGGGATCGAAGTAAATGAAGAAGTCGTCTTGATGACTACAAAGGGAGAAGCTATTGCAATTGCAATTGCGCAAATGACAACTGTGGAAATGACAACGTGTGATCATGGTGTTGTTGCCAAGATCAAACGTGTCGTCATGGAACGAGATATCTACCCACGACGATGGGGTCTAGGCCCTCGGGCGCAGGAGAAGAAGAAGATGATAAAGGGAGGACAGCTGGACAAGTATGGTCGAGCGAACGAGGCGACCCCAGCGACGTGGAAGAAGGAGTATGTCGACTATACGGCTGTAGAAGGGGGTGGAGCGCCGACAACAGACGGTGGTGCGCTCATTCCTTCACAGCCGGAAGCTTCAACTTCAGCAACTCCCGCGGCTGCGGTCATTTCTGCAGATGCAGGTGTGCCAAGTGAAGCGCCAGCAAAAGAAAAGAAGAAAAAGGACAAGAAACGCAAGAATGTCGATGATGGTGGGGCGGGAGGAGATGCGGACGAGTCGACTGCTGCAGCTGCAGATGTGACGATGGCCAATACAACGCTTGGCGCAGATACGACGGTCGGCAGCATCGCAGCGGACGGAGCAGATGGCGAGATGGAAGAACAGCGTAAAGAACGCAAGAGGCTGAAGAAGGAGGCGAAAAAGGCAGCAGCAGCAGCAGCAGCGGCAGCGGGAGGACAAGAAGAGCCACCGAAAAAGAAGAAGAAGAAGGATTGAGCGGAGATATCTCATCTCTTGCGGCAATCGCGGGACCATCTTGCAGCGCGGCGCCCGGCTGGCTTATCTATCTATCGCCTGGCAAACGGGCGTACATTTCTCTCGCCTCTGCTGCTCCCACGGTGTTCCTGCGCAGGTCAGGTCCCGTGTGGAGCAGCGAGGCTATAAATTCTAGTTCGGCGGGCGCTGCGGCGGTGATTGATGGGAGAACGCATATGTCAAATTGCTTAGCCTCCAGTGGGTGTCAGCAGTGGTGCTCGGGCAGCTATTGACAGGTGTGCTTCTCTCTCTCTCTCTCCCATCTCAATGGATCTTTCTATTCTTCTCCCAACGCTCGTCTGGCTCATCGCGAGTCTGGCACTGCAGAGTGTTGCTCGTGAGGCCGGCTTGCTGGACGTTGTGCTGTACCTTGTCGTCGTCGTACTTCTAAGCATTTCCTTTCTCGTCTTCTTTCACCTCATGCTCGTTGTTGGCTTCTTCAGTCGCTGTGGCGTCTCTTTGCTTGCAATACCGTTCCAACGCATGAGACCACCGACTTGCTTTTCGCCGACTTCATCACTGCTGCTGGGATTTTTGATGATTGATCCATTCCAAGTTGGCGCCTTGGCTCATAGCAACTCTCCACTGGCCTTGATTGCCCTTCGAATGCCATGCCATGCCTGCCAGTGCAACATCATCATCAGCAGCAGCAGCAGCAGCAGCAGCAGGCTCGACGCCGAAGCTGCATGGCGGAGTCGCACCAGTTTGGATTCAGCTCAACTCGGATACACCGCAACATGAGGTAGACGAACCGCCTCGACTGTCGACTGTCCATGTATGGCCAGCCCGTCTCCCTCGCCATCACGCACTCCGGCATCTGCGTCTGCAGCTGGCAAGAAGGGTGCAGCATCAATAGCGTCGCCGCTTGGTCGCACGCCCTCTGGACATGCACGGCGGGTCGATGATGCTGCTCCAACAAGCAGCGCAGAACGCCGACGCCAGCCTAGTGATGGCAGACTGTCCACGCCTCTGCGAACGCGGCGCGTCTCGACGCTGTCAAGCGTAGCGAGTGCCACCGCTGGCAATAACACAGGCAATGCGACACCTTCTTCAAGCAGCAGGTCCGCAAATACTCCCGCAGTAGCAGCTGGACTGGACGACCTGCACTCATTGCCATCCGCGAAAGCGGTCCTGCCTGCTCGCTCAACTCCCATCAAGTCGACCAAGGCCCCAGATGGACCATCTTCAAGTACTACGCCCTCGCAGTCTACTCCGCTCAAGAACCGTCAGTCAACACTGGCACACTCTGCTTCTCCAACATCGAGTCCGGCTAGAAAATCTGCGAGGCCGCTAGCCAATAATCAGAGCACGTCAGCTGCTTTAAACAGTGGCACGAGCTCCAAGCTATCGACTGCAATAACGCCCTCTGAAGCCAGCATTGCTTCAGTATCGTCTCCCTATTCATCGAAATATGATCACAGAAGTCAGACGAGCGGTTTCTCAGATGCGGGTCAAGACATCGACGATGAACTCGAGACTGTGCTGGTCACGGAAAGCACACATGACTTGGATGGAGAGATGCACGAAGCTTTGTCGCATTTAGGAAAGATACACTCTGCCAAGCTGTCAGCCCTTAAGCGCTTGCTGTCGGAGAAAGACGCAGCGTCCGCGCACTCGTTGCATGGATTACATGTAAGGGCCTGACGTCTGCTGGCTGCAATCTGGCGAAAGCTCGACTGACTTGGCTTGCTCCTCTGTTGTCAAACCGCCGAGATTCACAGGGACAAATCCAAAGGCTCGAAGAAACAAATCAGACTAAGGAGGCCGAGCTCGTACAGCTGCGAAGACACCTCAAAGACCTGCAAACTTCAGCTTCTCCTGAGCCAAGCCATCCATTGTCAGCCACCAAGGAGTCGCTGAAAGCCGCGTCGCAAGCCGGCGCAACAGGCAGCTTCCCGTCTAGCGTCTCATCTTTTTCACATCTCGCGCCCCAATTCGATGAAGCACAGACAAGATCTGCCATACGGCGACTCGAGGGCCAAGAACGGTTGCGGCTGTTGCACATCGTGCTAGAGTCCGTCATGCCGGGCGATATAAGCGCGATGCAAGCTATGCTGGCCAAGTATGCTGCAAGCACTTTTGATATCGTGGGCAGACTGCCTTCCAAGCTTGGTGCTCGGATACTGGCTCGTTTGCCGGTACTACAGCTGCTGGATGTTCGGAGAGTCTCGAAAAGCTGGCGTGACCTGTAAGATTGTTTTAAGTGCAGCTCGTGTTACCTTTACTGGTGTCTGATGTTGGGATGCTACCAGGATCGACCGCGACGGAGCAATCATCTGGCGCCGAAAGGTGCTCGAAATCACCGCTACCGACACCTCGCCCCCTACTTCGCCCACGACGCCTGACGGCTGGTATCCGCTATATAGAGCCCTCCACCACCGCGAGAGCAACTGGCGACGGGGCCTAGCGCAAGACATTGTGCTCATGCAAGGTCACAAAGGCTTTGTGACGAGCTTGAAGAAATACGGCGATACGGTCGTCACTGGCAGCTATGACGAGACTATTCGTATCTGGAGTGCCGCAACGGGTAAATGCTTGAAAGTGCTTCCAGTAGCTGGCAGTATTGCTTGCTTGGATTATCTGCACGAGGAGAATATCGTAGCCTGCGGATGCCACGATGTTGGGCGTGTCTATGTGTTGTCGACTTTGACTGGTGAGCATGCTGTTCAGTCGCACTCATGTCCGATACTTCTCACAAGCAAGTCAAACAGGCACTCTGCTCGCCAAACTCTCGGGCCATAACAAGGGTCTCAAAGCAGTCGCGATCAACAGCAAATACCTCGTGTCAGCAGGCATGGACAAGGCACTAGTCGTTTGGGACTGGCGGAACGGCGGCAAGAAGTTGGTGCGCTTTGGCCAACAGACCAATGTCAACATTGGCATTGCTCTGGTCGAGTCCAAGCTTGTCTCGGTGCAAGTGGACGGGATGGTCCGAACATTCGAGTAAGTTTGCAAAAGAAAGCACTTGATACAGCTCTGCGTCGGCCTGAGGCCAAACTTGCGCAAAGCCTGGACAGTCGAACAATGATTGGTCAATTCGCCATGAAAGACCTTTTGCGCGGACACCGCGTCTTCCAACCCTGGCTCAACTCGCTCACACTGTCCAGCACCAACGTCGTAATGTGGTTCGCGGCCAACGAAGACAGAATCACGATGGGCACTCGAGATTTCTTGCTCTATTATCGATGGGATCATTTCGACAAGCCGCCGGAACTGTGTTCGTGGATACAGACCGACGCGAGCACCAACGACCTCTCTGTGGGGTCCAGCGACCCGTCCAAACAGCGCGTCTTGACCTCGGTGAGATTCGCAAGCCGGACAGGCACGGACCGTCGGATTTGTACGCCTACCCAAGACAATACATATCGATCTTGTGTTCGTCTGATCAATCTCCCGCAGACATCGGCCACTTTAACGAGTCATCCTTGCGGGCTTCGCAAAGAACTGATGACCAAACTACTGCCGCATACCTCATTCCGGTGTGAGTGTTGCTAATATGCCTTAAGAGTAGTACAAAGGCTGAGTGGACGCTCTGATAATAGTGAAGGTGCGTGGCAAGCGGCATCAAGTGAACTCCAGCTCGACAGCCCGCAGATGAACCCGATGACTCTGGCTTGCGACAATGAGAGGGTTGTAGTAGGTTGCACGAGCGGCCTGGTGTACACCATCTCATTCGTAGGCTACAATTACCGGTAAAGGTTCCTCGGGCGCTGAACAAATTGCTTTGCGTGCTGTACAGCCGCCTTTGACTTGACTGCTGACTATGCTACATATGTATGGCTACATGTGTTCAGGCATGTCAGATCTTACACTCGTCTTTTCCCCTTTCCACCTCCGTCCACACGCTCCAGAAACGCAGGCCACCAGCAGTGGACGTTGCTTTCATGGTTTGGATACCATTTTCGAGATCAAAGCGTACCACTTTAGGCTATTTATTCCTGCAAGAACAAACCCAAAGAACACGTCCCTCTGCGCCATGATACTGCTTTCCAGTCTCGTTCCAAGAAGAGTTCCATCCGTCGTGCACCTAATCCCTCGCGAAGGCAGGAAGGCGATCGTAGAAACAGGCCTCGACATGCTCCTTCGAACAGGCAAAGAAAGGCACGCGTTTCTGCGGCTTCGTCTTCCTGGTCTATCCCTTGTGAGGGAGGCATGGCGGAACTCTTTGAGCGGGAGGCAGGCTGGAGGTGACTTGAGGCGGTTGGAAAGACGTCCCGCTAGGCTGTTACTGGCGAAGCTGCCCCGTTCCTTCGGGAAGCTTGTTCGAGACGTTCATGCCGCCTCGGATATTCTTCCGAAAGTGCGACATATCGCTTGTATCGCAATACGTAATCTTGTTGTAGGTATGCAATGCACGGTAGACCTCCTGCGTCAACATGCTCCTGAACAATTGCCATTTGCTTATGCTGCTGCAGTTGCATCGCCATTAGATTGTGTTTTCGTCGAGTGCGCATCAGACACCGCATCGGTCTTGCTAGGTGATGCGCCCGCATTGGCTGCCATTTCCTTTGCTTTACGCTTTTCAAGAATGGCTTTTCGCAGATCATCGTAGCGCGTCTTGTACCTCTGCGCATTGGCAGCGTGCTTCTCAGCCTCGGCTTTTGCATGCTTGAGCTCCTCTTGTAGTGCATGGATCTTGCGCTGCTGCGCTTCATCGCTTCCAGCATGTCCTGCCGCCGGCTGGTGATGATTGTAAAAGCTAGGCGGGGCCATTTGTCTCCTTACGTCTGGCAGTGCAGCCGTAGATTGACCTAGTCGCTCAGCCTGCCTCCTTACATCCCTCGCAAACAGAGTGACGCTGTCTTTCAAGCTCTCCTTTTCGCGCTGTCGTTCTTTGGTGAGCCATTCTAGGCGCCGCGTAAGCTGGTCCAGCGTCGACTTGAGCGTTGCATTCTCTTCGACTAGCTCTTCGTGCGTCTTGTAGATTGCAGAACCTGGATTTTCCGTTTGCACAGTACTAGAATTGTCTGCTTTCGAGGAAGATGACGCTGAATGGCCGGGCTTATTGACTGTAGGCACAACGTAGAAAGACTCGAGGATCCCTGTGGTAGTCGGTTCTTGTGTCGCATTTCTTGCAGTGTCTGACTCTTTGGCTTTGCTCGACTTGCGAGGGGATGATGTTGCAATTGACGTCGGTCGTGCATAGCTTGGCGGTCCAATATGAAGAGGTGCGGAAGCAAAGGCGACTGCATTGCCCAGCTCTGCGACCATGTTTTCGACATTTGCAAGGAAGGTCGAGACGGGGTCTGCGGGGTCGTTCTTTGTGGCGAGGTCGAGCAGTACTCTAATCAGCTTGCGTGGACCACGAGACAACCTCCCCTGCAAAGCGCAGACACACACCTCATTCCTCATAAGATAGTAGCTCTCCTCGACACTGCTGCTCGCCTTTGCCGACTCTCCTGAAGACGTCGCTGGAATCACGTGTCCGCCGACGGCAATCTGGCTGGTCGAGGGCGAGTTGCTCTTTCGCGAGTAGCGGGACTCGTTCATGAGCGAGGACGCCTCAATCCTGTCTCTTGGGCTGGTGTATGCACTACCAGCATGAGCCGGCTGAGAGAATCTTGCAGGTCCCAGGCCGTGGAGATGCTGCTGGTGCAGACCGGCGGTGATGCCGCTGACGGGCAGCTGGCCAGGCAAGCCTCGCTCGCGGAACTGCAGCGCATGGGCAGACGGGCTGCCTGCAGACTGTGGATATTGCACTCCATTGCTATTGCTCTTGAGAGCTGTCTTTGCGCTGTTGCTGCTGTTCGCCTGCGCTCCTCCAGCTGGCCGGCTCCCTCTGCCCCGTTCAAGCTGGCGCTGAGCCTCTTGTGCCGCTTTGAGCTGTCTGTCCCTCTGCAGCAGCAGTGCTTTTGCAGCACCCGTGTCAGACGTCGCTTGTGCTGCTAGCTGGTAGTTGTGCGCCGCGTCCGTGTGCGCAGTCAATGCTTGCTGATAAGCCCGCTTCGACGACAGCTGCTCGCCTTGACTCGCCAGCGCGTCGGCCTGAGGGCGAACAGAGCGATGACATACAGGCGTCAGCTAGACAGGTGCGATGTTGATTATGCGTGATTAGCGCACCTTGACCAGCGGCGCGGCGTCTGGATCCATCATTCAGGTCATCGTCTGTACGAGATGTGGCAAATCTGAAGCAACAGTTGGAGCTGAAGAAAGCAACTCGACGCTTTTCCCCACTTCCATTGTTCAGGTGATCACAGTCTATTGTCTATTGTCTATTGTGCAGTAGTTGCTGATTGCTGCGCTATCTTACGGAATGCGGCGTGTGCTACAGGAGACGAGCGGGTATCATACCGAGGTGGATCATTCCAAGTCTCAAGATGACTTTTATCAATCAGATCATTAAGGCGTCTGGGCTGGCTCGTACGCTTCCTTCTCGAGATCTGCCTGATGATCTTTGCGTATTTTCTGGAATCACGGCGGGAGGGACTAGGATGTCAGCGTGGGCGACATTGACACTTCTGGCGCTGATACTCACCCTAGCAAGCTGATTGAAGCAGTATCCAGGATGGAAGAGGGTCAGAACGAGAGCCGACAGGCAGACCATGCTGGGGAGAATGAAAATGTGAGCATGTCATCGCACGGCCAGTTGCGGCCTGCACTCACGCGCCGTCCAGAATGAGAAAGGTAGTCTCTTGGCGTTGGAGACCATTACCCCATCCGCCAGACATTTCGGGAATTCTGCACATACACGTTCACCAGAGGACGGGTCAATAAGGTTCAAAATACACGAACGAGTAGAAAACATGCCCACCGGTATATGCATCTGATGAGGATGGCAAAAAAAGCCACGGTGACCGCCACTGCGAATCCCCGAAATTTCCAGTCTGCAAGGTACGCCTGTGCACGAGCTGGGAGATCGTGCGTGCGCGAATACACAGCCACACTTCGAAGGTACCACGACACTGTGATTCCAAACAGAACAAGCTGGACGACTTGAAGTATGATTCCGATGAGAATGACGGTATTTCCCGTGTCGAGGAGCTTGTAGTTTCCATTATCGGCAGATGCAGCGAGGGCCCCTCCAATGGCTTGCATCACGATTGCGAAAAAGTCCAAGCCGATGAAAATCCAGGTATAGAGCGCTGGCTTGAGTCTGCTGAGCTGAGGCCCAAAGACGAGGACGACGTGCTTGAGAGTCAAGTCGATGGATGCGGACATCAGAGACGGGGCGAGGACGAGGCAGACAATCTGCAGCTTGAAGCCGCTATCTGACCACGGGTTGCGGTTCATGAGGAGTCTTCCAGCGTAGCCTGCGCACTCCATCCCGCACCCTACGACGAGAGCGATCATCCATGTCCAGGTCTTGTACTTTATCCCCAGCACAATCTGCGTCAAGGCCAGCAGCCCAAAGAGAGCGCAGAAGAGGGCATTCCCGCCGAGGTTGGGGTAGTATCCGTAGGTCGTGGCTGACACTGGACACGCCGCTGACACCTCTGCACAGCGGTCCATCCCTTGACTTGGGGTGATTCAGACCAACTGCCAAGCCAGGAAAGCTGTGCGCGATGGCAGCTTTCAGGCGTAGATTGGCGAGCTTGAGAAGGCGAAGGTGACGAGGGAGGTCGTCGGTCAGAGCAGTAGGTCCAAGAGCGAGCCTCGAGCCATCTGCCAAACCATCAAAGTCGCGCGATTGTGTCTTTTGAAGATCGTGCCGCTCTTTTCTTCTTCCTCGGGGATAAGCCGGCTACAAGGCTCTTCAGGCCGAAAGCACGTGATCTGGCAAGACTTGGCCGTTTCAGCCGGAGTGCAACGACGAAGAGGATGCGATGCTGCTCCTTGCACGACACGCAGCTTTGTACACACATCGAAAAAGGAACAAGCTAGGCGCCATGCCTCAGATATCTGCTAGACAATGACAACAATGGCAATAGTAAAATAGATTAGAGAATGTAGATTCATCGAACACCCTGGCAGCAACACACTGGTCCATGCAATGATGGCTCGGTAGACATCTGCTCAGGACGATGTGTTTGGGGCTTTCGGATCACGCGGCGATTTGCGCTTTCGAAACTCGGGGGCGCGCGCTGTCCAGGCCAGCTTGAATCTTGTCAAAGACTGCCCTTTTCAAGGTCACGACCGTGTCCCTCTGCAGCTGCGTACCCTTGTCGATTGACGCTGTCCCTCTTCTCCTTCTCCTGTTCGGCAGCATAGCCCGACAAGTCCTGTAATTCGACCACACAAGCTCTGGCTTCCTTTTCCGCCTCTTCCTCCGAAGTAAGGTAGCCATTGTAAGATCCATCAAGTGCGTCGACGCTATCAGGCAGAGCGGCGAGATGAACCGTTCCACACGAATCAGAGCAATATGCCTTGACAGTCTGTTTCGAGATCTGCACGCCCCCGTTACCGCCGTTCCTTGATGATTTGGAAGTCATCTCGTTGAAGCTCTTGGTGCCGCTGCGGCTGTGCTTGGAGGAGCGCACGCCGTGTCCTCCACCCAGGATGCCAGCGAGAGCGACCTTGGTGCGCGAAGTACGTTCGCTGTGGTTTGCGCCAGAGGTAGTGCTAGGAGAGCCAGCAGAGAGACTGGCTGTCGTATTTGCGCCAGATGACCAGGACTCGGCTTCGCTTGCGTCTCGCAGGCTCAGAACCAGTCGGCAGGCGAGCATCGCGGCGATGACGGTGCAAAAGTTGGAGCCAGGATATCCCCGGAAGGCAGTGTCATAGTGCATCGAGCTGCGAATCAGATTCATTGAGCTTTTGTCCGTGCAGACCAGCAGACTTGATGGCAAAAGCTCACAGTGCTCCAAAGGTGAGATTGGCTACAACGGAGACACCAATTCCGAACGCATAAAGTGCACCATGTCGAAGAATGAGCGAAAGGACTGCACGAACAGATAATAAGCACTCAGCGAGTCCATCTTAAAGAGCCCGGGGATACGCAGCACTGCACTCACTGTCAGATTTCAAGCCGCCCGCAACATGACCTCTGATCTGGAAAGCCCGATAGACGAGCAAGCCAGTAGCCGTAAAATCAAAGATAGCAGACAAGATCTGCGGTAGTGCAGAGGAATAGATTTGGAAGTAGAGCATGCCAAGACTTGGTCAGTATGGAATCACTGTCGAAGGGCTTCAAGCACAGAAGTGTATAGGAGCGCGACTCACGCATCCGACGGTCATTGTAGGCCGTGAGATGAAATAGATGCATGGTCCATGTCCTTCGGGGAATGAGACAACTATGGTGCACGGACCAAATCAGCTGGACTGTTTCGTTGTATGTCTCAATAGGACAATGGGTACCCACCATCAATGTAGGTCGCGACGAGACAGGCGCCACATGCAGATTGAGCAGTCTGCAGAGCGAGGAAGAAGGCGAGGATGTACTTGTTGCGGTTCCATATGGCTGGCGAAAGTAAACAGTGTACACGCAAAAAAATCAAGAAGGAGTTCAGGGGAGAAGAGAGCGGGACAATGCTTCAGCCGACGATCTGGACAGCAAGCAATTATTCAGACAGAGTTGCTCACCATAGCATCGAATCATGACAATTCCTGACACTGTTGCTTGTACGAGCAATGGCAGCGCGTTGGCCCATCCTGCGAGATATCGCCTGCATTGACTTTCTGTGAAGTCGACGTTGAAGCTATATGTGTAGGTGCGGCGACGAGGAGGAGAGGGCAGGTCGAGTCAAGACAGTGATTGAATGTGATAGAGAGTGGATGAGAGAGAGAGAGCGACCGGTCAGCATGATAAATACTGCAAGGCCAGCGGGCGTGCGCTCATACTGTGGCCCCAAAGAGTGAGAGATACGCACCCTTGCAGGATGAAGATGGAGAGGACGAGGGGAGCGTAGCGAGTGACGATATAGAGAGCCTTTACGACGGACCAGTTTGCCTTCCATATGCTGCACAAGGGATGTAGGATGAAGGAAGCATGGCATGTGCGGCGCCGTGTCAGCTTCTTGACCACTCGAGCCCGACTGATGGTGACCGCGCCACTCACCGCTTGTACTCGAGGTGCAGGGTGGTGAGCCAGTCGTGCCAGTAGATGCAGTACAGTCCTACGTAGAAGACGAGCATGTAGGCGCGAGTCTGCTCGGGGGTGGTGGGTGCCATGGCTGTCTGAGAAGAGCGAGGTGTGTGGGAGAGGGGGAGAGGGTGGGACGACGAGAGATGAGCAGAGGAGAGAGAAGAAGAGATGAACGACTGAATGAGATGACCCTCTTCAATCGTCGCGTCCAACGTTTTCCCTGGTCAGAATCAGCGAAAAGTCGAAAAGGAGGTGTGCGGCTCAGCCCAGCCCTCGCAATGGTCCAACGGGTCAAGAATCTGAAGCGGGGCCAAAGCAGGCAGCGAATACACTGCAAGGAGACTCTGACTAGCGCGCTCGTAGCTTGTGCGCATGTCGTACGACGGTGTCACGGTGTCGCTAGTGGCCGTTGATTCTCTCCTTTCAGATGACCTCCTTTTCGAGCTCGAATCAACTTGAAGACGCAGGACGGGGGCAGCACGAATGTGTCCGTCGTCGCAGATGTGCACGCATTGCATCTTGCATGGCCATGCTCATCCACGGGATTGCACGCACACACGCACGCCGTTGGCCTAATACGACAGGAGGTCCCGGACAGGGCCAGTTTGGGCAGCGGGAGGTCCATCTTGACGAGCGAGAAGATGAAATGCCCCGACGACGATGCGATGCGACATTGTCTTCTCGGACGCCCACGTGCAGACGCGTGCTGCTTGTCGTCATGCAGGCGGGATTTGACTGTGTCGGTGGAAGATCGAACAAGCGAAACGAGCGACACTTCTGACTGACATGTCCAGGAGCTGAATAGACTGATGAGCAGCGTATGTCGCGTCCTTTCGCTTGCTGTGTCTTGCTTGACTTCTACAACGCGTTTTCGAGGAGGTCATCGACCACTGGCAGCGAGACCGCCGGCCAAGCTGGCGCGGGCAGACGAGAAGGGAGCGAACCACGTCTTTGCCGGCGTACTAGTAGTATCATCCACACGATGAACAAGCAGATGGAAGGGCATGTCCACTGCACTGAGGCTCGCTCCACAGACCCCCGCAGCTCCTTCACTGCCTATCGCATGCATTGCACTCTGAGCGTGATCGGCGACCAGCGATAGAGAAGAGCCGTGACAGCGATGGGCCAGCACCAGAATTCGCACACTGCGCAGTGGAGACACGTAAAGCAACGTTGCGTGATCCACCTTCTGCTGTGTCTGTCCTTGTGCGATGGGGTGAGTCCGGCGACGCGGTGGCTGATCATTGCCGAATGCCCCAAGACGGACGAAAGCTGATCCGCCTTCTCTTCCTCCTGCCACCGCATGACTCTGCAAGATCTTTACTAAATCACTCATGTGCCGTTGACGAGTGATTTCGCTTGTTTTCCCACAGGATGCTATAACTGCTCCTGAAGCTGCCCCTCGCGAAACCCACATTCAAACCCCTGGAAACTATGACGACTCTAGAAGAGGGAAAGGAGGGAACGAAATACAACGAATAGACCGAAAGGAAAACCTACAAACGAACGAATGAATGAACAATAAACGAATGAATGGGGACAGATACTTGTTCCTCCTGCTGCTGCCTTCTCTTTGAGCTGATTCAGCCTTCTATACTACCTGCTTTCCAATCCCTCCTCTTCTCTTCTCCTCTTGATGGCCCCAGCCCGCCTATCTTGCTGCCAAGCCATGCATCACTTTTTCTGACCCTTTTCGAGATCCGCCTCACTCTTCCTCCCTTCCTCCTTTTCGTCGTCCAGATCCAAATCCAGCTCGTCCTCTACGACGCTATCCTGCTGTCCGGCCTGCCTGTGAGGGACATGCACGTCCACCTCGGGCATGTAGTCCAACTCAATGTCGACTGCCTTGTCAAAGTCGCGCTGGCTCATGCCGGCGCTGACGACTCCACCAGCTCCGAGTCCCACAATTCTTCCAAACCCTCCTTCGCGCGGCGAGTGCGCAGCGACAGCAGCAGTAGCAGTAGCAGTAGCAGCACCGCTCATGGGGCTTCTCGGGCTCGTAGCGGGGCTCAAAAGCGGGCTCTTGGGCAATCGAGGCAGTTCGGCAACATATATTCCCTTTTCAGACTTGCTGCGCTTGCTGTTCCATCGCAGGTGAGGCGGAGGCCCTTTGCGACCACCTTTGCTGTTACCGCTGCTGCTGGCGCCCGATTTCTCATCCACGCACGTCGTGCCACCTGCCGAACCAGACGTAGGACTCCACAGTCCTCCTCCACTGCGACTCGTCCCATCGGTGCCTTCGAATCCATCGGATGTGTAGCCTTCCCCTGACCCGGCGCCGTTGCCGAATCCTTTCGGAAGTCGAGAGGCTGCAAATCCTGTGATGCTTGCTGCGAGAGGATCTGCGGAGCGTGGAGAAGGTGCATCTCGCTTCAAAGAGAGTGCGAGTCGGCACATTATGATGGTGTTGAGGTAGGTGCAGCTGCAGGTGGACAATAATGAAATTCAGCCACGGGCTAACATTCGCAATTTATTGAACCTTTCTGCTGAAGCATGCTCACAGATTGCCGCCCAGATAGCCTCTGAAAGGCGTATCATACTGCCTGGACCTGCCCATATTCACATTCCTCGTCAGTAACCCTCCCTTTTGCCAACTCATGATTGCACAAATCAAGAACGCACAAATACAAGAAAGCCATGTTGGCAGTCACGATCAAGCTCGTTCCCAAGGCGTAGAGGAAGCCGTGCTTGATTATAGTAGTGAGCACCGTTTGCCGGACGTTGGTCATTTGAGACTTGATCTGCAAGGACTTCCACAGGACCAGAACGGTCGCGGTCAGGTCGTAGATGAGAGCTAGGATCTGGATGTGCGAGACAATGGGTGAGCATGTCTGCAGTACGCTCCTTCTTTTGGCTCTTAGCAACTCACGCATCCCCAGGTCAATGCAGGACGAGAATTATACGGGATACAAGGCCCATTTCCATCCGGGAATTCCATGACTGGTCAGGAAAGGCATGTCAATCAATTACTTGCAGCTGTTTGGAACCCGGCGCCGGGTCTCGCTCACCTTTAACGTATTTGATCGACAGGAAGCAAGTGACGCCCATGTGAACCGCTTGCAGGAACATCAAGACTGCTAGGATGATCTTGCTTCGACCCCACTGCACAGAAGAAGCTGTCAGTACAGCTGCTCTGCATTCTGAATATCCTTGAAACAGACAGCATTAGACTTACGATAGCTGATGGAGCGGGCAACAACGAGAAACCATGTTAAGAGACGCTGACATCGTAACCAATGATAGCTGAACAACTCACCATAGCACCGCAGCATGAGCATAAAGCCAATGGACGCCTGTACGATGAGCGGCAGGGCATTCTGCCATCCAAAGATGTATTTTCGGCATTGTGCATTGGACCAGTCGAGGCGAAATCTTCCGACATTACGTGCATGGCGGCCGGGAACGGGTGAAAAGATGGAATACAACAAATCAGAGGGTCAGCATGTGCTTGACCAGTGGGTGGGATGCATCTCAGGGTCAGATCGCAAGACTCCGAGTGTGACGGTCTTGAACCGAGCGCCACTGCGACGTCGAGCTCACTCGAAGCTCGGACCGGGTCGGCCTCTATCAGACCCCGAGGAAGCGCTGAAAGAGAGAGGAAAAAGGAGGAGGTGCACACTCACCCTTGCAGGATGAAAATGGTGAGTATGAGCATCGTGTAGCGGTTGATCAGGTAGTTGATTTTGACGAGCGTCCATTTTGACTTCCAGATCCTGTGAAGCAAGATGGATGTGAAGGAAGATAGCAAGGGTGGCTGTCTTTGAGCTAGACTGGACATGGACTGATGCGAATGGGGGCTGACATACTTGCGATACTCCTGTGGACATCCCTTGAACAATTAGCCAGGTAACACTCAAATGCTCCCAACGCATGCTGATGCTCACCTTGGGGATCGTCACAATCCAGTCATACCAGTATATTGTGCTGAGCCTTTGATGATTCACCCATCGTCAGCACTGCATTTGCGAGCGTCATTGGGCGAAAGCAAGCACCCAACGTAGTAGATCAACCTTTCAAGATGGACAAGAGCAGGTGAGCAGCGATCCCCAATGAGCGTGACGTGAGATCAGATGCTCACATATATCGCCGTGTTTCCTCCATGGTAGCCATGTTGTCTGGCAATGGCGGACACGCAAGCAGCCACGAGGCAGGTGTGAGTGAGAAGATGAGGCGGGCAGGAAGGTGAGAAGGAGAGAAGGCAAGAAGGATAAAGCGGACCAGGCAGTCCGTCAGGACCCTTCTGCTGGCAATTTATCAGAAGGCTTGGGGACGCGAACCATGCTCGAATCGCGCTGTAGAATCCTCCGTCCGGCTCGCTTGTAAGCAGACTGGGTTAACGGGAAGTATGTGCCAAGCTTATGCCTTCTTTGCGGCAGGTGCGAGAAATGAAGGTCTGCGAAGGCCTCGCCGGTTTGATATGGACGTGATCCGATGTAGGCGTGAGTGATTGGGGCTCCGAACGGGCCTTGCTCTTCGCTGCTTTCCGAAAGCCGGAACGATGCTCTGCAGAAGTAGTCAAGACCAAGTTTTTCTTCCTCAAGATGGTATGAATGTCACCATTCTAGGAATGGCCTTCTTCTGAGCTGGTCGTTCTTCAAGACGAATGCGTGCACGTGACCCGCCACATTCGTTCCATAGAGACCCACCCATTCGGGTCAAGCGTCGGTTGTCGGCTACTACTATGACAGCCAGTCGTCTGCGGCGATACTGAAAAGCTTCTTCAAGTGCCGTCTCGCCCGTGCGACCCTGAGAACATGGTCGGCAATCCTCAGCAACAAATCGGCGCAGTAGGCGAAGAAGGATGCGGTCACCTGCCGACGGTCGATGCGGCGTTTGCAGTCTGAATCATCGCCAGCCGTATTGTACCTTGGTCGCGACTGGATGGCTGTTGGGTGCTCTCTCGCTTCTTGCCAACTTCGGCCTCGATGTCAAGACTGACTGTCAAGCCCTCGAAAGTCAGCATCAACGTCGTGACACTCGCGGACACGCCCTGATCAAGTTCTAGCTCTCGGATCTCGCTATGGACCCCGTTGTGCGGTACAACGAGACGAGGCAATACATGTGCGTCAGACATGGGCTTGCCCAAATCCCGCTGCGAAGCACGACCTGAACTGAAAGGACTCGCTAACCACAGGCTATGCTACTACATGCTAATGTACGGCATTCTGTGGTAGGCTACTCATTACACATTGTGCTGTCTGCAAACGAGACTAAGCTCTACTCGTATAGGTACGATTGGGCATCTCTGCTCGTAGTGGTAGGTGCACTTGCTGGCTGACACTGCTTTTTCAAACGCTGATTCAGATCTCGTGATACAGGAATACAGAAAGTGGGGGAAAATCACTGCTCAATGAACAGGGAAGGTCTCTGATTGTTGCAGGCACTGCTAGAATATGGCGAGGCAGGGTCACGCCGGCCAAGGTACTCTACGTACTGAATAGATATGCACTGCTGGCGACCACTATCTTTGTGTTTACTGGTGAGCGACATATTACCTGGCACACTGCTCCAGTCCGTCATGCTCATTGACCATTCTCGTCTGAGCAGGCTTCAGGCTAAGCTGGACCGTGGGCAACTGCAACAAGTACCTGATTGGGTGGGAGGCCGCTTTGCCAATTATATCGTCGGCTGGCGCATCGGGGCTCTTGCTCATTCGATGTCACGGTCAGTCACATTATTAAGGCGGTTCATGTTCAATCATGCGGCTGAGGCAATGCTTCTCTCATAGTTGTGGTAAGCGTAACCTATGCCTAAGTTAGCAAGCACCCTGGCATTGATGGAAGTGTGCTTGCCCTTCTACTAGTGGGGCAAGCAGAAAGCCATGCTGGCGGCCCTGCTCGCTTTGTTCTTTGCCCAACTTTCTGGACAGATCTACCTTGCGTCACAATGGCTTACCAGTACGTGTACGAGACGAAGGCGAATGTGGATGCGAATGCTGACTCTGTCTTTGATGCAGCTCTGCCTAGACCTCCAGAGCTTCCCTTTGGACCATGCATCCCTTTCAACTCTTCAGCCAATATGCAAGTCTTCTGTGTGAGCATGCCACTTTTCACAGGTGGAACTAGCACCCGCCCTTAACCAATCGATTCTGCAGATACTGCCCCTATGCTACGATAGCATCATCTCCTTTCTCTTTATCTGGCGGACAATTGACATTCGGAAGACCTTCCCCGCAAGTACCAATGCAACACGTGCGTCTTCTTTGCGATTTTTACACACACATATGCTCGTGCTGACAGAGCCTCTTGGTAGTCCTCGACGACATCATCAAGGTGTGTGTGTGCTGACAAGTATTTAGAGATTATTTTGAGCTTCGCTCACGCTTTTTACGCAGCATGGCGCTTTATATGCGATTGCGACCGCTCTAGCCAACTTTGCAAACCTGGCTTTTGTACACATGTAGGTGTCCCTTTAGCGCGGCTCACGATGCGGCCGTCAATGAATAAGTACTTTTCAGCTCGTATCGCTACGTGCATACTCCCCTTGCCAGTGTGAGTCCTAGAACCGGTACAGCATTCACTTGAGCCATCTGACCTCTTGGCACATTTCCGCATAAAAGTACGGGGGCGGATATATCTGCTGTGTTCTCGGATCCATATTCGCAAGTCGCTTGATGTTCTCGCTCAAGCGAGAAGACGAGACCGACTCTACGACGAAGCGCAGCGGAAGTCTGCCTTATGCCGGCCGTACCGCGTCCAGGCCAGACAGCACGAAGCGGATACTCGGAATAGACTATCCGTTGCAGTCAGTCTCGGTCAGCACCAGCTCGGGAAGGGACCAGAAGACCGAGATTGAAAGTCGCTTGGATTACTTCGACCATACAGAAGTTGGCAAGGCTGTCGATGCGTGCGTCCAAACGACACCCCGAGAGTGCGAATTCAAGCAAGCCTGTCAAGGGCAGGCAAAAGGGTTCCACACGAATATGTGATATTAATCGTACATAATAGCAACAGTCCTGCAGAAGGCTCGTAGGAATTTATCAGATCATTGACAAGGAAAGGTCCGCCCAATGGCTCATCATGTCTTGAATGTCGGACTGCACTCCATTTCAGTTGGGGCGACAAAAAGCCGAGACTGCTCGCTCCTGCAAGATAGCCTAGCTCTGAGAACCCTCAGACACTTGACTGAGCTGAATTTCAATTAGTAATTGATTACGCATATCTCCCTTCCAATATGAACGAAACATGTTTCCCTTGGCGCGCACACGCGGCTGCTATGGCTGTTGACTGCACTAGTGTCCTCCGCTAGGCGGCTGAGCTCAGGCGATGCACTTAGGCGATGTACTTGAAGTCGAGTCGGAGATCTCCCTTGCCGATGTGTTCATTATGCTGTCCTTCGCGGATGGCCTTTGCCTTCTTGCGGTTCATGAAGGTGAGGTAGAGGAAGTTGAGAGCGATAAGACCAGCCATGACGCAGGCGAGACCGAGAAGAGTGCTCGTGCCGCGACGGTAGCGTGGTCGTTCGGTCGTAGGGAAGAGCCAGCTGTGGAAGGGTAGGCTTGTCAGCTAATTGTGCAAGTTCGCTTGAAACAGTAGCGGACGCACGTTGACAGAATACCACCAAGATTGGTAGTGACGAAGCCCATGACGATACCAGTCGCTCGCTTGTACGATGGACTGAGGTTGTTTGCTGGAGTTGATTGCATCAGTCGCTATGCATGTCGAGCCATACGACGCGGCGCAGACTCACCGTTCCAAGCACCGAAGAGACCAGCGACGGCATAGATGCCCGTGACTTGTAGTACGAGAGCGCCGTACAAGACCGAGGTCTTGCTGGTTCCGAGCCAAATCGCGTACCCGATAATTGCAATGAAAGACCAGAAGAGGCAGAAGGGTCCTCGCATGCGGTAGCGGTCACTGAGCCAGGAGCTGAAGACAGAACAGACGAATGCGCTCGCGTAGGGTGGGACAGACATGAGCTGGATATCGGTGCCGGTGTAGCCGAGACCTGCGACGACGGCTGGAAAGGGAGATCGCACATATTGTGTCAGCAGGGTGCATGCTTGCAGAGATCCGCATGTTGTCGAGGGATGCTCACTGGGTGCGAAGTAGGCAATGGCGAAGAGTGTAGCTCCGGCGGGGAAGAAAATGAGTGTCATCAAGATAGCCTGAGGCGACTTGAGGGCGGACAAGCAGTCGCTCCACGAGAAGGCGTCCTGAACATCCCACATGATAGTCAGATCCGGCGTGTACGAGGATCACTGAAGGAAGACGGTACGCAACCCACCTGGTGCTCGTTGCTCATGCCTTCGGCGGCAAGGGCTCGATGGCAGACATCCTTCTGCTCTTCGGTCAAGTATCTGCACTTTGAGATGTTTTGGGGTAGCAGGAAGATGAAGATGGCGCCGAGAGCGACGGTGAAGGCGCCCTCACTGATGATACGAGCAAATTGGGAAAGGGGGAGACGATTTAGCTTTTTGAGCGCGGGAGAAGGACTAATGTGGGATGGGAAGCGCACATGAAGAAGATCCAGCGCTGTTGGTAGAAGTAACAAATTTGGAAGCTGCGTCAGCATTCGAAGCCTAGATGCCTGGGGCTTGGCCATTGGCGCTCCTCACCCATCCTTCCTTGCCTCCACGTCCATCGAGATTAATGATGGCCGCAGCGAGCAGACCGGAGAAAGCGCCAGCGAGCGCAATGGCGCTGAAAAAGAATGCAGTTCTAAATCCAAGGCTGCGTCGCCTGTAGAACTCCGAGAGGTAGGCGACACTTCCCTGTTTGCCAGAAAACACACGGTTCGAGATGTTTAGCTTTTGTGACAATAGCTCGGCGGGTCTGTGTATGATAGTCAAGACTTACTGGAAGAATTGCACCTTCGCATGCGCCCAAGAAGAAGCCTGGAAGACATTATAAGCGCAATTCAGTCTTATTGTTATTGATGGGCCACTGGATTGCCGGGTGGTAGGGGAGATCGCCCGGCAACAGTAGGAGCGCCACTCACGCGCTGCGACGAGGCCGCCGTAGTTGTGCACGAAACCTTGGAAGGTGCATACGAGTCCCCAGGCTACGCAGAGAGCGGGCAGGCCAATATTGAAGCCGCTGTGGTTGCAAAAAAGTGCGATTTGCTCAGCTCCGGCATTCGCGGCAAGCCTCGAGCCCTTAGGTCGATGCCTGGTAGAAAGAGAAGGAGTGGCCCACTCACATCTTCTTGCACAGCATGACGGAGGGCCATTCGGCGAACAAGAATGAAATGTACGTGACTGTGAGACAGATGGAGTATTCGTAGTTTGAGAGGCCCAAGTCGACCTGCATGCCTGCAGCACGGGCATTTCCGATATTGGCACGGTCGAGGAAATTGAGCCAGTAGATGCAGGTGACGATGGAGAGGAAGAAGAGGTCGAGCTTGAGGTAGGCTTTTGAGAGGATCTTTTCTTCGGCGTCAGTGAGCTGCTTTTGTACTGGTGTGGCACTATTGTCGTCGGAGCGGTGGTCATCTTGCACCAGCCCATCTGCTTTTTCGCCAGTTCCAGCAAAGGCGTTGTCTGCCATGGCGGCGGGGTGCTGCTGTGCTTGAGCTAGAGTAGTGGTGCACTGGAGAGCGAGACTTGTTCGATGTGCAGTTCGTCCTGTCTTGGCTGTCCTGGCTTTACCTGTCGAATGAGGAGACGAAGCCGGCGGCCGACAACAGCCGGAGAGGGAGGTCGAAAAGAGAGAGATCCGGAATGAAAGACGGATCTCAATCACTGTGCAAAGAAGATGAGGATGATGAGGCAGAGCGAAGCCAAAGAACGCACCCCTCTCTGGGGTCCCTCGCCTGCGCAATTCAAGCAGCCCGAGCGCGAACTGGCAGCTCTCGACTCGCAGGTCACAAGGCGATCTCGAGGTGGAAAAGCGGGGCGCCAAGGTTTCGGCTCTATAGAAGTGCCCCCCCGTTCCTGCGTGCAATTGGCTGGAAAGGGCCCCCGTGTCAGCGTCTCGACCACGAGGTGAGCACAGGACAGGCACAACTACTGTGAGCCTGTCCAGTTCGCCCACAGCGGCAAAGGAATTGCCGAACAATCTGCACTCTGAAAATGGCCCGTCTGGACCGTGCACGTGAGAGGCAGCACTGGCATGCCCAGAGCACGGGCAGCAGCTCGAGAGCGTCGCAGATCTCTGGGCCGTCGCGCAGCCCTTCTTGGAGGGGCTGGACGAGACGTGCTGTCCTCTTAGGCGTGCTGGAGGACGGGGATCTGCATCAGCATCGTCAGCTGCTGCTCAGCCCTCTCAGGCTGCGAGCGAACGCGCCAGCCAGCCATCACGCGAAGGCCTTGAACGCGAAGAGAGCGGCTTGGAGTACAGTAATGCACAATGAATAGTCATCGCGGCAGACAGTCATACCGCTGCAAGTGCATGGATCATTGAACGTCGTTGGAGCGAGCGTCTGGCCATAAGCATGCTCTGCGCGACTCGGATGCCTTGGATGACCACTGCCAGCGGACGACCTGCTGCCTGTGGGACAAGCAGCAGCAACAGCTGCACAGGCAGCACGAGCAGGGCATACTGGCACGCACCACGTCCTAGTACCTGCTTTGTGCTCTCCTGTCGTGATGCCGCTGCGGTATTCGTGCAATGAATGCAATAGCCTGCACACGCGACACGCAGGCCTGGCCTGGCCTGTGACGGACAGCAGCGCCCCAAATGGCCCAAGCTCGCAGGCCAGGCAGCAGGCTCTGTGACACGCTCGTCAATTGCACTCGCTCATCCTCGGTACCCGCTGCAGCGCTGCTATATCGCTCTAGTGCATGTTGTGCAGATGGCGTGTACAGCTACACTGGCTCGGTCTTTCACCTGTAGCACAGCACACAAGAGGGCTGGCCGACAACATACAGTGTGATATCTAAACTAACCAGTGCATTGTTCAAAACCACATTGATACTGAGAAAGATCGATCCAGAGCTTTCAGCGAATGCCACCACCTGCAAAAGGAGCAGAAGAAGAAAGCCAATACACAAAGCTCAGCTATCATTCCAACTTGCAGAAATTGTCTCTATCTATGCGAGGGCAGAGGCGTACTTTGGCGGCATGAAGAGCAGGTCACCCTCGTGCAATATCGCCTGCTGAGCATGCGGCAATACGTGCTCGACAAAAGTCTCGTTCCTGACTTTGCCATCTGCAATTGGCACGGAACCCGCAGCGGCAGATTGCGATGCCTGAAAGACGTCTAATCGCGCGGTGTTGACCATGTATTGCTCGGCGGCTCCGTTTAGCGCAGTGACCGCGTCTTCCTCTCCCTCCTCGTCGATTGGCTCATTGAGTGCTTCCATGGAAGACGTGCACTGCGGCGGGGCTATCCAGAGATGTTTCCTTCCCACGACTTGCGCTGATGCCACAGATGCACACAAAGTGCAAAATCAGGACAAAGGAACGCTATAGAGATCGAACTCGCACACTCACCATAGCAATTATAGTACGGATCAGTGTGAGCAGGGCTATATGTGCCTTTTGGGCCCATCCACGCGTTCACAGTGTAGCCAGTAACGGTGCTCGGCGGTTTATACGCTAAAAAGTAGTCTGGCGCAGGAGGATCAGAAAAGACATAGTCTGGCGTGCTGATATCTGCCAGCAGGGCCGGAAACTGCTGAAACAGGTCATGCTGCGCGAGATACAAGAGGGGTTGCTTGTCTGGCGTTTCTTCGTCATGCTGCTTTGCAACACCGTCTTCAGAATGATGCTGGTTCCATCCGATATCGCGCAGGAACTCGTCGAAATCCATCATCTTTTGCGTCCATCCTTGAGCTGTGTACGAAGATCCAACTTCCACAGGCACGATCCTGCCCCTCCCCGCTACATTGCGCAGGTAGTTTGCGCTCTTCCATGCGCAGTCCATGTCGTCGGACAAGGCAGGCCAGTCGGAGATGCCGCCTGTCACGATAAAAGGCCCGCTGGAGGCGGAGATCTCTGTCATGTCTGGAGCAGTTGCAGGAGTGTATCGCTTGATTTGTGGCATGTTTGGCAGTAAGAGGAGGGCGGAGTCCTCCTCATCTGATGATGCTTGTCGACGCTTGCCCTTGTCTATTGTATGAGAAAGTCTGCGCTTCTTGCTTGGATGTGCATTGCTTGCAGAATCTGAAGAAGGTGATGCAGGTCGCCTCGGAGGGGGTGCCTCCCGAGGTAGACGAGCCTGCACCTGCTCGAGCAGTTCAAAGAGAAGCTCCATTCTCCCATCTTCAAAGAAGCCAGTAAAGATGTTCGCCATGTCCAGCAGTCTGATCATCTCCAAGCATTCCTTTTCCTTGTCCTGCTCGTTGTCGTTTCGCTTGTTCAGATGCGAGATGCTCGCTGCGACGTAGAGCAGCGATGCGTCCATATACAGCCTGCGCCAATGGTCGGGCACATCAGCATATGGATAGGTTGCGATTGCATCGTCTGCGAGCCGCTTGAGCATCAGACAGCGCTGGGCTGTCGTCTTCAAGGTGCCGCTTGTGCTCGTTGGCGAGGCGAGTGCGGCGAGGACACGCTCGAGGACCTGGACGATGTGCGGGCCGCATGGACGCGCGGCTGAGAGCCAGAAGGAACGTTATTCACATGGTGGAAGCGTCAACAGCTTGGATGCGTTGACAGCTTTGGATGTGCTTGTTCCTGCCCACCTTCTGGCGCATCAGCGAGGGTTTCTAGAGCCAGCTCGACGGTGTCTTTGCTCGCCATGCCGTGTGTCGGGAGCGTGCATGATGGTCATGGATATCAGTCGTGCATCGTCGTATTGGAGCAGGACTGACCGCTCGTTGCGCTTTGCGATAATTCGCCTGTTCGTCGTTTGCCACCGGTTCAAGGACGTTCTTTCTATATTACATTCAAGATATGATATCCACGAACAACTCCACCTCTCACCAACACCCACTACTCGCAGGCATGGCAACCAGCAGGCCCAATGCGGCCAACAGAACCAGGCCAGCCAGCGTCGCAGGGAGTGTCAGCAGCAGCAGCAGCAGGGCAGCAGCAGACGGAGGGCCGCCTCGCTCGCCGCTGGGCCCAGCAGCTGCAGCGCGCCAGCTCGCGGGCCAGCTGGGCGCAATGAGCGTCGGTGGCTCCAAAGGCGCACTCGTGGCCTCGCCTGCACGCCTGTCGCGTCCGCGGCCAAAAGCCTCGTCCTCGTCGTCGTCCTCGTCCAGCCTCTCCAAGGCCCAGCAGCAAGCGGCGCCTTCGACTAGCAAGACGCCCAGCAGGAAGCAGAGCGGCACACTCAGCAAGAGCGCAGGCCCGTCTACGTCTGCAGCACATCTCCTCGCCGCTGGTGGACTCGGCCGCATGGACATTGTCGCTGCTCAAGACTGGCCAGACGCGCGAAGCGCTGCCAGCACGGGGAACAGCAGCAGCGCAGGCAGCAGTCCGCGCAAGTCGGCCAGCTTCAGCAACAGTGCCAGTCAGAGTCAGAGCACCAAGAAGTCTGCCAAGGTGAGCCATCCGTGATACCCTGTACATGAGCATTGTTCTGATACTCTGTTTTGCTCTGTTTGCTCGCCGTCGCTGTTCCGCCACCAGAAGTACGACCGCTTCATTCCGTCACGTGAAAACTCGCACAATGCAGGCGCAACAAGCGAAGAGAGCATCGCAAACGCACGGAGACTGGAAGCTGCTGCCTTGGTCGACGAATCGTTTGAAAGAGACGCTGCCAACGCGTCGAACGATGCTGCCAACCCCAACGACGCCGAGGGAGGCTTCGACGACTCGCCACCGCCTACGCCGCATCGAGGTGGTGGTGCCGGCGGACATACAGCGACGATGGACCACTCTGATCAAGCACACACAGCCGAGCTCAGTTCTTCCCTTGGGATAGAGCTAGGCAAGCGCATTTTGTCGTTTGCATCAGAGCCACCGCCAGCGTCAAACGAGCATTCTGCATTGTTGGCCGCCTATGCGCGAGGCGAACATGCTGGAGGAAGACAACACGCACACTACTCTCATCAGACATCCTTGGCCGCATCTGCACGCCGCCGTATAGCAACCACTCCCGAACGCGTCCTCGATGCCCCTGGTCTGCTCGACGATTACTACCTGAACCTTCTCGACTGGTCCTCGACCAACCTCGTCGCGATTGCGCTCGCGGAAAGTGTCTACATCTGGAACGCGGAATCTGGTGAAGTAGGCTGCTTGTGTAGTGTCGCTTCGTCGTCAAACGACGCGACCGACGACGGCACATCCGAAGAAGTCGTCTGCTCGGTACGCTTCTCAGAGGATGGCTCATATCTTGCCGTCGGAACCTCGTCTGGCCCTATCCAGATCTATGACCTGAGCACCTCTACGCGAATCCGCACAATGAGCGGACACGCCACGCGCGTTCCGAGCTTGTCATGGTCAGGTGCGATCCTGGCCAGCGGCTCGCGAGACGGGAGCATTTGGAACTCCGATGTTCGTGTCGCACAGCATAAAGTCGCAGAAATGAAAGGTCATAGAGCTGAAGTGTGCGGCTTGGAATGGAGGAAAGATACGGGATTGTCAGGCAGTAGCTCTGCTGGTGGTGGAAGCGCAGGTGGGATGGGCCTCCTTGCTTCTGGCGGAAATGACAATGTCGTCAATGTCTGGGATGGAAGGATGCTCAGTGCGCCAAAGATGGTCAAGACGAATCATACAGCGGCAGTGAAGGTGGGTGACTAGGAGGACCTTGTCTCCTGACCCACTTGTGATTGACTTTTACGCTTCGCGCAGGCCATCGCTTGGTGTCCTTGGCAATCGTCCCTTCTAGCAACCGGCGGCGGCTCGTCTGACCGCACAATCCAGTTTGTCTCGGGCAATTGCATGGGCGAAGCTTGTCATTTGGCTGATGCAAATCTTGGACTGCAGCTTCTGGAACACAACGACCTCTGCGCGCCTGAACTCCCTAGTCACGCCATCTCAGGTCACCTCTCTAGCCTTCAACCCACACTCTCGCGAGATTCTCTCCTCGCACGGCTTCCCAGACAATCAGCTCTCAATCTGGACCTATCCCACCCTTTCCAAAGTAGTCGACATCACGCAGGCGCACGAGACGCGCGTCTTGCATTCGTGTCTCAACCCAGATGGAACAACCATCGCAACTGCAAGCAGCGATGAAAACCTCAAATTTTGGAAAGTCTTTGATTTGCCAAAAAAGAGCTCGTCTGGATCTGCTGGAGCTGGCGGAGCGGGACAGGCCGGCAAGGGCTATCAACTGGGAGAGGGAAAGAACGAACACGATGTTGGGCGACGAGGGCGGACTGGCCTGGCCATTCGATGACGGATTTAGGTTTTAGCATTCACCATTTCCTTGATCTTCGCAAACATCACTTTAGCAGTGTAAAGCATTTTATCATGGTACTTTTGCGCCTTTGGCGGCCGGTGCGAGAGCGTTCCGTTGACGCTGTGCGGCACTTCCAAAGATTCATCAAGCGCCTGATATAGAGAGAAAGAGAAGCTTCTGTTGCTGAGGCCGACTGGCCATACACAAAGCAGAGATTTGACTGCAAAAGCTGACTAGCGCTGTGGGCAGGATCACCTGGCATCGTTGAGAGCTCGAAGAACAAAGGAGAAGGGCACAGATCATGTCTGGTCGACTAGGCACCCAAGACAAAAAGAAAGGGAAAGTAAAAGCGGGTGAACGGAGAAATTTTTGAAGTATTGCACGGGAAATCTCGTGCGAAGAGATGGGGATTGAAAAGTGTATCGATGGCAAAGCCTGTCTCCTGCTCTTTGGATAGCAAGGCGTCGAATCTTGGCGCCTGCTAGGGCTGCGTCTGAGCTAGAGCCAGATGGAGCGAGTGCGTCCGACTCGAGGTGCCTAGAAGATGCCGGCTGCGAAGGCGCGTCGCTTCGATCTCTCGCACTGGAGCTGGCGCCTTCTTTGGACACTTGTCGGCACCACAGGAGGAAGGTAGTCATAGTCTTGGCAGACGCTGCCTGCAGCGGTCGTGTCCACGCCATAGCTACATGTAGAGGAAAGAAAAGGGGAATACATTGGTCAGCGGAGATTCCTGTGGCTCGTGCAGATGGTTGGGAATAGGAAAGGTGGGATCTGGCTGCAATGGTGGAGGAAGGCCAGAGGACGTACGACTCGCAGGTTCCAGGTGCTACAGTTTCATCAAATGTGACTGCATCGGTAGTGCCGTCGCGGGTGTATTCGAGGTGAGCGAGCCAGCAAGTATCATCGCCCTCATTATAGCCAGTGTAGTTGCAGTCTTGGTCAGCAGGTTGAGCCCTGCACGCAGCTATGCACGAATCTCGCGTGGCGACGAATCCGACAGGAAACTCCGTTTGCTGGCGCGGCATGTAAAGAAGCGTTTCAGCTTGCAATGTTTGTCGCTGGTTGCCGATGGGCAGAGCGATCGGTCTGCGGCAGAAGATGGCCAACACCCACAATACCATAGGGCCCGTCGAAGTTGTAGACGAAGTTATTGCCCTTTTCACAAAAATTGTCGCTGGAGAGAGAGAGCGTTCTTTGACTTATTATAGCGCGGGTTTGGAGCTCGGCCGGTAGTCCAGGTGAGATGAGACGTACGGTGCAACAACGGCGCCCACAGCCAGATTGACTACGGTTCACTGCCAGGTCGCGCTAAGTATAAGAAGCCTCGCTGGCGCTGGCGATGTTTCTTATGAAAACGGCAATACTTGCGGCGCAAGCACAATAAGGCTCTGCGAGCACGATGGAGGCGCCCAAAGCCAGGAAGAGGGCGAGGGCGAGCGATAGTCGAGTGGAGTCGACCATGGCGACGATTCGACAGGTACCGGTAGGGAGCTGAGCTTAAGGACGGACGGTGGGATGAGAAGAGCGTGGTGCTTAAAGAATGTGGTGGTGGTGGTGCGAGCGAGCGAATCAGTGAAGCAATGAGAACGCTCCAGCGCTGTTGCGGTCTGTCCCCCAAAAAACAATACCGTAGTAAACAGTCGAAGACATCCATCACGTTTGCACCCTTGCAAACTCAAATACCGGTATGACACGGTACCAGAGCAGTGAGAGTACCAGAGTGATATTATTTACCGGGATTGATTAAATGCTCCCAGCGGTCCAACAGCGGGCGAAACTGCGTGGATCCCTTCACGACCGCAATCCAGGCGTCGCGAAATTCAAGCCACTCTTATCATATTATGATCTGCCAGCATGCCTTGACAGATCGGAGGACTCATGAGCTGCATGCCAAAGCGCGTGAGCTGACTTCCCACGGACAGGGGACACGACGACTGTGTGAGGCTGCGAGCATGGTGATCCAACGGAGCGGTTGTTGCTGTGATGTGACATGCATGCTGGAGCAATGTGACGAGAGTTGTGATTGTTTACGCGCCTCCCTGTGGCAAATGTGCACGGGGCGGTCACGTGCACCTGCATTCACAATTGCTACGCGGTCTAGGTCGTACCTTCCATCTTCTTGAAGGGCCGCAGCAGTCTCTGCGATTCAGCGACGCTTCTTGCCAGCTTGGCGAGGTTGGCCTCGGCGACAATTACCTCGCTGGTCATCTCCAAGCGGCACGACTCTTTGAGGACAGAGGCAATGCGCTGCGCCTGCTCGGTCGTGTAGAGCACGAAGTCGTGCTCATCTGTCCTGTTGCGCATGATATCTGCTTGCGTCTTTTCGTCCGGCGGGGTTTGCAAGAGCTTGAACGCAGTCTCGGGTACCAGGTATGGGTCGTTGTCGAGGCAGCGCGTCACCAACGGTAAAAGGGTCGAGTAGACTGAGGTGAAGCTTGAAGGGTTGCTTGGCTTAGGTACTGAAGGGGAGGCACGCTAAGTTAGCGGACTTGCACATTGACATACATTTTGTGATGTGCACGCACCGACGACCTCGAACGGCTGCGAGACAGCCAGAACATTGTGCTTTCCATCGTGATGATATCTGAACTCATAATGGCCCGCCTTCCAAAACAGCCTGTTGCCCGAGTATGTCAAAGAGCCCTGCTTCTTCGGCCCGGATGCACCTTGTGAAGTCGAGCCTTCGGGCGAGAGAGACTGGTTGCCATCCCACTCCGCTGGGTATATTCCCAACCAGCGGCCTTTGCTTCGAACCCGCGTCACTAGCTTGCTCTTGTTGGCACCCAATCGGTAGAGCCCGATCCAGTCGCGGCGAGAGCAATTACTAGGCGCCGCCCACTTGAGGCTGACGGACTCTCCAAGCTGGAATTGGAGTGGCTTTGCAACTTTCGGGAGATCGGGAAGGCTTTCGACCGAATTGGTCTCATGTTGTGGATCCTCAATTTTGAGAGAATATGCCAACTTGTCCAGCGATGCAACATTTGCAACCCGGCTGAACAGGCGTCAGTCCCTCGCAAAGGTTCTCCTGACTAGCGCCGTGACTCACGTAATGAGCAACCGCTCGCCAGACTCGCGCAGCATGACTTTGGTGTTTTCAACATACCCGCTCAGCCTTGGCGTGGCTGTGATTGAGAAGCAAAAAAGGGAGTAATGTGTCAGCAGATGAGTCGCGCGCTGACGAAAGAGCGCCGCCGTGAAGACTAACATCTCTTCAAGAAGTCCTCCAGTGCCTGTGTAGTATCATCGAAGACTCGCTCCATCGTACCTTGAAACTCTTGAACAGCCCGTGCCACTTGCTGAGGTGCCCGATGTGCGTTCTGATTAGCCACACCTCTGAAAGTCTTGGTGACCCCAGCTTCTTGACGCATTGCATCTCCATACAGGCGGCGCATGTGTGGACTGTAATTGGCACCTCGTCAGATTGACAGACCAGCGGAGTCAAGAATGGTCTTTACACACTTCTCAACGCTAGAGAGGAACCAGAAGTGCGAGAGGACGCTGATAACCGCTAAGGCAGCGACAACTCTACTGCCACTGATCAGAGCCAGGCCGAAAAAGGCTGCCCCGCCCATGACTGCCACGGGAAATGCATGTTAGCATGTAGCTTGTGGCTGTAGGCAAAAATGCCCACTTCTTTCAGGATTGTTCACGTGACGATAAATGCCAGTGTAGACAAGCTGAGGGAGTGCCCCTTCGCTGCCGATGAAAAAGTCACCGTAGAACCAGCCGAAACGTCCTAGTACCTCGTAGATAGCCTTCGAAGTCCAGATGTGTATGGCGACAAGCAGCTGTGTTGAGAGTGTATCGTGTGAGAAGGCTATGCTAGTACGACAGGCGGGGCATCCCTCACCAAGCCGAGAATATGTCGGACTTTCTCGTCCGTAGCAGACCAGTCATAGCATTCAAAGGCCAGGAGACCGAAAGAACCTGCGCCGGTAGATAATCTCAGCTGACAAGGTCGCTACATTTTCGCTACCCGCCCAGTCGCACCGTAGACCATGCAGAGCTGGACGCAAATATCAATTGTTAGCCTTAGCGTTCACTGACTCATCCAAGACGTGCGCGTGAGCTTACACTCATGTTGTAGATGCTCTTCCAATTGGCAAATGCCTCTTCAACTGCGCCGTAGCCAGTGTCCTCGTAGTAATAGTGCTCTGACGGTCGCCTTTGAGGTCAGCCTCCCAGTCAGAGCAGCATACATGGCTCGCTGCTTACTCAAATAATGCCTGACAAGCCATTTCTTCTCGCTTTGAGCTTTCAAGATGCTACCCAAGCCAAAAGTATGGCCCATGCGCCACACCAACGCGTTGACGAAGACCGCAACCAGCTGCATTCTAGACGGGAGGTAGGGCAAGAATACCGCTGCGCCTAGATAGAATGCTGCCAGACCGAATGCAAAGTCTGTGGCCCGCAATGGATCGAAGTTTTGGAAGATGAGGGTGTCGTGGCGGAAGTAGAACACGTCAAAGTCGTGCTTTGTGCGCAAACGTGGCCGCTGAGACGGAGGGGTGGCGGTCGTATCAGATCGGAGGCTTAGGCTCATGGTCGGAGGAGTAGCCTCCTCAGCATCGAGGTCGGCAGAATAATTTGATGAGGTATTGGAGGCTCGGCGAAGGTCTGCATTTGATTGCTCGACCACTCGAGCTGCGAAGGCATGTGTTGCAGAGTCGGTGTCAGTATCGTAATCCGACCCATCGGTGCCTTGGCGGAAGGTATTGTTCGAGTCCGAGTCCAATCCAGACGACGTTTCAGAGCTTGCCGACGTCTTGCGAGATCGCAGTCTGCCTTTGCGACTCGTATTGTTGGACTGCGTGCTTGCATCCTCTGTCTCAAGTGCCGAACCCGTAAGTGCATTGCGATCGGACTCGCGAACGGGTAGTGGTGTGCGCATAGCCAGCGGTTTGCGCTGACCGTAGGTGCGCTCGATGTCTGCGGTGCATCGGTTTTAAGTGATATGAAGGCTGAGCAGACTTTGCAGTGTCCTCACGTGGCTCTTCAAAAAACACCAGGAAAGCGAATTGACAAGCATGAGCGGCCAGACTGATGTACAGCACCGATGCACTGCCGGAGATCAGACTTAGACCATACTGGAAGTAGACGGCGTCAGCTGGCCTTCTGACATCATACGCTTGAGCAAGAGAAGCTTACGTAGCCGGCATAGCCAACGGAATACATCCTATCGTGAGAATCTGTCAGTGTCGGCGTGATTCCAGGCCAAGTCACTTGGAACACGACTCTTACGGATGCGGGGCCATCTCAAAGACACCGTCAAAGACCAAATCTTGCATCGACGAAAAGAAGGCATCGGCCCAATACCAGGCCAGATCCGTGATCACTCGATGGGCATCCGTCTTGACCCACAGGTTGAAGACTAGAAGCGTAAGGCCAGACACCCAGCGCAATAGGCACATGAAGACTGCTTTCGAGTCTGACCTGTCCGGAAAGGTCAAGAAGGAGATACCACAGAAGAAATAGGACAGAAAGTCATTGAGCAGGATGATATCAACGCTGTGCCTGAAGAGGACCCAGATGTTCCACTCGACAGGCATGGCCTGCATGTACAAAAGCTGTTGTCAGAGCGTGCTTCGGTTTTAGTGGGCAGAAATGATGCTCGCCTCAAAGTCGTAATCTTTGCCCATCTTGATGGAGACCTGGCCTTTGATCCATTGCTTGATCTTGGGATGCCTTTCCCCGTCGAGCCATCCGTTCCACTTGAAGGTGTTGACGATGAACCTCCGTTTGCTCTGTTGAGTCAGCAGCCAGCCGAGACCAGCGCTGCGAACAAACAACGGATTCAATCAGCCGAACTGCAGTCCATGCACGTTGTTCCCATGCGACAGCCATATTGGACGCCACTATAATGCCCGGGAAAATGGTCGTGAAAGCGGGCAGCCGTGGCAAACGTACTTGTACGAGAGGCGCCAAAAGGCGAATGCGGCCATGAAGAGCGGTCTGCTGACGTGGAGCGGGAGTGTGAACCAGAGAACAACCTGCAGGCCCAGCGTGGCGAGCGTGACGAGGTCCAGCGTGGATTTGGGAAGTCGCGGGTCAAAGAGGCCTGCGAGGACATTGTGGGTCTGGACAATCTTGAAGACTGGCGTGGCACACAAGTCAGCAGCGGCGTAGTCCACAGGAGAGAAGTACATGCCCCACCCTGCCCGCCTGGCGTCTTGCCGTACACGCTCTTCTTGCTCGCTGTGCCACGTAGCTCTGCCGTCGAGGGAATCGAAGCTGCTCCGTCTTCAGCCGGCTTCGCGGCCATTCCAGCGCGCTGCCGCAGCTCGCCGTCCTGCCTGTCGCAACTCTCGAGCGAGGTAGACATGCTGCTTGATGCCCTGAACCCGTTGCTGGCGGCCTTCCACGTGCCTATGCATGCGTTGGAGCGCGTCATAGAGAGATGCAAAGGAAAAGCACAGCAAGATCGCTATATCGACGGTCCAGCACAAAGACGCTTCAAAGTTACTCTGCGCATCTATAACAGTCTACGGGTGTCTAAGCTTGATCATGCGGAGCAGCTATCTCGGATACACCACCTCATGATGTAGCATGCTAGTCCTATATCTGCTCTCTACTAAAGCTCCCAGTATTGAGGCATGGCCATGTGTCGGTGACAGGATTATTACAAGAACCCAAGTCAGAGTATGTCGAGGAAGCGTACAGCGCGCTACTCACCGGGAGAGTCATCGTGCACTGGCTGGAGCCCGGCGCAGCACCCGCCAGCAAAAGCCACCAGAAGGCTCATCTTCAAAGTATGTGTCCGTCCTCTCAATGCCGAAGCCGTGTCGCGTATACAATCCCAGTCCGGCTGGCGTCGAGGTGATGTATATGGCCCTGTCTTCTTCATCTGCCCGCGCCATGCCCTGCTGCAGCAGATACGCTCCAATTCCCTTGCCGCCGCTCTCAGGCGTGACTGTCAGGTGAGTCAGGCTCCAGTAGCCCTTTTGCTTGTCGCTTTCGTGTATGCTAGCCGCAAAATCGGCCCTTACCAGCTTTGCGAATCGTCTGAACTGATTGCGGTAGTGTGTGTTCCTCTTGCTGAAGAGCGCATGAACACTTCGAGGAATGCAGTCCAAGATGTGGTCGTATGCCCAGAGAGCCCAGGATGCTAGCCATTCGTATGCTGTTTGATTTCGAAATGGAAGGGCTTGCTTCTTCGATGCGCCCGGCACCGAGTCAGGATGTGTAGGTGGCACGAACTTCCAATTGGACACGGCCACATGCTCCAGGGTCTGCGTATTCTGGACCAGAAACGTGTGATTGTCCTTTGCACATAATATGCGCTTAAAGTCTGCATGTCGGAATAGTGCGGCATAGTGTAATGCTCTTGCTCGATCAGTTGCACCTCTGGGAGGGAAACGATAGAGCTAGTAGAGATGTGCAGTCGAAAAGACAAAGACTCAGCCATGAGCACATTCGCCGAGATGAAGTGTATGGCTTATGCCAGAACGGACCCATTGAGACATGCCATCGTCTTGAAAGCCTGCGATGAAGACGGAAGTCACAATCCAGGCGTCGCCCAGACTAGCAGCCCGCAATGTCAGCGGCCACGGCAGATCGTGGCCAGTAGGTCGTTTCGTGTGCTGCTTTTCCATGACGTTCTGAGCTGCGCCGAGTCCGTCTTGACCGATGGAAGCGGGTAGAGCTGCGCAGAAGGTGGCGACGCCCGACGTTCTCGAGGCTAGCACGTGATGTGACTCATTTAGGAGTGACTAGTGAACGGACTGACCGAGCTTCCAGTGGATGAGCTGTTGCAGGTGGGGGCTGATTTGGTTGATCATCGAGCATGGAATGGTAGCAACAACAGCACGACTGCCTCAACTACTACTGATTCGACAACTTGCGAGCAAGACCAACGAGGGCATTAGACCGCTCGCCATCGACACCGCCTGCGAGTAGGCGAAGCATTTGCTGAGCCCGTTCAGCTCGTTTACGCTGTTGCAAGTGCTGGTCACTCTCCTCCAGATCCTGACTTTTGCTCGAAGCCAATAGACAAACGCTTTCCGGCAGGCCTGGATCATGCAACGAGAAATGCTCAGACTTTCGTCATGCTGAAGTGAAGTGCGGTCAACTCACCCGCCATACGAGCACACGCTACACCGTGGACTCGATCTGTTAGACCAGGACTGGAAGAAGTGTCAGCGACGTCTCCTTTGGGTGGCGTCTGGACGAGGATATGGTATGGCGGCGTAACTCGAGATGAACATCAGACAAATGAAGAAGAGAAGCAAGTATCTTCACAGCACCGGAGTGCTTGGACTGTTGAGCTTGATATATTGATGTGCTGGTCATCATTTGTGGAGGGTTGCTTGAAAGGTAGGGACTGGATCGTGGGGGAGGTGGTGATTTCGAAAACGGACTTACACGAGCTTGTAGAGAAACGTAATGTCAGGGACTCGGTCAATGCCCTCTTCCTCTCTGTACGCCATCTGAAAGACTTGACATTGCTCGTGGTATTTCTGCGGGCAGACTTGTCAGAAGCATTCTTGCCCGGCCACGTATACGTGCCAACCCACATGTGCCAGATCAATCAGTTGCGGAAAGTGAGTGATGAAAAGCGCAGTGCACTTGACCCGTTTGATGAGATATTGCAGCACAGCGTGTGCGATAGCCAGTCCATCGTTCGTTGACGTTCCGCGGCCCAGCTCATCCAGTACGACAAGTGAGCGAGGCGTCGCAGCTTTGATGATCTCGCAAGTCTCGGTAAGCTCCACCATAAAGGTCTGCAGACGCCAACGTCAGTCACAGCCGCGTTTGTACGGCTTTGGAACACTTACACTGCGACCTCTGGCGATTTCGTCACTGGCACCGAAGCGGGTTCCAATGTAATCAACGATGCCCAACCGAGCAGAGTTGCAGGGTATGCGGCAGCCGATCTGTGCCATGATGACCTGCAAGACGCTGAGCACAGAGTCCTCGACACATGCCATTCCATTGCACCTACCAGTAGTGCAACCATTCGTGAAAAGCTACTCTTGCCCGACATGTTGCACCCGGTAATGATCATCGAGCGAAGACCACCTGGCTTGAAGGCCACATCGTTCGGGATGAAGGGTCTCTCGGTGACTGATTGCTTTTAGTAAATACGTGTCAATGAGGATCGAGCTCTACACGCTCACCTGTTTCGACCACAGGATGACGTCCAGCAACGATCTCGAGGCATTGCTCATCCACAAGGAACTGTGTGCCGGCAATCAGCGGATTGGCTTGCGAGTCAATATCGACATCGACCGACTCACTGGCTTGACATAGCCAGGCGAAAGCCCGACCATAGCTAGGGAGTTCAAGGCATCCAGGGTGGCCAGCCTAGTCACAGCTATGGGCGAAGCGTTAATACGGAGGTGTCCAACGCTTGTGAGTCGAGCGCCCACTGACCATCTCGGAAGCCTTCATATTCGGCTGTGATGGCACTCAAGAGCTGTAGATATGCATGATCTGCTTCGGCGCCGAGACGCTCGGAAGCTTGATCACGCTCTTGAAGCAGAGCTTGCAGTCGAGGCGATCGATAGCGGTAAACAGCTGAGGGATTATCAGTCTTGACTCGAACAGGAAGCCGAAGAGCCAAATACTCACTCTTTGTTCCGTTGATTCTGATCCAATCATCGGGGATCACTGAGGCTTCCGAAATACGCTGCAGGTACGTTATTAGCTTTTCTGTTCTCTGTAGAGGTGCAGTGACAGCCAAACAACTAACCACTTCCAGCAAGTACTCCTCCTGGGCAACACTGTCATTTGTATCAGCTTCCCATCCTCCCAAATTCTGGTTCTCTGCATGAACACTCACGTGATGTACTGCAGTGCGGGTTTGCGAAGCAGCTTTCGACACTCCTTTAGATGATCTTGAATCTGATCAAGGTGATGTTAATACCTGCAGACGAATCTTTCTCACAACGACGCACCTCGGCTTCTGCAGTATCGAGAACGTCTCTACAGTCTGTCAGCTCTTCAGGCTGGAAGTCTGCTTGCCACATGTTGGCTTTGTCTCCCTCCCTCGCCTTTGCGGCAATGATCTGGCTAAGGAAGCGATCAACCAAAGGCTTGACGCGCGGGAAAGCGTAGAAGGCTTCGTTGATCATCGATGACTTGAAGCCTACACTCGACTGAGACAGATCTTTAGGCATGTTCTGGAACTCGTTGCCGATGCGCTGAAACGCTGACAATACGCGCAAGAGCTCTTGCGGGCTTGACTTGCCATAGTGTATGCGTGCCAGACCACGCTCGAGGTCGGGTAAGCCACGCAAGAGACCGCGGAGTTTCCCAAGTAGATATGATTGGGACTCGAGAACCTCGTCGACGGCATCAATGCGCTCTTGCAGGGCTGCCTTTTGCAGTAGCGGTTTGGCAACCCAACGCCGCAGGAGTCGCTGGCCGAATGGCGTCTTCGTGTGATCAAGTATCGAGAAGAGCGAACCAGCTTCCTTGAAGTTGGTCTGATTACGAAAAATCTCGAGATTGGCGATTGTGTTTGCATTGAGCAGCATATGTCCTCGTTGAGCAAACGGTGTAAAGTACTTTGGCCGAGCAAAAACTGCTTGAAGCGAGAATTCGGACAGATGGTTGATCAACCCGGCCAACGCGACGCTGTGGAATCGAAGGATTCGTTATCAGCCATACTCAATGAATTGCATTAGATGAAGTGATTTACATCGCTTTGGCTGGCAGACCCAGTACCGTTGCTAGCGCTTCACCATCGGTTGGCATGACCTCGGAGTCAGGCAGATCTATGGCATCATCCGCATCATGACCGTTGGCCATAGAGGTATCTTTGCCTTTGCCTTGGCGGCCGGCGCTTGTTGAAGCGCTAGCGGACCCTTCGCTGTAGAACTTGCTGACCACGCCAACAGCTTCCGCAGAAGACAATATTGTTCTGCTTTCTGTCAGACGAGCATCTCCCGTATTAGACGCAATTGTCCTACTCAAACAGCGACATTGGTCAACAGGGACGAAGTGAGCACGCCTTCAGTACATGCAACTTACTCTTGAGACAGCAGGTAGGAGATGACTCGCTTCGTAGGTGCCGATATCGGGCCCTGCAGAACCAGCTCACCCGGCTGTATGTGCAGCAAGCGGGTTTCCAGCTCTGCCCGCAAGAAGCCATCTTCGAATTCTAAAAGCCGAACCATATCAGCTATGTGCTCTGTACGGACCTGACATCGACATCGAGCTCACGATCATAGACGACCTGTCCTGTACTCGGCTGTGCTGATACCAGACCGATCAAGACTTTCTCATCACTGCCTTTGCCGCCTCTACTTTCCTCGCACAGACATAACAAGGTGCCAAAAGTCGGTGCTGCACCAGAGACCGTATCGTCGTCCAGGCCTTCGACATATGTCGCCGAGGTGTACAGACTGGCAAGAGCTATTCAGCACGCGTACAGCATCCGCAGATATCGAAGTCACTCACTCCGTCAACTCTCGCGTGAAGGGCGCATTGCGATTGTCCCCAACCTTTTTGAGCGCCGCCGTTTCGCGCTGCCGAACTATGCCGACCTTGTAGCCAGAAGTGATGAGCCTGCACGAAATGGGACAATTCGGTAACGGTTGCAGAAAGCATCGAGATTCAGCAAGGGCCTACCTCTTGATGTGGATCTGGATGCGATGCGCGGGGATCATGGCTGTGTAGAAATTCTGTGACATGAAGCAGGCTGGCCGAGATGTCAGAGCGTCCAGTCACAGCGTCCACTAAAGCCCTCGATGATAATAAGCTCACCAATGTTCAGCTCTCTCGCAGCAATCTTTGCATCCTCGCCAAAGAACTTGAACTTGTAGCCAACTTCTACGATTAAGATGGTATCTGGGTATTTCTCTCGTATGTCCAGAACTTGCTGCTCAAGTGGCGTGTACTTGATTTCCGGCTCATCTTTCGCCTTGCCTTTGCCCTTTTTGCTGGATTCTTTCGGCAACTTCTTGCTGCCGCTCTTTGCAGAGCTGGTGGGCTCTTTGGCCGACGAAGCGAACTTTGCGAATTGCGAGCTCGACTTGGGAGCCTTGCCTTTAACTGTTGTGCCTGCTTTGGACGCACTGGCCACCGGGACGTGGTCATTGTCACCGTCGCCGTCGCCGTCATCGTCCATCCTGTCCTCCGAGTTCGTGGTGGAAGCAGTCGCCTCATCCTCGGGCGGTTTGCGCCATTCGGTATTGATACCCAGCAGCATCTTGCGCACATGAGCTCGCCGCGCCTGAACTGCTGCATCTGGCTTTGAGGCCATGCCAGGCACTTCTGGCAGAGGCGACGAGGAGGATTCTAGACGATGTGTGCCATCAACGCCATTAGGAGCAGCCGTACCATTGCCGTCAGAGAACGTCGCCTCGCCCATCGCAGAGCCCGCGGTCGCAAACTTCCATTGCTGCAATTTCTTGACAGACTCTGCAGCTGCTAGCTCTTCCTTTTTCACGGCGGGGCCCGTGAGCGAGGTCGCATTCTTGGTGCGCTCAAACAGTGGCGCGACCTTGACCTTCTTGTTGGATGCATCATCTTGTCCGTTGGGCAGAGCAGAGGACGCTCGCTTGCTGAAGGTTGCAGTGCTACTGGCCTTGATCGACGAGGATGATGGCGGCTCTTTGCGCTTGAGCGAGGCACTGGCAGGGACAGAGCGCGCCTCGATGATCTGGATATCACCACCGTCGTCGTCGTCGTTGTTCGTCTCGGCGTCGCTGCTCGACAGGGAGATGACGCTGGCCTTCTTTTGCAGCGGTGCCTGCTGCGTCTTGCCCGCTGACTTGCTCGCGAAGAACTGCGAGACGACAGGCCGCTTTGAGGCGCTGCTGCCCGTCTCGCCTGGCATTGTGCACTACATGAGGTGACTTGGTAGGGAGTGACTGATGTCAAGATGATTGCAAGAGTGGATAGAAGCACAGGCGTGGTCGCTTCAGTGGCGATTCTCGAATCACGACAGTGGCGTCGTTTAAAGGCAAATCAGACGTATGAGGGACACGCTACCTCGAAAGAACCACGAATATGGTGATATGCAATAATCGCCAGGAACCGTACGGTGTACAAATGCCGTGAACCGCCCGTTTCGGGTTGGTCTGTATCACCGCTCCTACATACTGCCGATTGATTTCCTGCAAATACGACCCGGAAGAAGCTTGTGAAAAGATGAGAAAAGATGGCTGATATGTAGCAGGTCGGTGCTATCATAGCCCACTCGACAGGCAATGGCTGAGATTTGTCTGCTAGTGCTACTGCCAGCCGCCGCTGCTATCAGCGACCAAGACTCTAGAAGATGCCAGCCTCGAAGGCGGCTCGTCTGCGGCGCGCAGAGCTGAGTTGGCGCTTGCGCGCGACAGTGGTGGGAGCGAGATTGGCGTTGTAATCGAAGCAGGCATTGCCTGGGGCTGTAGTGGTATCAATGCCAAACCTGCATTTTTGCGAATGAGCAAGAGGCGCAAGTGCGTGATATGATAAGATAGATTTAGTATTGGGTCTCGCATCGAATCGAAAGCCTGCCACCCCCAATACGAGTGTGTACGTACGATTCACAGGAACCTTTGGCCGAGTAGGCGGCCCTTTGATCATTTGTCACATCTCCGTTGCGCTGGAAGTCGACGGAGAAGAATGAACAGCTTGGATTGGTATTTGCAGTCGACTTGTCAAAGCCGGCGATATCGCATTGACCTGTAGGCTCATTCTCGCAGGCGACGGCGCATTTCTGCAACGTTACTGGGGCCGAAACCGGTGTCGCGCCCTAGAGCGACCAAATTACTGAGGTCAGCATTCAACAGCTTGCGTGTTGTGCAGGTGGGAGCCGTGTAACACAGCAGAGCTGCAGGAAGCGTCTCAAGGACAGCGATATGTGTTGGCACCGACGAGGGAGAGAGTGTGTGAAGACAGAAGGAGGCGTCCACGTCCCGAGGCAAGAGTGCTATGCTACTTACGCGGAACACAACACTGGCCTGGACGATGGAGGGATACGCCATGTCGCACAGACAGTAGTCTTCGGCGGCCACAAGCGAGACAGCCAGGCCCAGCAGGGCAGCCATGACCAGAGGCACGTGCCTGAACATTGTTATGATCTGCAGTTGTTGATATGCGGGCTCGGCGTTGTGTACGACTCCTGTACGCCTGCGTGGTCTAGATGACCCGGTGATGGAACGAGTGTGGTATCAAAAGAGTGTGGTGTCTTGCAGGCGTCTTCGCGACTTCTTTCCTGTTGGGAGGAAGCAAAAAGGAGTCAGGAGTCACCACGAGGCTGCAGCAGTGCGGCGGGACCCTGCAGCGATTGCATGCCTTGCTGAGGCACGGCGTTGATGAGGCGTGCAGCGCCGTGAGCGAGGTCAGCTTCTTTGTGAGCTCAAACAGCGGCGCGACCATGACCTTCTTGCTGGGTGTATGATATCATTGAGTCTATTTGGACAGAGCAGACGACATTAGTTTGCTACCGCTACCTGCTGCATCATGATGGTCGAGCTGGCTGCCGCTCGGCTTGATCGACTCGGACGGCGGCTCTCTGCGCTTCAAGCAGCCCAGTCGCAGGGACAGGGCCGCGCCTCGATAATCTCGATATCCCCATCGTCTTGGTCGTTATTCGGCTCGGCGTCGCTGCTCAAGAGCGATATCTCTGCCTGCTGTGTCACGGTCTTGCCCACTGACTCGCTCGCGAAGAACTGCGAGACGACAGGCCGCTTTGAGGCGCTGCTGTCCGTCTCGCCTGATATTGTACGATAGGCTACATGAGGTGACTTGGCAGGGCGAGTGACTGTAGTCAAGATGGTTGCAAGAGTGGACGGTGCAGGGTAGAGCGCAGGCAACTCCCCAGGCTCACAAGTTGGCCACATCGAGGAAAAGGTGAATGGTACTGGCAGCCGCTGGACCCATGAATGGAAGACACAGTATCATCAGTCTGATCTGGAGCAAGTCGTTCCGTGCATGTGCTACCTTTGAAAAGGGAAAAAGGACCGCATGGCAGCCACAGGAGCGCACTTGTCACAACAGCACACCAGCGAGCAAGGTGCACTAAATAGCAAGAGTGTGATCCAGATGCGCAATATACTCCAAGTAGATATTGCAGTCCCCATTATTAATCCATGATATGCAGTATAACCTTGATAAGCCCCCCCCCCCCCCGGCTGACCGTAGATCCCTCTAGAAAACTCCCTGACTCTTCGCTGGCATCGAGCTGCGTGTGCCTCGAAATGGTATCGGGGTATCGCGTACGTGGAGAAACAGATAAGCCAAATTGTGCTCAATAGACACCAGCAGCGTAGGCGGCGAATCGCTTGCGCTCGTGCTCAAGCTGACGACGGCGAGCTCGGCGAGTAGGCTGGTCTACCGGAACGTAGTCGTAGTCTTCGCAGGTCGCGGCAGGAGTTGTCACGTCGATATTGAAGCTTGGACACGTGCCACGATTCAGCGTTCGCGTCCAATAGATGCTCTGCGTCGAGCCGTCGCGCTTAAAGTTGAGGTGTGAAAGCCAGCAGGTCGACTGACCCTCTGTATAGGCGGCGTAGTTGCATGCATCAGCAGCGTTGCAGGCAGCGATGCATGCGTCGACAGAGGCGGCACCGACATCGCGGGAAGTTTACTGGGAAGAGGTGGAGAACACGCTCATTTGCATCAGCCAACAGGACGGAATAGGGACACAGAGAGACAGAGAGCGCTCGCATTGATGCTGAGCTTCTGTGCGGACACATGAGAGACTCACTATGATGAAGGATCCAGACTCTGTATAGGCTGGAATCGAGGTACGGCAGGAGCAGAAAGGCTCGGCCAGTGCGGTCGCGGCGAGGACGAAGACGAAGACAAAGACGAAGGCGAGGGGAGCGTGCTTGAACATGGCTGATGCTGGTGGTGGGAGGAGAGTGCTGGGCACGGCCAGAGCGATTGTCTGAGAATGTCTGAGAATGTGTGTGTGTGTGTGTGTGTGTGAAAAGAGTGTGGGTGAGTGCGGCCGTGCTTGCTTGTGCTGTACTGCTGGTGGTTCGAATATGGCAGTGGAGCAGAGCAGGGCAGAGCAGAGCAGCAACAACAGCGACACCCGGCTGATCAGCGTCCAAGCTCCAAGGACAGAACAGAAACACGCCCCGAGCAGAGATTGCTGGCCAACGTTGCACGTTGCGCCCGAACAAGCCAAGCACCCTTGACGAGGTCCGTGCCGTCGAGCTTCCAAGACCAATGAAGGGATAACAGCGCAGAAACATCATTTGGAGAGGACGTCGAAGGACTGTCGCGTGTGTACCTCGATGCTACGCCTGCAGCCGTCCGTCAGTCAGAGTCGACGAAACCCTGCAGTCCATTCTTCACGTTGTTTCGTGGTGGAACGGGCGAGACGCGGTCGAGGGTGGTGGGTGTCTGTGAGTGCTGCAGGACGCGTGTATATACCGTCTTGTATGATTAGTGTGCTGTGAGTCTTCGCGACTTGAGTGCTCGTGAAGTAGAAATCTGAGACCTAGGTCGATCATCCTGGGTCTCGAGGGTAAAAAGCCGACTTGAACAAAGACAACGAAGCAAGCAGTACTGTCAAGCTCATTAGGCAACACTATTGTAGATGCAAATCGAATAAACAGATGTCAGCTACTAACCTATGGCCGCGCAAGTGAATTGAAAAAAGCGCACGTGCAGCCTCGTTACAACTTGCGTACTTCTTGCCTCCACCTCGCCTGCTGCTGCACTATATGCGAATTCCGAGGGCAGCGGCTTCGCTTCTCGTATTCATGTCGTATGGTCGAATTACAGTGCCATGCAGCAATGTGCATCAAGTCAAAGTGAGAAGGCTGTGACTGCGCTTGCTGCGATTGCATGGTCCTGTTCTGCTCATTGACCTCATCAACCAAAGTTCGCGATGGACGGCATCTTGAATAAGCTAAGCCCCTTGGCAGACCAGCACCAGATCAGAACAGATCTTGGCTCTTCAGTACACGCCAGCAGCCAGAGCGGCGCTCTTGATCTTGTCCTCTTCAAGTCTAGCCTTGCGGGCGCGCACAGTAGGCTGACCGCCTCCGTCGGGAATGTAGTCGTAGTCGCCGCAAGCGGTAGTCACGGCGGTGTCAATTCCAAAGCTAAAAGAGAGCGTATCACGGAGCCAAGAGGAAGAGAAAGAGAGAGAAAAAGAGGGGGGGGGGAGGGTATCGATATGTCAGCTTTTGCTTGGATTGGATTGTAAGACGAGTAGCAAAGCGAGACGGCAGCCGACACAGTGCTGTGCCAGCTTTCGAAGGGGCCCTTTTATCTCACAAGCAATTCTCGCTACTCACTCGGAACACTTTCCCTTGCTGACCGTGTCAGAATGACCAAGGTCGATGAGCTCGCCGTTTCGGAGGAAATCGAGATGTGCGAGGTAGCATCCGTCGTCTTTATCGATGGGCGCGAAAGCTGCGAAATTGCATCCCTGATTGGCGTATGCCTCGCAAGCTGCCATGCATACAGTGGGAGAGGTCTCTTGACCGCGTACTGTCCACTGCGGTGAAGACAGACACTCTTTCAGCATGGGCGTCGGTAGTGAGTACCGCGTTCGGCGAGAAGGCCAGACCGCCCGCGCTGATCTGCCTAGATCTATCGACGATACTCACAATCCCGTATGCGTTTTCCAAATTGTCCGCCAGTAGTTTGCGAGAGCAGCCGCAGTACTCGACGGCGAGAGCGTGCTGGACCAGCAGCAGTGATACCAGCGCGAGGACCAACCTGAGCGTGCTTGAGACCATGGCGGCGCGGGACAGTCAGGAGCGTGTCACAAAGAGCGTGGTGTTGTTCTCGTGTATGTCGTCGTCCTGCTTGTCTCGAGTCGTTCGGCCTCTGGCTGTGGTCGAGAACAGCTCCAAGCAGGCAGTCGACGAGCAGCCAGGCAGTCCGAGCAGGCCAGCTGAGATCTCGAGTGGGTCAATGCGTCCAATTTAATATGGCCAAGACGTCGCACACAGCCATTCAAATTCAGCCCTGATGTCGAGGGTCGTCCAAACTGCGGGTACGGCGGGACAGGCGAGACCCGTCAACCTCGCTGCAGAGACGGGCAGCTTGACTCGACATCTTGCCGTGTGTCATCATCGTTGGAGCATTGCATGCACTCGCAGCATCGATATCGTGTCCTCTCCTGGCCTGGCCTGGCCTGGCCTGCTTGTGGCTCTGGCCTGGTCACCGCGATCACCCTCGATGCCTCGAAGCATGCCGTCGGAATAGCTGCAGCTGGCCACTAGCCAGCCAGTGACCGACACAACAGTGCTATGTGCCTCGCAGCTGTACGTTGTGGTTGTCTTTCAAGATGCGTCTCCGATTCACGTGCAGCGGGCTGCCTGCCTGGATGACGTTGTCGTCTAGGCCAGCGAGTCGTCTCTTCTAGATCTAACGTATATCGTGCTCTTCTTCCTACCACTTCATCCCCTCTGCAAGCCAACAAGCGAAAGGATGGCCAGGGCGAAGAACAACACAAAGAAGCACGCCCGCTCGCCGTCCCCCGAGCCAGTCACCAGAGACAGCGGAGGCCACACAGCGGACCAGGCAGAGAGGGCGTCCCAGACCACCGCAGACTATGGCGGCAAGCACGCCCACGGCGCAGAGGAGATCTACAAGGACGAGAACCACATCCTCCAGCACCCGTCGATAAAGCGCGCAAGGGAGATTGACGAGCATGTGCCGCTCGATGAGCTCGAAGAGCTGCTGGGCGAGAATACAAACAAGACCTCTTCGTCGTCGAACAAAGCCAGGAATGTGCTGCATTGGTTCAGAAGCAAGGATCTCAGACTCCAAGACAACAAAGCCCTCTCTGCAGCCTCGGAAAAAGCAGCGACCGCCGACAATGGCATCCTCATCACGTGCTACCTACACTCTCCAGAAGATCTAGAATGGCATGGCACATCTCCCGCGCGATGCATGTTTATGCTCGACTCTCTTCGTATCCTCCAGTCCGAGCTGGAAGAAAAATCACACATCCCTTTATATGTCCTCACGTCTGAAAAGCGGATGCAAAAGACCGACACCTTGCTGAAATTCATACAAGAAAACGACATCTCCCACGTCCTTGCAAATTATGAATATGAAGTCGACGAACTACGTCGCGACATCGACCTCGTTCGAAAATTGACAGACAAAGGCGTTGGATTCGAAATCTTTCACGATCAGACTGCTGTACCGCCTCGCTCCATTGCAGGCGGATCTGGTAAGCCCCACCGCGTCTTTACGCCATACCACAAAGCCTGGCTTCTCGAAGTCGCGTCCAACCCTGGGCTGCTAGACCTCGCTCCTGCTCCAGAGGCCAACAACGCGAAAAGTACAGAATCCCACAAGAAGCTATTTGGGAGCAAGATTCCTGAAATTCCGCACTGTCAGCAATTCAAAGACAAGAGCGCAAAAAAGAGGATGCAAGAGCTTTGGCCTGCAGGGAACGACGCAGGAATGGAGCGCATGGACGCATTTTTGAAGAATAAAGTCAAGCTTTATAGTGACAATCGATCTCGACCTGATCTAGACGCTGCATCTAGAATGTCGGCCTACTTTTCAGCAGGTGTCGTTAGCGTCAGACAGGCGCTCGTCAAAGCCAAAGAAGCCAATGGCGGAGAAGATAATTTTGGAAATGGTGATCCTGGAATAGCTTCTTGGGTCCGAGAGCTAGTCTTTAGAGAGTGAGCGAGCTCTTCGTTAAGAATTCGGGCTGACAGCCAAGCCAAGCTTCTTGCATCTGACAACGCTCCTCTACTCAGATTCTACCGCCAGATGACGGTCCTCGTGCCGCACGGCTCCATGAATATGCCACAGAATGTCAAATTTGATGTGAGATTCTTTGTTCCCACCATGCCTCCATTGAATCCAATTCTGCCGCAATGGAATCTTGCTGATACTGCCTTTGTATACTTCCTGTGGAGCAGAAGGTCCAGTGGGAGGAAGATGAAGAGGGCTGGAAGAAGTGGTGCAACGGTATGAAGAGATTCTCAAAATAAATCAGCTTCTGGCCAGGTCGGGTCGCTGAGCCTGCCTGCTTGCTTTGTCCCCCCTCCCTCCCTCTCCTCTTACAGGCACGACAGGCGTGCCGTTTGTCGATGCCGGCATGCGAGAGCTGAACCAGACTGGGTACATGCACAATCGATTGCGGATGAACGTGAGCAGCTATCTTTCGGGCAATTTGCTGTAAGTCGATCGGGATGTTCGAGTCTGCGGCTGGTATGCCTTCGACTGACTCACCCTTTGAATGCCTCTTCTTGAAACCACTCGTTGTGGGATGTAGCATCGACTATAGGAAGGGGGAACGTTATTTCGTAGAGAATCTCGTAGACTGGGATCTCTCCAACAACACCAACGGTTGGGAGCCAAGCTATACCGTAATTGCGCGCCATGGTTGAAGTTGAAAATTTAGGTAATTTGGCTGAAATTAGGCTGCTTTCACAGATTTTCAACCCTGTCGTCCAAGCAGAAAAGTGCGATCCAAATGGCGATTACATCCGCAAATGGGTACCCGAGCTCAAAGATGTAAAAGGAAAAGCCATCTTTTCGCCACACGACAGGCTCGACAAGGCCGAATTTGAAAAATTGGGATATCCAAAGCCGCATGTCAGTTTTGCAGAGACTGCACAGAGGGCAAAGGAGCGCTACAAGCATGATTTGCACACTGGAGAGGACGCCTGAGTGATCAACATTTACCATGCATTTTGTAGCTACATGAACACATTGCTCACCCCCCGTCATCTGTGCCACCACTACATCATTGCAATAGAGACACTTCTGTGCTTCTTGCCTGACTGAAACGAGGCGGCGAATTATAAGTCGTGCGCTACTGGCCACTGTACGACGGCTCGAAGCCCATGAGTTGCCGTAACATCTGCGATGTCTCGTCTCCGCTGAGTTCGGGTGGGTATTGAGGATTTGTCTGCTGCTGAGCAGTTGGAAAGTTCCATAAATTGAAGTTGTAGCGCTCGTTGTTGCCCATCTCGAAAAAGTCATCCAACCCATTCTAGAAGCAGCACCTTTTGTCAGTTGATCTGAACCAGATCTCATGAGATGTTGACGCACCAAGCCAGCGAAGTTGGAGGCAGAGACAGACGTGGCCTCTTCCGCAGCGGGGTAGGATGTGCCCGCCATTCTCGAGAAGGCCATATCGCTAGGCGCAAACACCGGCGCACTTTGCTGAAGTGGGTTGAGCAGATACGTGAAAGAAGCGTTGTCTGCCCCGATGATGCTGGGACCGCCGTATGCCATTTGTGTGGTGCCAGGATGGGTAGCACTTGCGCTTGACTGTTGACGCTGAGCAAGACTCGCTTCTTGCTCTTTCCGCACAGCAGACGACACGCGGCCCAGAAGAGAAGCAAAAGGTTCGGGCTTGGCAGAAGCGTCTTGGCCGCTGTGAGGACCAAAGATAGTAGCAATGCGAGCAGTTTGGCGCACGGTACACTCTTGGAGAAGGCCGCTGTGGCGAACGTCAGCTTTCGGATGCTGGAGTGACCCGCCTGACGTGAAGCTCACCTGATGATGCGATAAGTAAGCTCGACCATGCCGCGTAGTGATTGATTGCCGATGTTCTCATAGTCTGAGAAGATCTCCTGTATCTGCACCAACACATTTCGCTTTTTCACGAGCTGCGGTATTGGCATGTCGCTGGAAGGCGCGATATCAGCAGCCGATATAGACAGCAAGGCCATTGACAGTTCTGTCCTACTTGTCAATAGACCAGAGCAAATCCAAAAACAGGACCATTGCCGCATTAAGTGTGTGTGAGTATGCAAACCTGATAAAGCAAGTTTCAGCGGGACCACATTCTGCAAGACAGCTCTGTGACACACCAGAATATGCCCCGCGAGGTGACCTGCTTGACTTTCGCATGGCATTCGACCATGATGCCAGCAGACCACAAGCACCTCTCTTTGGAGTATGCGTATCGTGAGTCGGGCGTGTAGCCACGTGAGAGATATGGCCGGTGTAAGCGCGCGATGCGTGAATGTGTACCGATGAGAGCGATATCTGATATTGCGTTATGAATGTAAGCATCCGATGCAGAAGTAACAGGAGAAGAAGTGGCACAGCAACTCACGCCTTTGCAAGAAGCTCTTCTCGGCGAGTTTCTTCTCGTCCACATCGTCCGATAGGAGGCTGTGAACACATATCGGCATACGATCAGGTCAATAGGGTTTTCGCCTGGAGTTTCCGTATGTGAGCGACGTACGGAAGTTCCTCCAGCATGCGCTGATACTCTTTATCAAGCTCGAGGACTGCATCACAATTGTCAGCAAGCAGCCGATTGCGAAAACAAAGTGTGAACTGACCTGAATCGTATGTGAAGCTCGGAGCGTGCGTGACGACCTTGTCGTATGTGATTCGTAGCAAATTCGCGATATGCCATTTGAAAACTTCAAAGGCAGTCGATGTGATGACATTAGGCGGATGGGGCTGGATCTGCCAGTCTGTAGACGAGATCTCCCAGTCGTTGAGGTTGTCCAGCATCTGCGAGGTGCAGTAGCTAGGATGAATCGAGTAGCTGCGCGCGGAAGAAGTTGCCGCCATCCAGTCAGCCCAACAGAGGTTCATCCACAGCCGGAGCGCGACTTGACGTTTCAGGGCGTTCTTGCCAGGCGGCCAAGCGGGATCGTCAGGCGGCATGCTGTGAGCGAATATAGAAGTGTCAGTCATAAGCTTCTGCGCAGCTAGTCCATCGATAGACCTCACATCTCGGGATTTTGGCCAAGGTTGTGCAGGCCGAGCATCTGAGCTGATCGAATGCCAATAGCAAGCCAGTGAAGCATCCGTTCGGCGCTGGAAGGTCCCGCAGCGGGCTGCAAAAATTGCTGAAAGTAGACTGCAAAGAGGATGATTGCCTGGACGGTCCTGAGCCTAGGTTTGCCCATGCAATCGCCAATGTGGAGCGCTTTCAAGCTTGCGGCATGATAGCCTGCTGCAAGAGCGCCGAGCTGCTCCATGCTCAGCCCTTGGAACGGGTCATTTGTCCCGCTCGCGCTCGATGCGGGCCGGCTGCTCAGCGCGAGTGCCATGACCATGAAGACTACAGCGAGCCAGAGCGGGTCTACCTCGAGCTGCCTCCCTCGTGCGTACATTTCCCACAGGCGCGCCATTTCCGCCTTGAAAGCGGGCATGTGAACGATGTGAAAGCGCCAGTGGACCTTGTCTTCAAAGAGCCCAACGAGGTAGTCTGCCTGTGCCGCAGACGGAAGATACGCAAAGAGTTCTTGCAGCGCAGCGTTTCGAAGAGGGAGAGGATCGGCTGTCGAAGAGCCATTGAGCGCCGACCAGCTCAGATGTACATCCTGCGACTGGTACCGCGGAGGTGGATCTTTAATGCTTGTCAGCGCTTCCGTGAGGTCCATGTCCTGCCATGGCAAATCTGGAGCAACAGGCAGCGGGTCGAGGTGGCTTTGCGGAGTGATTGGCGTACGAGCATCTTCGGTTCTCGAGCGCTGATTTGCAAAATTCTCAAGAAAGACAGCCGCATGTTCGGCTGCAGAGTCGTATTCGACTTCGTTGGATGGTTGACCATTGGTCGTGCTTGAGAATGGAAATTGGATCTCCGCCTCTCTTGCTGTACTCGTGCTTGCTATCGGGGCCTCCCGAGGCTGAGAAGCCACTGGACGCGCTTGTGGCGGAGGTGCTGCTGGGCGTGCGCTGGGCGGTGGGAAGCTTGCAAAAGCGACTCTTCGGGGTGAGGCAGTAGTGTTCACTTGTGTTTCCTGCGAGGTGAAAGACGGCGCTACAGACTGCTGGCGCTGTGTCTGCTTCGGCGGCTGGTCGCCCAGGGCCTGCTCGACTTGTGCTAAGCGAGCCTGCAGGTGCTCGATGTCTTCGGTCAGCTTGGTGAAGAGCACGACGGGGTCGATCTGGTTGTCGTTCCAGTGCCATTGACAGGTCTCTGGGGCACCACGCTTGATGCACGCTGCACAAGGGACCTTTCTGTCGCATTTGACCTGCAAAATGGGCAATACTACTGCAGTCAGCTCTGCACTTTCACCAGCGAGGCGAGATCTGCGGCACACCTTTCGTCGCTTGCACTCGGTGCAGGAAGGCAGGACGGCGGCAGTGCTGTTCTTGTCCAGTGCGATGCCAGCCTGTGACTTTGCAGCATTCTTGCCCTGCTGCTCCTGTCCGTCGTTGACAGTGTTGCCTGGAGACGGTTCGCTGGCTGCATCATCAGTCCATGGAGGGGTCAGCCCTTTTGCAAAGAAGCCCTCGTAGTGCACTTGAGACTCGCTGGAATCGAGTCTGGCCCTCTTTGCAGACGACGACGACTGCTTCTTGGCTGTGCTGACGTTGCTGCTGCTGCCCTCGCCCTTGCGGCTGCTCGTGACATGCTGCTCGTCGGCGGGCCCCGAAGGTCTTGCGGCGGGGCTCACGGCAGTCTCCATGGCCTGCAGCTGCTTGGTCCAGCTCCAATGCACGGCGAGTGCATGCTCAGGGCGCACACGACATGCTTGACCGACTGCGCAGTGTCATGTCCAGTGCGAGCAGAGGCAGACTGCAGCGTGGGCCGCCTGCTCTGCTGGTCCTGGCCGATAATGGCAATAATGGGCTGCTCGAAGTGCGAGTTGAGCGCATCGTTGGCGGTGGTGTAGGCAGGACACCACGGTGCAGACGGTCATCTTGGAGATGCACTAGTGACCATCGAGTCAAGTCGAGCCTTTTCCCAGCTTATCACACGCTCGCATACTATTCTTGGTGTGAACGCCACGGTGGCCGAGGCAAGCTGCGGTGGAAGCAAAAGCTGAAAGCTGACTGAAAGCTTCAAGAGCCGCTGCTTGGACTGCTGTCAGTACTTTCTCACTCACACCACTGAAGGGGTCTCTGGTTTCAATCGCCCACTCCCCCCTCCGATGGTCTCGAAGTATCTCGTCGGAGCGGCTCTGCTCTTCTACATCGTCTACCAGGCGAGCTTCAGCAAGGACCGCGTGCTCGACGTTCTCGAGACTGCCCAGAACTGGCTCGAGCAGCCCTCTGTCGGTAAAGATGGCCGAATAGACACGGATCTCGTTGGTCGAGGTCTGTCTTACACCATACGAGGCGCCTGTGGGTTCTGCTATACTTTCGCTCCGAGCACGTGTCAATGCCGCTTTGCTGAAGTGGTCATTCCAAATGCTCTCCACGCTATACAGCATCCCCGAGCAGCCTGATCCTAGTCACTGGCTTGCAAGTAGCTCAGTACCCGAGAGCTGGACAACCATTCAATGTTACAGTGACCTTCCAGACGGAAAATGCGCTCAAGGTCAACGATGACCCACCTTTGACTATCAAGCCTAAGACTGACTTGAACTCCTCGGTCGATCTACCATCTACAGGACACTCTGCGTGGTGATGTTGCGATCAAGCTTGGTGAGACTCAAGTTTATAGCGGACAATACCAAATTTGCGAAGTGTAGGCACTTCAGCTCGACATAATGAGTCCGACGAACAAGCGCTGACTTGCCTTGCCTTATAGCCTGCCAATATATACAAGGTCCGAATGCCCATTAGACCCAGGCCAACACAGCGTCACCGCTACAATAGAGCTACCAACCAATATTCCGCGCGGTAAGCAATAACCCGTCTAAGGCGGATACTGGCCAAAGCCCTATCTCGTTGCTTCCTGACGAGTGTCAACGTGTCGTGCACTTGTATCAGCTCGCTGCTCAATAACCCTCAAGCTATGGGACACTCAAAGCGACAAGACGAACACCATGATTCTCGATGCCAATTTCCTGTTTCATGGAACATGGCTTGAAGTCTACGAGAATACGCTCGAATATTTCAAGATGATCCTGAAAAGAATTGCGGCTGTTACAGGTGGTGGACTTATTGGTCAAAGACCACACCAGCCGAGAGCAAGTGGTGCAGCGAGAGCTCAACAATCAGGAGCAGGGCGCGCAGACTTGTAAAGCCAATTCGTTGGAAAATTTATTCCTTGCATCTGAAAGCTATAGCCTGGCAACAAGACTGGAGCCGCTCAGAGTACAGATTGCCATTGCGATGAGTAATCGAGGCCGAGTGAAGCAGAAACCAGATATGTGTATATATAGGCCGCTGCTAGGCTTACGAGGCTGAGCTGACTGTCGTCCCAATCGCCTTTTTCTTCCCTCAATTACTCTACTTGTCAGACGCTCGCCGCTACTTCCACTTCGAGGAGCTTTTCCTTTCTAATAAATGCCAGCATCATTGGCGGCTTTTTCAAGACGCTCTTGCTCGAGATGCTGCCTTCGCGCGCGGCGAGTGGGTTCAGGATCAGATTCGCCAATGTTGATATCGGAGCAGATGCCATTTGTGGTCGCGGGGTCGATTCCGTAGCTATCTCAACAGGGCAGCCGTTGATTGAGGATGTCCGTGGCGAATTGGTTGAGCGGATTGATGAGTTGAAGGATCGAGGGTGAGGGGTGTCCACGAAGAAACGTGGGATAAGATCATGCGAGGGAGGGAAGAGGATGACAGGGACCTGGGTCAGCACACTCCAAAGCTCGACAAGCATAGATGCCATAGTGAGTATGCTGAACGTACGACCCGCAGGTGCCTGGGCTACCATTAACGACGTCTGTGACGATGCCTGAACCATCGTCTCCAAATTTGATCGTGCCATCTCGCTTGTACTTTACTCTCCATATATAACAATTGTCTTCATCGCCAATCCTGATTTGGGGGTCAAAGCTCGTGTTATTGTAGTATTTGTCGTTTTGGATAGCGAGCATGCACTCTTCTGCGGTAGCTCGCGTGGTCGTGTACTGTAAGAATCCGAATCAAGAGGTAAAGAGCAGGTAAACACCAAGAAGCAAGTGTCAATGGGACTGTTACCCTGCTTCATCAGCAATGTCCTCACACAAACTCACCACAGCATCAATGCGTGCGATGGTCGGCGTATAGCCAACGCAGGTGCACCAGGGCTTTGCCAGTGCTGAAACAGCCAAACCAGCGAGGATGCAGAGTGCAGCGAAGGACCCGTGGGCGAGCATTGCTGGTTCGGTCAATGCAAATTTTGTCGCGCGCAGTGGCTCGTGCTGAAGTCAAAGGAGAGGTGGAAGTGGCTGCTCAGGATAGAGGCGAGTGAATGAGTGTAGTGAGTGGTGTATGCCTCTACGCGTATCTGTCGGCCTCGTAGTAGTGGTTCAGAAGGAGAGAGAGGAGCGACGGCCACATTGCTGGGCACATTCTCAGCAAGCAAGTAAGCATTTCATTCAGTTCACCTGCCAGAATATCATTTGCCAAGGGACGGGATGTAGCCAGCAGGCCGACTCGGTGGTCCCCAGCTGATGCCAAACTGCGCCAGCCCAGATGTAGAGGTGTGGTGGTGCGCAGCTCTGACCAGGCTGTCGTATGCGTATCATGTTGTAATGTGGCTCCGGTCTACAAGTGTCGAGAACGCTTGCCAGTTGGCAGGAGCGAAGAAGATAGCAGCTTTGAGACGATGAGGGTGGCGCAAGTGGCAAGCAACGCAGGCGGACGGAGAGTCTCATTTCCCGCGACTACGGCGTCGTACGGTCATGCACTATTACTCGTACCGCATGCAGCCACTCTCTCACTGGCTGTGCGTGTGCCCAGTCGCCAACGTGCAGATGTGGTGGCGAACAGAAGAGGCCAGCTTCAAGCTACTGTGGAGACTTGCAGCTTGAGAAGCTGCCAGACTGACACGCGCGTCGACCGCAGCAGCAGCAGCAATCTCGGCTCCTGCTGCATATCGCTCTCCGTGTCACTTGTGCCCGGACGTCGTCGCTTTGCGCGGTCAGCCTTGACGCTGGCCCTGGCCGACTGGAGAGAGCAAGCGACGACAAGAGCCTCTCCCAGCAAGACAAGAGCGGAGCCGTGGGAAGAAAGGCAAACTCAGATGCATGGCATGATGCTCTGCAGCAAGATAGAGTACACTCTACGCTGTATGCGGTGAACCGTGGGCTGCCCGCTCGCACGGACCAGCACCACCACCTGCAATTTGAAGATTGCTGGCGATGGAGCCAGCCTGGCCGTGAAGTGAATCAAGACGCTCACAACGCTTGATCAGACGCCAATCCCACCATCCAGTCGTGTTCGGCCTGTCCCTTTTCACGCTCTCTCGCTGACCGCATCTCGGCACTCACGCTCGTTCACAGCGCACCGCTCCAGCTGGACAGCGCCAACGTCGCCATTTACCATACAAGCTCAACGACACCTCGGAACCAGCATCCTCTCCCACCGTCCGCCAAGCCATGCTCTACCTCGCTCGACAGGCCTTCGCCGCCGCCCTCGTTCTCGGCAGCGCAGCGTCGACCGTCGTGGCCTTGCCCCACTACTGCTACTGCAAGGGCACTACGCCGCAGTACACGGCCTATTACCCCGTGGTCAGTACTATTTGTACTGTCATCACTTCACTCGACCCATGCTGACACTGCAACGTTTTCAACTCGCACACCACAGGACGGGGGTATCACTTGGCTACCCGACGACACACTACCATCAGCACGCGAACAACTGTGCATGGGCAAATGCGAGCAATTCAGCAATCAAGGCTGCAATGCTTTCTTCCTCATAGATGGAACCAACTTCTGCCTCCTCTCGCAACTCGCATTCTCTTACAATGCCGACCAGGGCACCACGCCTTCAAACTACGCGACTATTTCCAGGGGACAGTGCTCACTGTGCGTTGCTGCTCAAGCTTGCGCACGATTTTAGAAATATTAGATGATAAGCTAACACGTTCTGTCTGCCCCTTAATCAACAGCTACGGTATCGACGTGACCGAGTCAGGCAGCTCCTGCGTCAACCTCGAGTATCTCCCCCCTGGTTCTTCAGAGCCCTCCCCTAGCAAGCGCGCTCGAAGGCGTCAGCTCGAGCAGGATCGTCTACAACGACATGCGCACGCCGCTGGCGCCTTTTGAGACTCTTCATCATCTCAAGTAAAGATAATGTGAAGCAGCGGTTTAAATTATCGACATTATGTGCTACTGGAGACGGAGGGACGAGGATGAAGAAGGCGCGATGAGGAGCGATGGGGTGGAAGTGATGTGGAGCGGTATCGAGACAAGGTTATTGCAGCACACGCCAGAACCTCGTAATCTGGTCAATCTCACTTCAAGTTCATTCACCTCGCACGGTTCTCTCTTTCTGCTGACACCGATGACTTGAATTGGCACATCCCCTACAGCAGCAAAAAACCAGAAAGGAAAGAGGTTCTGTCGACGGTTGAAACGCAGAGCTGCAAGATCACCCAGCATCTGGACCATTGATTGCACAGACTGTCACTGCACCTTCGGCATGCATTTGCTGGCTATCATATGGCCGCCATGCCCTGCCTTGCATGCCACCGCTGTCGGCGAAATGATCGCCAACAAAGTTGAACAAACAAGGCAAAAGAGATTATTGGGGACAAAGAACGCCGGCTGTGAGATACTGCTGCACCAGCTTGTCTGATCTCTGCTTTACCCGAGCGCCAACGACAGAATGATGAACAAATGAGTCAGCCGCGAAAACAGCAAGAAGCGCCTGTCCGACTCTACGCGTAAAGCTGCGTCACGTGCCACGTCGACGCGTCTCCAGTGGAATCACGTGCCCCGCTCATTCAGCCTGGGGGTGATCCCAGCATTGTTCATCAAGAAGAGCATCAAGCAGGCAAAGCAGCATCGCACTCTCAATGTCTAGCTCGATTCTTATACTGCTGGCTCTCGGACTGAGCCTCGCAGCTTCCTCTGCCGTTGCGGTCCGTTATTGCGCCTGCATCAACGCTGCGCCCTCGCGCAATGCTGTTGACAATTACATGCTCGTGAGTTTGTTTGTGCTGGAAGTGACGGAAAGACGCGTCCACGACTGTACTTGCATTACATCAAACATGCAGAAGACCAATGCCGATGCATTGGAGACATACCCTAGGTCAGCCATGACTGACTTGCCTACCTGTTCCATCCTCCGCAATTATCGGGTACAAAGGACACTGTCAATTTCCCAATATCACAGCAGCCAGCACAAGCTTGCACCTCTGCATGCGACAACTACGTCGACGATGTCTTTACGTGCAACACTGCAGAATACCGAGCCGATTCCAACTTGAACGGGAATGGTTTTTGCGCTCTATTCAGCTACAATGTCTTGCGAGATGGTACTCTGAGGGCGGATAGAGCGGATTTTACCTACTCACTTGGCAATTGCGCGGTGTGAGCTTGCAACTCACAGATATGCGTTCTTCCCTTCGGCTGATCCTTTCCATGGTCCCTATTCGATTCCCTCTTTCTCTTTCTCTTTACACATTTGCGCTTGCGGGCTTAATTTTCGCTTTCTTTTCCTTGCCCTACATTCTTAAAAAAAAAAATAAACAGCTTCGGCATCGACACATCACGATTCGACAGTCAATGCAGAGACTTTGAGAGTGATCTTGCGCCAGTTGATCCCGATCCGATTCCCGACCCAGTCACCCCGACACAAGGAGCGCGCCGTCGTCAGCTCGAGCGCGACTACCATAGAAAGGGCAAGCGGAATGCGAGGGTGTATTGAATACGACGAGAAGGACGGCAGGTTTAGTATGAATTTGGGATCCAGCTGGTTGGAGCGGAGTAGAAGATAGAATGTGGACAGACGTCAGGCGCGTTGATAGCGCAGTTTCGCGCTGAGACCGAGCAGTCATGGTAGTGCATGTCTATAGGTGACGACACAGCATGGTACATCGCCTCGAGCTACTTTGCTCCTTCGTATTGCTCATTTTCGCGTGCGCGGTAAAGGAACAAAAGAAGAAGCTTCCTAAGCAACTCGAGCCCTTGCTTTCTTCCTTCCTCTTTCCCCAACTGCAGCTGACGGGGGAAGAGCAGGCAGCACTCTTCCGGCAAGACAAACCAGTCCCAACCAGCTGGCTGGTGGGAGGACAGGACAGGACCATCCAAGACGCGCCGTGTGTGCTCTTCCTCATCGTGCGTCGTCGCCACTCCCGCTTCGACCTCGCACGGGCGGGAGACAAAGGCAGAGACGAGGCGCAAAGCATCACCACGACGTGTCGCCTGGCTGCGCACGTCATATCCAGCACTTCAATCTTGCACACAGCACGCACGCTGCTCACCATCAACGTCGCTGCTCTCACTTGGAGTCTGTCCGCCCGCTCGCACGAGCCTGGCCTGCAATATCGCCTGAACGACGACGACGACGACGACGACGCCCAAAACCAGGGGAGCAATTGGTCAATCTCGCCCTGCATTCACTCCAATTCCGAGCAGTCGGACATTCGCAGCAAGTCTGGAAAGAGCAGGGCTCGTCCTTGTGACTACTCCAACATCTCCGTCGCATTCGAAGAACCATTTCGAAACAATACAATAGCAGAAAATAACCACACTCTTTCCTGGACAACACCTACAAACGCAACTTGGCCATCTACGTTACCCTCTACTGTGCACGCACAACATGCTCGCACGCCTCGCCGCCGTCGCCCTGGCCGTCGCTGCACTCGCAGTCGCGGCAGTCTCTGCAGACCCGTTTTGCTCATGCACAGACAAGCTGCCCAAATACAGTAACTCGGAGTACATTGTGAGCAGCACCACTTCGTCGACTGTACTCGTGTTACATGCGCCATGTCCCCTCGTACACGCCATCTGACACTGCCTCTCCGCCCTCCCCCCCTCGTTTGCGTACACAGGCCTACGTCAACACGGCAGCAGACGCATCCGTCGAGACGTGCTATCTCGCATGCCAAAACTATGCGTCGGCAGGCTGCAACCTCGCTCAGTTCGCACCCAACGGAGGCACTTGCACGCTCTGGAAGATGACCTACCCCGGTGATGGGTCGTTTGAAGAGCACAAGGGTGCAGTCTACATGAGCAGAGGGAAATGCCAGAGGTGAGTCCGACTCTGTCCTGCCATACAACACATTGTCACCGACGTCGTGTGGTCTTTCTCTCTCTGCACACCCCCGCTGACTTGGACCTGTTGATTCTGTTTCCTCCGCTCTTCACTCTTCACTCTTCAATTTGCCCAAATGCACCTCTGCCATTTCCGTTTACCGTCACCTACAGCCTCGGCGTCAATGCTACGACCGTGGGCAGCGCATGCACGCTCTACGACCCCGACCTCACGCCAGTCGCCGATCCTGTCAGCCAGACGGGCTCGAGCTCGGGCGGCCTTGTCGCTCAATGCCCTCCTCGCAGACGTCGGATCTCGCACGACTACCTGTAGACGCAAGTCATTGCATCTTAGAGGCAAAGCATGAATCTCGAGATGCCACTACCGTAGTGCAGTGGAACAGTGCAGTGCAGTATCTCAACGTCGTCCTCGCATCAGAAAAGTCGCAGTGGCAATCACATCGTTCAGCTTCGTTTCAATTTCGCTCATGGCTCTCCCGACCAGCTGTCTTGTCATGCGAAGACTGCTGCTCTGTACCACGCCCGCGAGTCCGCTCTTGCACGCATCTCTCTTCTGACAGATGCGTTAATGTCAGATGCGTTGAGATGAACCGGTTCCTGTCTCGACTCTCGAGGCGCGTTTGCAGAGCAAAGAGAAGCCACTGCCGCTCGTCGGTCAGCCGGGAAGTCATATCGTACCGGTAGACAAGGTAACGTCCATCGGGGGACAAATCGTGGCGAAATTTCGAAAAAGCGAGAATTCTCGGCAGGAAAAAGCAAGGAGCCGGTGGGGAAGACGGCAGGAACTAAGAAAAAGGCTAGCTTTCTGGCCATGTTGTCAGATTTTAGCCCTCGTGCCTCTGGAAGAAGATATGGCAGTAAAGGTTATTTTTTGCCACCGGTTCGCGCGTGCCTCGACACGGCTCAAATCTCATACACCTCTACAGCCAAAACAAAGCATCGCAGAGGTGTTTTGATGCTTCCAACTGATTCAGAACACGCGTTTTACTCACTATGACGCGTCCTAAGGCCAAAAACGCGACGAAACGGAGTATGGAAAGGCCCTATCGCGTGCGCGAGCTGCCTTCATCAACAGACGCGCCCGAGGTGCGCCTGACACAGCAGCAGCTGTAGCAAGGGAGTTTGACGTCAATGCAGACACTCTGCGTGCGCAACACCTACATTCCGGCCTCAGCTCATTTCTGAGCCGTCTTTTACCTTTTCGGAAGACAATCCTCTTTGGCCCAGCAACGCTTCATCATATCTTCGCCAAGACAGTGGGTATCAGTCCCAAAATTCGTACAGCAGCTCTTATTACTTTGACGAAGTTCCACAAGCTTCTACTTCTTCGCTATCTTTCTTCTGAGAGTGACAACAATGCTCGCGATACCCATTTTGCCTATGTACATACCCGGACTCCTCTGTAGGCACCGCTAGTTGGCCGCTCGCTCTGAAAATTTCCATATATATGTAAGAGACGTCGTACAATCCAATGGTACCACTGCGCTCTCGCTCAGATGCTTCCTTCATCTAGTAACGGCTCTCGCTGTTTTCGATCACGACTTGACCCCCGGGTGCGACTTGTCCCCCGATGGACGTTACGGTATGATATGCAGTCTGATGATATATGCACTCACCAGGAGCGCGCTGGCTTCGCCATAAACATTCTGACACACATGGAATGCAATCGGCCTCATAAACAACAAACATTTGCTAAGCACCCTCTTCTTCTCGCCACACGGGAGGCGATGTGCATTGTGCCAATCGGTGGAATATGCTATAACCACGCTAATTATTACTGCTACCGGTACTCTGGCTGATTCCTTCTTGTCCTTTGTCTTCTGTCTTCCTTCCACCTTCGTACTTTCATAGCGCTTACAGACCGCCCTCAGTGCTGCATTGCGAAGCGACCGGACCAACTTGGAGCTCCTACAGAACCCATTGTTTACCAAGAATTTTCAAGATACAGTATCAGCCCGCCATGCTCGCACGCATTTCTGTTCTGGCTGCCATCTTCGGTCTGGCAGGCGTCACGAGCGCAGCCGACTACTGCCTGTGCAGAGGCGCAGTCATCAACAACGACGGTAATGGGGCCAACGCATTTGTGAGCTGCAACGATCTTACGAGAGATGTTCAATCCAGCGCCTCTCGCTGTCCAGTCGTCTTTGGGGAAAAGTCTTGCTGATGATCATTCTATTGATCCTTTCCACGCGCTCAACGTGTATTGCAGGCTAGTGTCACCCTGCAAGATCCAGTCACTGCTTCTGCCACGGTCTGTGGTCTGGCCTGCGACGCCAGGACTGACTTTGACTGCAACTCGGCGCAATACTTCCCTGATGGCGGGTTTTGCAATCTCTTCAATTTCAATTTTCTTCGCGACGGCGTTATATCGCCGTTTGACTCTGGAGAGAGCCTTTCAGCTGGCACTTGCGCCAGGTGCGTGATTCCTTCTCAGAACCAGACAACCTCGCCACACGTCGCCATCTGTACACACCAACTGACTTGATGCTACTTCCTTGCGCTTCTGTGCCCTTGCTTTTTGTCCCAAACCAAATAGCTATGGCATCGACACGAGTGCACCGGGCGTTGTGTGCGAGGACTTCAGTGACACCCCCGTTCTGCCTACCCAAATCACGCGCAGAAGGCAGCTCGAGGGCGAGAGGCGCAAGAGGGCCGCCTATGCAGCTGGTATCTATTGAGCGCGACATTAGCCTCGTTCAACAAGCCTGGAACCTGGCCGAATTGGGGCACAGACTGCGTCACCGCAAGGTCAAAACGGCATTGGGTTCCAGCCTGCTTCAGCTTTCTTCGTCTGCTTCATTATAGTCTCATCTACTCTTGGCGGCCGCGGTGCTGGCCCTGTAGTATTTTGAGAAAGGTTCTTTTTTTCAGCTTGTCACACTGCCCCGGCACCTGTGTGCATGCGTGAGCGGCAATAAGACAGCTTTGATAGAGGTCGGACGTGAGGACGAGGGGGATCGGAGACGGCCATCGACTGTGCTTTGCATGACCATTGAATGGGCTGAGTTCTGACTACTGTCTTGTCTCTTGCAAATGGCCGCCGTGTGAGCTTGCTTCAAGTTCTCTGTGCGATTCTCCGACTCAAAGGACGACCGGGCGGACTCTCAGCAGGCCATCTCGGACGCTCTTCACACGCGCTAAGCCAAGCTCGTTGCTGCTCCTGAACTGGACTGGACTGGATTGCCGCTGGGAGCCACCGCTGACTGACTGCTCAAGCTGGTGCCGACTGGCGGACCTTGGACTGGCACGACCTCTGTCTGCCAGCCCAAGTCTACTCCTGGTGCGCCATCACGTCTCGAGCTCTTTCCATCCTGTGGGCATGAAGTGAGACGTCGCCGTGAGCATCAGCTCGCTCGCTTCTCGCAGACAGCCCTTTGCTTCCTCGGAAGCGCCGATGCAATGTCGAGGATGCAACACGATGCCGCACCGCACCGCCGCCGTGGAAGAGCTCGGTGCTGCCATGAGATGAGGCTCATCCTCACGAGTCACGATAGGCGGCCGGCCATTGGACAATGGACATATCATACCGTATCGCGTAACGCGTATCAGATGCCGCGCGTGCCAGCGAGCGAGCAAACACGTGCAAGCCACCGATGAAAACATTTGAAAACACCGATTGTTGCAGCCTGAGACCTTAGCAAATCAAAACAACACGGCCGAGGCAGCTGCGTGTCACTATCATATCATATCATACGGTACGGTACTGGCGCGAAGTCCGTGGGTTCACTGGGATGGCTGACTCGCCTTGGACTACCGCTGCCCTGCTTTTGCCTTTGATCTCACTACTAACCACACTCTTTTCGATACCTCTCACCCCTCACCTCACAGCAGGCAGGTGTGCGCATCGCACCATCTATCTTGTCGAACAAACCCATCAAACACGCAGACCACGCTCGTTTACACACGGCCCCGACCACATCTCAGATCTCGACAAATCGCCACTCAAGACTTGCAATCAGCCAGCCATGCTCTCGCGAATCTCTGTGATGGCCGCCATCCTCTCGCTCGCAGGTGCAGCAACCGCTGCCGAGTACTGCCTCTGTGACGGGCTTCTCATCGATTATACCGGCGTCGCTAACGGCTTTGTAAGCTACCTGATGCGTCTTTTGATCAGCTTTCAGATCCGTGCCGTCGTGCATATTTTGATGCTGACGATGTATGCTGCTGGCATCTCACCAGGAGCAAGTCACGCTGCAGAGCCCCGTCACAGCCTCTCCACAAACATGCGGACTGGCTTGCGACGCCGAGACTGGCTTTGATTGCAACACCGCCTTCTTCACCCCGGGCAGCGATACCTGCTCGCTCTACAACCTCAACCATAAGCGAGACGGCAGCACTATCCCCGTCGGCGATCAGCAGAGCTTGGCATCCGGCACTTGTGCAAGGTTCGAGTCGACCCACCTGCTGGAGTGTTGGAGGATCTGTCTTACTGACTCATTTGCTTTGCCATCTTCTCCTGGTCGTCGTCCACAACATCGGCGTTGGTGCAAAAACAGCTACGGCATCGACACGGCTGTCACGACCGCATGCCAGGACTATGACGACATCACCCCTGTCTTGCCTACTCAGGTCATCCGCAGGCGCCAGCTCAACATTGAGCGAAAGAAGCGAAACGCCGCTGCCGCTGGTATCTACTAGACATGGCAGTGCGCTCCTCTCCGCCCAAGCATACCCAAAGTCCAGCCGGTACCCGAGTGGCAGGCTTCCTTATAGCTAGCCTTGCACAGCTTCCGACAGGCGATCTTTTCGCGCTTGTGTCCATCACTTTTCGACTTTCTTGTCTATAAACTCTGGCTGCGAGATCAGCATCTGAAAAGTAGCACAGATCCACCCCAGGAAGGGGAGGGGTGATCGTCACGCCTGGCACGACGTCGGGCTCGCCCGTCCTCTCTCTCTCTCCTTCTCATCACACCTTAGTACCGTAGTACCGTAGTCTGCTAAGCTCACACTGACTAGGATGTGCTGTTCAGCTGATGAGCTGCTCGTCTGGATGCAACTTCCCAGGCAGAGCGATGGCTCGCGTTTCCTTCTCCCCCACCTCACATTTGGCCCATACGCAGCTTCGGACCGGGACAAAGCAGTAACAGTGGCTGTGAAACCATTTCCGCACCCTCTTCGCCACCTCGTCGGGCTCGAAGGCGCCAACTTGAGGAGGAGATTCACAATCAGGCAGCCCACGCTGCTGGCGTCTACTGAAGTCTTCACGCTCCGTTCTCTGGTTCGAAGAGCAACAGTGGAAATGTCTGGTCAGCTCCCTCAGCTTGGGCTCCTCAACAAGGATTGCTCGCGTTCGTCAAGACTTCTTCGTGCGGCTTCAGGGGGATCGGATTGGAGACATCAGCACGATAGCAACTTGGGAAAATGTGACAGGACGGCGCCTGCATTGGAACGTCCTGCTTCTTCCTGGTGTTCTCCTGCACCCATCTCTGCTTTCGGTCATATCAAGCCTTAGATTTCTATGCCACTTACCTCTGAGCAGGTAGCTGGAGGCGTCAGCGACAAGGATCCTCGCTAACCATATCAGACTCACGAAGCATGCCACACGTGGTCCAGGCCTGTACATAGTGTACCGGGCGGGGTTGGGCCTCGGCGTTGCACAGCCGCCTATAGCAAGCCCTTTGAAGCGAGCCGGTGGACCTCCTTCAGCATCATGAACACACCACTACGCCCCAGCCCCACTCTAATGCTTAGCTCCACTTCATCAAACAGTAAGTACAGTACGGTATCACCCTGCCTTTTGCAAGCGCAAGCAGATTGGCATGCCAAAGCAAATCAGCATTGGCAAGTTCCTCCGGAGACTAGCCCGAGCCGAACAACGTTCGGCGCAGTCAGAATCCTTGAAAATCATCTGCGCCCAGCACGACATAAGGGTCTCACTGAGGAGCAGTACCGCGTCTGTATCGACCAAATTATGATCCTGGCCCAGCGGGAGCTGGACTATTACCGTCACGAGCTTGCGCTATGGCAGAGCAACCTTGCATCAGTATGGCGTGCCTGGCACCCTCGCGTCGCCCTTCCCGTAAACCCCTACACTGCTACTACGTCTACGCCTAGGGCTGTCCCGGCGTCCACGTCCGGTACACAGGCGACTCCTGCTCAAAGCAGAAGGACTCGCAAGACCAAAGCCCGTGCTGCACGCGGTAGCTCTGCATCAGCACAAGCGAAAGGTGGCTCCAAGCCGGACGATGTGGACGGACCCGGCACGGGTGGCTCGACTGTCCAGTAAGCATTGCGTGCGTACGGTGCAAAAGACCAGAGGATCGATGTAGAGCATGCATTAAACCCCCCCCCCCCCCCCCAACAATCAATATTCATGCTGGATTGCATTCAGTCACTGGAGCTAGCTTCTCTGCGCTCTTGACAACGCTATCTCCAGCAAGATTTTGTTGATCAGGGAGCGTTTCATAAACAGATCTCGTGCCAGTATTCGAGTGCGCTATTTTAGACAGTCAGGCGTCATGTTGTGTCAGCTTTTTGCCAGTATGCTTTTAGTCTTTGACTCAGCTAGCCAGCCTGTCCCCACCTTTAGGAATCGTTCCAGATCTTGCTGACTCCGCGTGTCGGAATTGAAGCTTCTGCCGAGGTGGTAGATCGTATCTTCAATGGCATTATCTTCCGCGACTAGTTCTAAAAGCCTGTGAGAGAATAGTTGTCACTCGAAGCGCTTGCAGCTCCATGAGTATACTTTGCACTCACTGGTTGTGCACGACATTGGTACCGCAGACCAGCTCATCCACTTCTGTCTCTCTCCTCGTCGCAAGGTCGTCCACATTCCTCTCTGCATTCTGCACGACCTCGCTCATGCGATCCCTTACGCTTGCGCAGACATCACGCACGGCTTCGAGTCTTTGCATCTCATCCAAGATCGCTGGCTCGCCTTTGAGCAAATCATCATGCAATGCCTGCAAGTGCCCATTCTCGTCGTTCAAGTGCGCTTGCAGACTGTGCATGTGATGCGTGAGCTGCGAGTAGAGCGCTCGGCGTAGGTTCAAGAGCTCGGGGTTGACAGGGCGGGGGGGAGGTGGCGCACGCGCGGTTCCTGGCCCCGTAGTCGATGAGCCTGGAGGCTCATCATCGTCGTCGAGTATATTGACAGGTGTCGTAAACATCCGTGGGGGCTGCTTGCTGCTGTTGGCGACGGAGGAGGGTGTATGCCGGAGTGAGTCAGGCCGAGGTGGCACGATAGGCGGTGGCTGCTCATTGACATGCGTTTCTGATGTGGATGCCGGCGGAGAGGCGAAGCTGGGAGGAGGTTGACTTTGATTGTAGCCTTGTCTAGATATTTGGCCACTTGCAGATTCGGGATGTATCGTTTGCTGAGGTGACAAAGTTACCCGAGAAGGCGCATTGACCGGGGACGTCGGGTTGCTGTAGTGTGGATATTGGGTTGCCGGGCTTCCGGCATGCTGCTGTGTATGTACAAATGGTGGATTTGTAGTATGCTGCGATGGATGTCCGTAAGGAGAAGGCTGCATCGACTGTTGCTGATACCGCTGTGGCTGCTGCTGCTGCTGCTGAAAAGGCGGTTGCAATTGACCATGCTGCGGCGTTGACTGATGGGAAGAAGCGCGTCTATGCTGGATCTCGGGTGGTAGGGGCGGTCTATGTGGCGCTTGCTCTTGACCTGGATGACCATTAGTCGCGCCAGAGTATTGCGGCGATGGCGAGGCTCGATAATTCGAAGCAGAGGCAGAGGCAGACGCGGATCTCGCGTGCTGACCGTGCTGCAGACTTACATCATGTGGACCAGCAAGCCAGGGTTTCTGAGGTCTCGCTGGCGCTTGACTGTTCTGATTCGCAGATGGCGAAAGACTATGTTGTCGATTCGCAAGTCCTGGACTTTGCGAATGAGGTGCAGGTGGGGGAGGCCGCAATGCCGGACTGGGCGATGTGCTCGAGGACGGTCCGGCGACAGGCACGTTGCCGTTTGTCTGCGCTGGCTTGGCGTACAGAGGAGGTTCGTGCGAAAAGATGGATTGCAGGGTTTCCGTGAGGAGAAGCAGGTTGTTGCCCTGCAGCGTGTATGGTGGCGACGAGTCAAGGTGAAGGTGAAGAAAGAGATGAGAACACCAGCAATCAGACAGCGCGTATGACAGTAAAATCAATGTATAGACATGCCCACCTCTGCCTTCCTCGCCCACTGCTCGAGCAGATCCGCAGTCACTCTGCCAGAGAGCTCTACGTTCTTGCTCGGCCTGACGAGCATGCTCGCAGTGGGCACGACATAGGCGATGGGCGCCTGCTGGGGGTACTCGTGGGGCAGCCAGTACGCGACGGGGATGTTGTACGTGCTCCCACGGAACGAGATGGGCAGCGTACCCTGCAGTGTGAGCAGCAAGACGGTCCTTCCATCGTCATAGGCTGGGGCGAACCGCAGAGTCAGGCATGAAATCCAACAAGCAGAGACAGCACGCACTGTACGTGTCTGTACGCGGGGAGAGCGATGGGACGGCGTGCAGCGTCCTGTCGACGTCGGCGTAGACCTGCTGGGCGTGTCGGTACTGGATGGTGCCAGTGGCGGACGCGCATCATGGGACAGCGAGCGAGAGCGGGCAGTCAGCGCAGCCCAACAACAATGCGCTTGTTGACGTCGTGCTCACCGGCCCCAGTATCGAGTGCAGCCATTTCTGCACCGGGTTCAGCGCCATCCAGCGTCCTTCAGCAGTCGAGCAAAGGCTGAGAGCCATGCATGGATGCAGCTTGCCTCTGCTCCACGACAATTGCTGATGCTCACTTCTCTTATCATGGCCGCTCTGATAGCAGCCGCTGGACACCGACTGTCATCGAGCCATAGCTGCTGACTGCTCGCTCGCTTCCTGGAATGTCGACGGCTGGCGTTAGCGTGACCACCGGCGCAGTGTCACTGCTGGGGGGAGACCGTGCAGAACTCACCGCGAAGAGATGGAACAGACGGCAGCTCGACATCAGTCGCGGTGCGCCTGTGCGACCAGACCGTAGCTTTGGCAAGGGCAAGGGAATTTGCGACGATCCTGCAGCAATACTGTCCTGATCTCTGATCTCGGTCTCAGCGGTGCTGGACAGCGACGATGCCCATTCATGCTCATGTCGCAGCCGCGAGCGCAGGATATGCGTACAACAAGACATTGGAAAACTCGAGGCTTTCCGTGCTGCGCACTCGGGCGGCATGGCTCCTGAGGACCGCACCCGTCTCTCCGAGGAGTCAAAAAGAATCGACAAGGAGCTCAGAAAGGTAGATAAGGAGATTGACGAGTATCAGACACAGGCTAGGATAAAGCGGGCCTTACCCGGCAATGCTCTGCCACGACCAGGACGGCGCACACTTGCAAAGGCATAAGCTGCATCAGAACCACTCATCGCAAATCGCTGGGAGGACATTAAGCTTTGCCAATGGCTTTCTGGCCTCGCATCGTCGCGCTGCGTGATCACCCTCCTAGCCTGCTCTCGAGCAACACTTGCTTGACCGCAATAATTGTGTTCCTGGCATTCGACCCCTTGGTCTTTTCGCAAACTGGTTCACGTCTTTCCAGCTACCCATATAGACCTCTGTCCTGTATACCCGAGAGCTTCAGTAGCCTATCTTCTCATTTCTGACTGAAAAGCTACGTTTCAAGTCTGGAAGTGTGTCGATGCTGATTGCTAATGTCTACACGAGTGTACCACAAGAAGGATGGGGCGTCTTTATCGACAATCCCTCTTCTACCGCTCACTTTTCCTTACTCTCCGCATAATCACGCTCTCGAAACCACCGTGTCTTTCCCCTTTGAAATGCACATGCGTTTGAACGGCTTCAAAGCCATGTTTGGCATAGAGCGCCTGACCATCAGCTGACGCATTCAGGTACACGTCCTTGTCATCCTCGTCGGCTTTTTCCAGACCCCACTGCAGGAGCTGACTGCCCAGGCCTCTGCGCGTGTATTGCGGCAAGACGCCAAGGGTGGAGAGCCACCAATATCCTCGACGCACAACGTCTGGTGGGAAGGTGTTGCGCGACTCCATACGGCCCAATGCGAGGTATCGCTGTCGCTGTTCATGAGCAGCCGCCAAAGCTGGGTTGTAGAGCCGATACATCCAAATTGGGATGAGCCAGGTCGTGATCGCATCATAAAGCCTGTATAGCACTGCCATCCAAATTTCGGTCCACGTCAAGCGCCTCAAACGCCCATAGTACGGCACGAGAGGAGTTGTCTCTTTACGAACGTGGTCTTTGAAAGTCGGCTTAGGTTTGACGATCCTCCATCCCGAGTGGCCTATGATCTTTTCAGGCATATTGTTCGTTGCTGCGTTGCTTTCACCGTCAGGCGCAGTGCTTGCGTTTTCATAGAGGAGAAAGTAGTAGTACTCTGGATTGCAAAGCATGCGCTTGAAGCCTGCAGTCCGGTGCAGAATAGCCACGTCTTCGGCAGCCTCTCGCCCGGGTTTGCCAATGTCTGGGTAGTTGTACGTCTGGGAAAGAAACGATTGGAGACGATCGAATGAGCGAATCAACCCTGCAGACCATCAACACATAGCCTTTGAAGCTCACTCACCAACTGCATCATCGGCTCATCGCGAAATGACTTGACGAAAACAGATGCCAACGCTCTTGCATCTGCCAGACTTGCTTGTCTCGTCATGAAAGTGCCATCAGACGGCTGCTTCTGTGTCGTTGTACGCGGCGGTGGTCCGTCTTTTATTGAGTCAAAGTGCTCTTTGCTGATCTTGGAACCGCCCATGCTCGATGAAGGCTGATGGTTCTATAGCTGCCCCTCACTGGAAGTCGGGAAAGGCAGAGGGAGCTGGTACTGTATAGGGGAGTACGGACGTAACTTGAAAGAGGGACAGTGGCAGGGGACACGGAAATATAGGAGAGACACACGTCGTGCTTGTTGTTGAGTCAGCTGCGTACGTCAGGTGCGCCAGTTAGTCATGCCTGTTTGCAAGTAAGAGCAGACTCAAGCTGTGAGGCAGTGACTCGACGCGTTCTTTGGATTCGCCACAAAAATCGAGGCAACTTTGCACGTGCAAGACACCCACCGTACATACAGTGTTGTACAAATTCTGTATTCCATGCTCAAGCGCCTGCCTGCCCCGTGCAATCAGATGGCATCTATTCGCCTTCCCTTCTCGTGGCTTGCGCCTACTGATGCACCGTCGAGACTGTGAAACCGTCCCAGCCTTTACCGTTCACAGTTGATAAGACGGTGGTAGTGACGTTTGGTTCTTTCGCAGCAAGGTTGAGGAAGTCTCGAACACCGATGACGTTTCTGGATGCAATGAAAGAAAAGAAGAACACAGCAAACGTCTAGTCGTCAGTACAGTAGAGAGCGCCGATTGAAGCAAGCCCAGAAAATGAGGGCGACGCACTCGTCTTTGTTGTCGGGCTCTGCGATCCGGCCTTGTCGCACTACATTATCAGCAATGATGAGCGTTCCTTTTTTGGACATCTTAATCGAGGACTTCCAATATTCCGAGTAGCCTGTGCAAAGCGAGCAGAACCAGTGAGCTTCCCTTTGCCCGTCTGGGGGATCAACGCGAGCATGCGCTGCTTACCCGGCTTGTCGGCATCAATAAAGATCAGATCAAATTTCTCTCCCTGTCCAGCGAGCTCTTTCATCGTTTCCTTGGCATCTCCAGTAATGACCTTGACCGTATTGTCATCATATCCAGCTGCAGCGATATTCTCACGAGCGACTTTGGCGTGCTTTTCAGAGAATTCTAGGCTGATGACGCGTGAGGTTTCGCCTCCGACTTGCTTTACGGCCTTTGCGAGCCAGAGGGTGCTGTCTGCAAGCGTCCACACGGAAAAGGTAAAGCAGGTTAAAAGTATCGGTCAGTATTGCTGATTTGAAAGGGAAATGTGAGTTCTCTGAACCTACAGCCCGCCAGCGTCCCCACTTCGAGCACTCTGAGTGATCCTTTAGCGAATCCCAGAGCGAGTGCGGTATTGTAGAGATACATGCCCTGGAGAGGACTGACGTTTATTCCAGGAATGCCATTTTCAGCGTGTGAGCGGAGTGCTTTGTCGAATGACTCGTGCTCGGATACTGCTTGGCCGGCGCAGAGCAGAGGCTCGAGGTAGTCGTCTACATCCTGCCATGCTGGATTGACCGACTTGTCTGCGAGGTCGTACGAGTGACGTTGGCGTTTTGGGGCCATGAAAATGTACGACAATGTCCGGATCCGGAGCAGTGGTGAGGTGAGGTGCGTGAAGCCGAGCGGGTGAAGCTGCGGGCTAGGCCAATGAGCATGCAGGGGGTCAGTGTCAGCTGGGACGCAGTATCAGTGAGAGCGAGTTGGAGCGGAGCAGAGAGGCGTGCAGTTCCAAACTTGAGTCTACTCTAATCAGATGAGATCAGTTGGACGGGCATGCGCAGCTGCGGGATCTGTCGGAGGAGCGTCTTATGGCCGAGAGGCTCTAGAGATCAGTCATTGGTGCAGTGTGCATGTGCATGCGATGCGATGCGATGCTCTAGAGGCGTCTCACAAGGCGGCTGACTTGATGCTTGCTGGCTTGTCGCCTTTACTGCGCCACCCGTCTCGCCCTTGAGAGCGCGTCAAACGTCTGGCTGGCGTCCACTTCAAGCGACTCATCAGCGCCATGCAGGGTGACAATCAGCAGTACTACACACACCAACAGCCACGCTATGACACTGCGGCGGCGGCGTACGACAGCGACCGCGCCTACTCGCCTGCGAGCTATTCCTACCCTCCCCAAGACCAGCAGCAGCAGCAGCGTGACAGCAGCGAGAAGTCGCCCAATCACCTAGGCGTGGGATACGCTCAGCATGGCTACAACGACGCATACAGCGACAGTGCATCTGCATACACGCGCGCGCCGTCGAGCTACGATGAAAAGGGCTTGAATGGCAGCAGCACCGCGCTGGCGGCAGTGGAGTCAAACGACGACAACAACAACATCAACAATAAAGAGCACGACGACAACGACGACGACGACTATATCCCACCTGCAGTACCACGCCCACAACAAGGACGACACGGACACACCACCTCGAGCGTCCACTTTACGCCAGGCCATGTCTCGCGAGGCAGTGTCGCGCTCTTGGCCGCTGCAGAGGGCAAGATACCTAAGAAAGAAGGCTTGAAGATGTGGAGGAGCGATGAGCATCATGGCACGTTTACTGCGGGCGGTAAACGAAGAACTGCACTCAGGTGCTGCTGCTGCACTTTGCTCCTCGCCTTTATACTGGTCGTAGGCGTCGTGGCATCCTTCCTGCTATGGGTGCGTGCGGCCGTGCATACTCCACATACGCTTGAAAGGCGACTGACTATAAGCTACGCGATGCTCCACTTGGATGCTCATACACGCACGCAGGTACGACCACCAAACGTCCAATTTGAAGGCGTGAACATCCCCCAAGACGGTCTCGCAGTCAGCGGCTCAGGCTTCAATTTGAACTTGGTAAGTCTAAGCTTAGCGTGATATGTGAGCGTGAGTGTTTGAGACTGACGCACTTTTCAATCTGTGCTCTCTGCCTCTCTGTATGGGCCTCGTAGCAACTCGACATTGCAGTCTCAAACCCAAACTGTAAGCCCAGTGGCGTCCAGCAGCAGCAGCAGCAACAAAAGCGCGTCGCAAAGCACGTGCCACGCATGCGCATAAGGCTTAACAGAAGAAGAAGAAGAAGCTGACGCTTGTTCTGTCCATTACCATCTCCATCCAAAACACAGTCTTCGGTGCCTCATTCAAACGAATCACTGCAAAAGCATTTTATCCTACAAATCCAAATCAAGCCGTCGGAGGTGGACAGATGGATAATGTCAAGATCCCCGCAAATAGTCACAATAAGCTCTTTTTCCCATTTGCGCTAAAGTGAGTTTCATGCCTGCCGTTTGAGATGCTAGGTTGGTCCAGATGCAGATGGAAAAGGGGGTCTAGCATGGCTCATGTTTGCTTCCTTTTTTCCCTCTCACACCCGCATTTTTGCTATCAGCTACACGAAATCAATCGATCCAAGCTCGACTATACTACTCGACATTGCTACGAAATGCGGCTTTGTAGGCGATGCAGGTCGGACGGACATCAGCGTAAACTACGACCTCACGCTAGGCTTGCAAATTGCTGGAATCACAATCTCGCCGACATTTAGGTCAAGCACCTCTTTTGCTTGTGAGTCTCTTGGGGGGGGGGGGGGGGGGGGGGGGGGGGGGGGGGGGGGGGGGGGGGGGGGGGGGGGGGGGGGGGGGGGGGGGGGGGGGGGGGGGGGGGGGGGGGGGGGGAATAAAAATCTCGCCTAAATTTTGGTAAAGCACATTTTTTGTTTGGTTGTCTCTTCCCCCCCCCCCCCCCCCCTCTCTCTTTCCGCCAGTTTCCATCGCCATCGCGTTTCACCTTGACAAGCGTACTTGCTCACATTCCACGCTTGCGTGCTTCTTTGCAGGCCCGCTGTCCCAGTCAGACGTACAAGGCTTGCTCGGAGGCGCTGGATCCGGCCTGCTCGGAGGCGGCGTGGCTTAGAAATACCCAATACGAAGAAGAGACTCGGGAGTCTTCGACACGACAAGAAGGCGCATTTGTGGCCATTGTATCATATCGGCTTTTTTATGGAGGCACCTTCTGCCCACACGACGCCCTCGACGAGGGCTGTATGTTCACGAAAATTGTCAAGCGAAGACGTGCGTGGTGGAGGCATGATGCCCTTTACCCTCGACCATGCTTTGCATCGCTTTGACATCCATCACGCCGGTCATGCTTGAAACATCGAGTGCCCGTGCGATAGCCTCGGCAACGACATCTACATGCAGCGGTGGGATGCTGAGCAGGTTCGCAAGCGAGGCATGTGCTGCTGGACCGCCACGCTGGCCGCTGCTCGTGTTGCTGTATGTCTGAGCAATAGAGGAGAGCAAGCTTGAGAACGTCTGAGCGCGCAGGATGCCAGGAAGGGAGTCTTGCAGCCCCGCAGAGGCTTTGAGGAGCGCAGAGGGAAGACGTGTGATTGGCCTTGCAGAGTGGTCGTACATGAGGCCTGAATCGTATAAAGTATAGAAGATTCAGCACGGCACATTGTGTGCATGTACAGATGACGTGCGTACCTGGCCTGACGAGGATGGGCCTCACCAAACGCTGTGGCTTGTCCAGATCTTCCGATTCATTCTCTCCTGCAAGCGCCTCGCTCTGCCTGAGCATCGTCTCTGTCGTCTCTGCAAGCTGCATTATCCCTTGCTCTGCTTCTCGCTTCGTCAGAATGTAGCGATCCGGCACGAATGGCCGAAAGATGTCTTCAGCGGAAATGTAGACGAACGGACTTGTAGGTGTGCTTGCTGTTGGTGGCCCTGATGAGGATCCAGCCGAGGCAGGCCGAGTATCCAGGAAATTACGCAAGACGCGGAGAGCAGAGTCGCGGTTGATTTGCTCGTATGTTGGCTTGCTCTGTGCACCTAAAGAGGTGTGATTGCGATAATTGTACTGTGCCTGGTGAGCTTGCTCCGTAGCATTCGACTTGAGAGGGTTCGTAGTTTCATCCCGCAAGAAAGAGCCGAGTGCTAGTCCCGCGAGTCCAGCTGTGGGTCCGCCTAGCACTCGCTTCGAGAGGGTACCGCCGATAGCTGACGCCAGACTGTGAGCGCCTCGTGACTTGTAGTCGCTCTCAAAGAGCACTCCGAGGGTATGCACGACGCAGTCGGTGTCTGGCAGGATCTCGTTTTTGAGGAGGGTTTCGTCTGTAGCTGATCCTCTTATCCATTTTACCTGCATACAGCAACGAATTGTCGAGTTAGTCATATTCTTTGCTTGTTAGATTCTCGGTGGTGATGTACGCGCTGTGCCCAGTCGGGTGTCTTGCCCATACCAGGGAACGAGGGAGCACCATTCCGTGCGAGACTTGTCACTGCGTAGCCATGCTTGACGAGCGAGCGACACACGGCGGAGCCTGCGTGTGCCAATATCATCAGCGTCCTTGCCTGGAAGATCTGCGATAGCTCGCACTAGGCGCACCGAGAAAGCCAGACCCGCCGACGACCAGAGCGCGCCTGGCAGCGACCATGTAGAATGTGAGAGCTCGAGTGCAGCTGCGGCTAGTGTTGTGGTGAAGAATGAGTGGTGCAGTGCTGCAAGGTGTGCATAGAAGAGTGGTGGCGGTGATTGACTGAGAGCCGAAGGACGACAGCCATACAGCAGCCAGTGAGGAACTGCACGCAGGAGCGTGTGGATGGTGCGTGCAAAGGCCATGGGCGATGCGAGCATCAGTCAAAGGTGCAGTGCGCTTGTCCTGCACCTCCGCCACCACTCTGCAGGTCTCTTCCACTCCGACCAGTTCTCCCAAACGCAGGCGAGGTGCGGCCTCGACGCCAACGTGATAGGCGACCTCCGAACGGCAACCTGGTGCCAGTGACAGGCCACCCTGCGATGTCTGCAAGCCATCGTGCAGACTGCGGGGAAGGGCAAGAACTTGAGACTGAGACTGAGCGAGAGCGAGCGCAGCCGCAGGACACTGACCACGAGCATCATCGTCTGGATCTCGGTTCGCGAATGTTGATGCTTGCTACCATCTTTCCGAACCCTGAAGCAGTTCGGCGGACTCAGAGGGAGAAGCAAAAGCGGCTGGAACTCGAGCAGACCAACGAGGAGCGTCTCACTGCCTGGCTTGGCGACAATCGGAATGGGTAGATGAGGTTCCGTATCAGCGGTCTTGCTTGCGATACAAATCGGCAACAATCATCATTTAACACGACAACAAGACGCAAAACCCGTGCATGCTGGATAGACACCGATCGCGACCACAGACATGGAGCTGCTCTTCGGCAGCTAGCTGTACAAGTCCTCCTCTTCTTCCTCTTCATCGAGCATGCTGCCGCAAGCCTCAGTGGCCGTCGTTGACTCTCCCTCCTTCGGCGCGACGGCAGTTGTGGTTACGAGCTTCTCGGATGCTTCGTCCGCCTTCCTCTTCTTCTCTACAGCAGCAGCAGCAGCAGCCTGCCTTTCCTCTTCCATCTCCATCTCCCTCAAGATGTCCTCTTCATCTCCGAAATCAAAGTCATCTTCGAGGGTGTCTCCAGTTCTCTGCGGCACGGGGCTGGACTGACCGGGCTTGGCATTCTTTGAACTCTCCTCCACAACAGCGACTCGACTTTTGCTCCTCTCGCCGGCATTTGGTTCCGCATAGAAGCTGATGGCCGGATTGCTGCCAGGCGGAGGAGCGGCAGTGCTTGTTCTTGCAACTGCTTTACCAGCAGCAAGCTTGCTGGTTCCAGGACTGGGCGCAAAGAAAGCAGCCTCGTCCTCGTCCGCTTGCATGGCTTCCATCTCCCTCATCGCGGCTTCTGCCTCGGCATCCATGTCGAAGTCGTCTTCATCGAGGTCGAATTGCAGATCCGCATCATTGAACCCAGCCTCGGACGTGGGCATCCTAGCTGGTGCGGGCTCCTTTCGAACAGCAGCCGCGGCGCGACTTGGTCCAGCTACAGCCAGCGACGCAGACGGAGCAGTACCTCCAAACAATGACTCGGCGAGATCGTCTTCATCCAGTGCCATCTCTGGATCGCACGATAGAGCTCCTCCAGGTGAAGAAGTGGGAATATCATCAAAGTAGGATTTCTTGGGCGCGACACGCTCAGGCGAGCCAGCTTGGGAAGTCGTAGCGCGCAGCTGTCGCTCATCCTCGTTGTCGTCATCATCATTGTTGAAGTCAGCGTCGCTGCGCGTAGTGAGGTCCACGTCTTCATCGTCGCGTCTCGCCGAAAGAGGCGGTGGGAGCTTGCCGCTCGCTTCGTCTCTCCAGTCGTGCATCATTCTCTGTTGAAAGAAGCGCAGTCAGCATTACCCTGCTTAGTGTAATGATGCCTGCATGCAAACGTACCTTCATTCGCTTGGCCTTGCACAGTCTTTCGACACTCGTGATGGTGTCGCGGAATGAGCCTGCTGGAAACATCTGATGCGCCCACAGTTGATAGACGCTCATCAAGCGGCGCAGGTCGTCTTCCTGCAGACCAAAGGTTTCAGAATCAGGATGTCTGCCATTTTCGACCTTCAATGTACGCTGCAACCTGACACGTGCCGCGAAAGCAGTGTCAAGCAGCGACCACCGAAATCCGACCCACCTCGTGCCCCTTGCCCTTGATTTTAAATCCCTTCAAGTTCTCCTTGAGTCGTCTGATGCCTTTGTCGCCAAGCAGCCTCTCTTCATTCATGAGCACGAGCTTCCTCCTGGGCTTCTTTGCCTTTGCGTCGGCGTCGAGCTTGTCATTTGGCGCGTCCCCATCCTCGCCGGCACTGCCGTATCCAATCCTATCATCGATATTGTTCATCTGACTGGCCGACTTGCTTGCATTCTTGCGCTGCTTGTCTGCGAGCGGCGGCGGGAGCCCATCCTCGTCCTCATCGTCGAGATCAGCAAACATCAAGTCCACGTCCTGCGCCGTCGTCCGCTTCTTCTTTTGCTGCTGCTTCTTGCCCAGCCTGTGCGTCTGTGCATCTGCATAACCCCCAGCTGGATCATCGTCGCTCCCTTCGTCGCCCAGGAAGCGCGCGACTCGCTTCAATGGACGCGACGTTGCGCCTCCTGCTGCTGCTGCATTCGAGCGCACAATCTGCTGCGCGGCAGGAGGCAAGCCAGCCTCGTCTGCAGAGCTCTCCGAGTCGCTGAATGCGATGGCGGGCATGCTTGCAGCGTGAAGGTGTCTTGATGTATTGGAGTTGCGCAGAGCACCTTCAAAACAACGACCAAGGCAAGAAGGCGCGTACAGCTGGTGGCGAAAAGCGAAAGAACGACTGTTGTTTGCAAGAGTGGTAGTGCAGTGCTATGATACATGGAGTGACACGATCTTCCTTCATAGTGAGACTCCCGCCTGTGCGTTGGGTGTCAGCAGTCAATATTCGCCACTTTCTAGATCTACGCATCCACGTGCCAATAGATGGCAGTATTCCCGTCTGAAGAGCACAAAAGCAGTCAGTATGCATAGTGCAACGCGGACTATTGGTCGAGTAGACCCACATCCACACACAATCCTCTCTTCAACCTTGCCTTTCCGTGGCGTGAGCTGCAGTCTTGAGTGCGGCATGTGCGTCAATGTCCCGCTCTCCATGCTCTCTTCCTCCCTCGTCCCGATGCTGTTCTTCTTCTCGAGCAATTGGTCTTTGACTTCCTGCGTCAGAGGATAGGGCATGGGCCCTATATGCTGCGGCGTCGCGAGGTTAGACCGCTTGCCGGTCCCGAGCTGATAGTCGGCATTGTGCCCTAGCACGAAGACGTCATTGCCGAATGACTGCTTGGAGACAGCGTCGTGCACTGCGTTGGAGAGGACAACGGCTGCATGTGTCGATGCAACGGCCACGTCGTGAATGCCGATACCCTTGATCGACTGCAGGCCTTCGTCAAATTCAGACAGGCCAGAAACCGTCTTGACGCGAACAGGTACGCCGCTCTGCGAGGACAAGGAAAAGATCAGCAATGTTCTGCGACGGAGCTTTGTTTCGACATACCGAGAAGAACTGTCCAGTACCCAGTCCGCCATACATGCCATTTCCAGAAGCAAGCAAGTCTGTAAAGTGAATATGGTCTCCCTTCGAATTAAGCTGATTGTCTTGTCGTTCGACCAAGAAATACGAAGTATCTCCGCCAGCAAACATTCTTGTGCACGTCACGCGCGTCGCTTTGGGGTAGCTTGCAGAGAGAGCAGCTTCTGTCGGTGCGGGAATTGTGGGGAAGTTGTATGAGCTACCGAGGGCCAATTGCCTGTGTCACGGTTAGAAAGGCTTGTCAGAGAAAGAGAGAGAGAGCTAGTGGATAGGAGTTCGTCTGACCTACCCCAAGCTGTTGTTTCCCCATGCGAGAACGCGTCCTTCAGATGTCAATGCCAAACTGTGCCTGTCTCCCGCAGCGAGCTGCTTGACCGTGAGCTTGCGCAACGAGGGAATCTCCTTCAGGGTCGTGTCAAAGTGAATGTCTGACAGCTCCACCGGCGAAGAGAGGTTCTTCTCAGTCTGCTTGGCGCTCGCGCTGCTGACCAGCTCCATGAGCTTGGGCAACCCAGACTGGCTCGCCTCGTTGGCTTCACTGTCCACGGCTGCGCACAGTGCCCTGCCGCCTGCAGTGAGAGCTAGCAAATGCGATCGGCCAGCTGAGATCTCTACAATCTTCTTGTTTGCAAGTGTAGAATCCGCGCAGTCCATCTTTACAAAGTGTACGCCGGGGTTGCTGTACCCTAACATGCGCCAGAGGAAAGAGATTGTCGGTATCGTCTTGCCGTTGGAAGTGTCGAGCTGCGCGTCTTTGGAGACTGGAAGAATGAGGACGTTGCCGCCTTTTGTGCGCGCGTAGATTTTGGTCGGCGTCAGTGCGACTTGGACGATGTTCTGGCCTTTGAGGGTAGGTGAGGGTACAGTCGCTTCTGTGGAATAACCAGAGCCCCATTGGAGGAGGTCGCCCTTGGACGTGACGGCGACGGCGTATGATTCGTGCAGTGCTAGATCACGGAATGCTTGCCCAGACAGTGCGGCCAGATAGCGTGGCTTCTTGATGGCTTGTGATGTGTTGGACCCAGTCACAAGGGCCATCCCAGACGGCGCCTGAGCATCTGGCGCTACGACTTTGTTTCTGTCAGGATTGAGAAAGAGTAAGTATTGGTCTACAAATGGAATAGCTTGAAAATAGAGTGCTCTCACCTATTAGACCCCCACAAGAAGACGCCCTGCTGCTCGATTCCAGAATGCAAGCCAGAGCCAGGCGAGGCGATCTTGACGTTTGATTTTGGGGCCGCGTCGAGGCGGAGTTCACTGCCCGTCAGCGAAGCGTACGCAATGCAGGTCACTGTGCCCGCTGCGACTGCTGCTGCTGCTGCTGCATTGCTTCTTGCGCCATTCGCTGCTGATGCTGTGGCACTGCGGATCGAGCTCGTCGAGAGCGGCCGCTGGACTCGGACAGGCTGGCCAGCTAGGCGGCCGCTGCGAGCATACGTCTGCAGTGCGAGCCTGCTGCTGCTGCTCGCTGTGCTCAGCATGCTGCTCTGCGACGGATGGCGGTAGGCTCGAGGGAGAAGGGTAGTCGAGGGAGCAGCAGCAATGTGACGCGAGGAGATCAGCATCGACGGCGAGCAACAAGACCCTTTGAGCGTCATGGTAGCCATTCAAAGATATTATTCAGACACTCTCAGCATTGAAAAGCCATGTTCCATCGAGACTACCATTCTTGCCACCTTGTAGCTGCACCACCCAGCTTGAAGCTGCGAGACCTACTTCATTCAGCAACCAACCAAGTAAGTGACAACCTGCAGCAGCACCCAGCGAGCAGCAGACTGACAGTGCACCACACAGACACGCCCACGCCATGCCGCCCCGGAAACGCACGTACAACAGCCCGCCGAGGATGGGCGGCGACTCGACCAAGCGAGTGCGCTACGACAGCGACGAGGACGGCGTAGACGCTTCCGAGCTCGACTTTCCCAACCGCAAAGCACGTCGTGGTGCTGTCAAGGACACCGAGGGCTACCACTCGGACAGCTCGGGCGGCGAGGACGACGCGCCCATCAAGCACAACAGCATGGCTCAGGCGGCCGGAGGTGCTGATGCTGCAGGCGACGACGACGAGGACGACGACATGTTTGGAGGGGCTGCGACAGAGCCTAGAGCAGGCAAGGCAAAGGGGCTCATGGACCCAAAAGACAACGACACCCGCGTCAAAGACTCTGGCCTGCAGCTGCAGGGCGACGCCGCCAAGGGAGGCAAAGAGTACCTCGAGCTGGGCGACATCGAAGGGCAGGAGTTTGACAACACTGGCGACGAGAGCTCTGCCTTGCGGGCACAGCGAGAAGCCATGGCGGAGCGCAAAAAAGTGCACGAGGACGAGATCGACTATGTCGAGGGCGAAGAGCATGCAAATGACGACGATGCCGTCGTGCCAAAGGAGCGCAAGTCGGAAAAGGGAATGGGTTTCGCATTGTCTTCGTTCAATATGAAGGACGAAATGTCAGAAGGTCGCTTCACAGCAGATGGATCGTACCAAGCAAACGCTAAGGATCCAGACTCGGTCTACGACAACTGGCTGACCGCGCTCACGTCAAAAGACATCGAGGCGGCCCAACAGGCGAAAGAGCGGCAAGATGCGCTATTCAAAGCGCGCTCGCAGCAGCTCGAGGCGACGTCAATGTCGCGCATAGACTGTCTCAAATCGCTTGTCCAAGGCTTGGGAGGTCTCGTCAAGTCAGGCGAGTCTGTACAAGCTGCACTCGCTCGACTCGGCAAAGCGCGCAAGGAAGAGCAAGAAAGCGAGCGCGAAAAGCTGAAAAGGGAGAAGCGCAAAGCAGCTGCTGCGGCCCGCAATGCGAATAAAGACTTTGATGCGCCTGATGACCCGAGTGCACGGCATCCTGCAACTGCAGCAAGTCATGCAAACGTAGAAACGCACGACATGGATGTTGAAGATCCAATGGCGCCGCCGCGGCCGACTGCAGCTAGCATCAAGGGCAAAGGCAAAGAGACGGAAGCGGACAGCCCGACAAAACTCGCCATCGACCGCTTGACAACGCTTGCCTCGACGCTGCTCGGCACGCATGGCGAGACGGATATTTACGAGGAGACACACGAAGGTATCATTCGGCAGCTCATTGCAGAAGGAGAGGTGCCGCGGGGCTGGCAGCCAAAGAACGAAGACATACTTGCGTCTAGCAAGCCCGCGAATGGGAATGCAACAGCGAGCGAGCCGCCAGCGAAAAAGAGCGTCATTTCGAGACCCTTGATAGCTCGTCCGAGGGCGTGACAACAGTGAGACATTGTGAAGAAACGAAACAAGCTTGTTGCAGTAGCACATCGGCTAGACGAAGATGAATGTACCGTAATATCGAGAGAAAATGAATCAAAATGCGGATGCGGGTATGCGACAACGAATAGGAACAAGTCAAGTGCATAAGCAAGCGCAACACTCCAGAAAATTCTAATCTACAGCCCAAATTAATCGTCCGATATCCTTCAAACCATAACATGAGCACACTACAGAGCACTTCTCACACAGCTCGCGTGCGAAGAGTAGGGGTCGAAGCCACCTTGCGCATTGCCGACTTTATCGGCTGGCCCTGCGTGCGGGTGGCAGTGCTGGCGGGCTTGACCACAGGCACGCGTTCAATCTGTTGCGGGCGCGCGCTTGAAAGCGCCGCTTGCTGTCCAGCAGTCGATGCAGCCCGTCGAGTGGATGCTGGAGGCGCAGCTTTCACTCTGGGAGATGCCGGAGTCACCTTAGGGGATCTAGCAGTGGATGAAGGTGCCGCGCCGCTTTGCGCAGTCAGTCTGCTCGGCTGCCGGCTTGCAGACGGACTGACGGGCACATAGCCTTTCTTGATCGGTGAAGCTGGAGTAGCTAGTCCAAAGGACACGTTCCCGCTGTCTTGACCTTGACCTTGGCTGGCGGTCAGACCGTCCGGCGCGTCTGTGCTGCCTCGAGAGCTAGCAAAGACTGAGCTGACCGGCGTACGACGACCTGAAGAGACTGAAGGAGAACGAGGAGGCTGTCTAACTGCCGATCTCGCCGTCGAGACGCTGTTCCCAGATCGCACGTATCCACTTGTAGGCGACAATGGCGCTCTGATGCTTGGCTGGCTGACCGGTCGTGTCTCCGCCTCTTCATCGTCCGACTCAAAGTGCTTTGTTTGGAGCACCAGATCCACTTCGTCCTCCGACTCGTCTTCATACTCGGCATAATCATTATCGTGAAGCTGTATGTGTTCGCTGTACGAATATGGCGTATCATTGGAAGGTCCGGCTGGATTCAAGCCGAGATGCTGCAAGGCAATTTGGGGCAGCGGCGGGACTTCGTCATCCTCTGGAATGTCATCCAGATCGTCCAGCTGCACTCCATCCTGTTGAGGCGGGTATGACCGTTGCAAGTACGGCAGTCCATCTTGCTCATCTTCATAGGGCGTGGAAGCAGTTGACAGTCCGCTGTCCGTGCGCTGATGTCCTGCCCGTCTGGCAGTTGCGCTAGCAATTGCCGATCCGATACAGTCCAACGACATCTGGTGACGCAGCTGTCGTCTCTTGAAAGCTTCTGCAATACTTTGCAGACCGCCTTCTGCAGAGCGAATGGCAGGAGAGTCTTGATCGTCTTCCTGGATACTCTGCAGGCTGCCTGGCACGGTGAACGAGCGTGCCATGCCGCTTGATACACCTGCAGAGCTCTCGCTTGCTGTGCTGTACGAGTCCTGTGACATGTGACGCTTCATGCTGTAAATCTTGTTGAGGTCATGCATGTTCAGCGAGTCCATCGAAGCCATTCGGGGCAATGGAGGTGCGGGCTGCGACTGCTGATCAGCCGATGGTGCTTGCGAGGCCCCTGTGCTCCATGCCCTTGCGATCGACTCAGGCCGTGCGGGCGCTGCTGATGCTGGCCCGGGATGACCTGGTGGTGGATCGATAGAAACGAAGTTGATGATATGGCAGGGAATGTCGACGGAGACATCAGAGGCCAAGGAAGCGCTCACGGAGACCTTCAGGAAGTAGCTGATCTCTAGGTATCGCCCTCGCTCAATGGTCAGGGCATCCGACTGTCAAGGAGTCGACAAGCGGTAAGCGACATTTGACATAAGGCTAGACAATGAAGACTTACGGGAAGCTCCAGATAATGGCAAAAGTCTGCCTTTTCGTTGCTCTCCACGCCCATCCACATGCCCCTGGCCGTTACTGTTCCCTTGGCGCTCTTCTTGCCCATCTCCAGACTCGTCTCGGCGACTTTCTTGCGCGTTGTCTGGGTCGAGCATGCGTCTTGGTCCACATCAGCGTATACCGGGTCCTTGTCATCGAAGCCATTGCCGGCTGTAAGATGCGGTTTTGGTCGGAAGACGGTAGTGGTGCGGAATAGAGACAGATTGAGAGTCTTAACCTTTTTGCTAGCCTCGTTGTTGACAGTGACATTGACGTAGCAACGCTGTCCGGCGACCCAGGTTGAGCGATGGAGGCTGGCACTGAGGTGAACTTTGCCTGTTCCTCCCATAAAGAGAGCTTTAGACGTCTCTGCTTGCAATGGCTTAATCGATGGCGCTAGCATGATGGAGGGGTTGAGATAGGGGAAGACGTCGATATGGCGGTAGAAGTGCGCAATTGAGCGATCAGTGCCAACATGGGACTTCAGTTTGATGGACCTGACATACAAAGTCGTTAACAATAGATGACAAAGCAAGAAAGATCAAGGACTTACCCAATCACTATGTACTTGACGACTCCAACCTTGCCTTTCCAGGATCCCTTGGCACCCTTGCCGGTTGGCAGCTGCATCGCAAAGGGGAATGTGTGGTTGCCGATCTTCCCCTTGCAGAAACCTTCCGCATCGGGCTCAGAGTCATAGCAGGGCAATTTGCCGGTATTGTTCTTGTCTGAACCATCTGCACTGTTGTCAAGGCTGACCGAGTGATGGTAAAAGACATGCCTGGCATCTTCACCAGCAAGCTCTGAGAGAAACAGACATCAGCAAACGACATTCTGCAGCATTCAGACGTTCGTCTACCTTCGAAGCCAACGATGCGAGCTTTAAGTGATCCCAGCCAAACTTCGCCCTCGCCGTGCTTTTCCTTGCGCACGCGCACTTGCATTCTCCCCGTAAGTCGGCCCCCTTCTACGACCATTGCGCCTGCGAGTGTAAGATCCATTTCGACGCGAGCTTTGCTCTTGTTGGCTTGTTCGAGAACCACATTCGAGGGCTTCCGTCTGAGTTGCGTGTTCGAAGGTAGAATAGCACCCGTTGGGTGGAAGCTCGTCCCACTGCTGTTCTCGCCAGAGCTATTGCCAAAAACTGCCCGGCTTGGCATGTCCGTTGAATTGTAAGGCTGCGTTGTCGACCCGTACTGCGAATGCACCTGTGTTGGCTTAGGATCCAGCAGTCTCTCGAGCTCCATTGCTCGTTTCATCGGGTTGCCGCCTGCACTGAGCAGCGTCGATTGTCGCTGCAGGGTCTGAGCAGCGGCCGTCAAGCTGGGCAGTCCTTGCGTCGAGGGTAAGGCGGTCATTAACGAGGATGACGTCTGGCCAGACGATGAACTTGTCTTTGTCGTTGCGATGCTTGCGGCGCGTGATCGTCCAGAAGCGGTCGAAGGCGCTTTTGTGCCGCTGCGGAGCTGCTCTTGACTAGGCTGAGCCATGAGGAGACTTCCATGTCGAAGCTCTTCGCTTCCAAAGACGATATTTGGGCTGCGCAGTTGGCCAGCATTGCTCGGATCCAACCGGACACCTTGAGAGAAGCCTTTGCCGAGGGAGTCGAGCACAACAGCTGCACCACCGGTCTCTGCTTCTTCCAAGCCCCGCATGGATTGCGCTGAGCGCATCGAAACGGCCGACTGCGTCTTATAGAGTCGCGGCTGAGATTGAGTCCGCCCTGTCATAGGTGCAGCCACGAGTCCGGCCGCAGGAGAGGGCGCCAGCTCAGAAGACGGCTGTGAGTTCTGCTTGGCCATAAAGATTGCAACAGGCTTGCTTTCAGCACTGTCCGGCACAGTCGAAGCCGCACTCGAGGCGTAGCCTTCTTCGGTGAAGACGGATGCGGGTGAGGCCTCGCTGTATCTGGCCGAAGAAGCAGTCTGTACAGATAGAGTTCGATCCATGTGGACAGCCGAAGACGCCTGGGGCTGCGGCATGTGCGTGTGCTGCATTGTTTGCTGTGCCGCGACGTGAGGATTGCCATATTGCTGCTGCATTTGCGAAAGAGTCTGTTGATAGTTTTGCCCGTACGACAGCTCTTGTTGCTGAACACCCCCTTGGGCACCTCCATTATACAGCTGATTCAGCTCCATCATGCTCTTTGGTCTGGACATGGCGGTAGCTCTTCTCAAACCTCCTCTTGCATTCGAGATTGCACCGCTCGAATCTGAGCGTGGCATGTTGCCATGCATAGTCGCAGCGCTACGTACAGGTACCATCTGCTCGTCGACAGTGTACGAGCGAGAGTGTCCAGCAATGGAAGGTCTTGGGTACATCCCATAGTCTGCTTGTGCTTGCTCGTAGATTGGACCTCCTGCTTGCGGTGGGTAGGCATATGCGTCGGTGATGCGCAGATTGCGCAGCTTTGCTTCAAATTCGTGGACTTTGTCCATAATACTGGGATTGCCAATGCTTGCTTGCGGATGCGCCATGTCGAGTGCATCGTTGTAGCGGGTAGAGGAGCCAGACGAGACGGCCCCAGTCGAGCGCGTCGAGAGTGTAGTCTGCATCGTCGGCGCCGGAGACGGCTCGGCCAGCGTAGGATATACGATGCTATCTTGATGCTGGTCGTAGTATGTCTCGTCGTCTTGCTCATATGCTCCATCGTCATCCTGCTCGCGAGGCGAGTTGGCATAGTCGCCTAGAATATCATCTTGCGCATTGTACTGGTCGTGCGAGCTAAGAGCAGGGCTGTTCTCTGCGCTGCTGCCACAGTCTTCGTGCTGCACGCGCTCGTGATAGGTGTTGGCCGCACTCACGATTCTCACTTTTCTGCGCGCTGCCGCCGCGGCGGCCGCCATGGGGAAGTTGGCAGGCGCAGCATCGAGCGTAGAGGCTTCGTCGCTGATGGTCGCTCTGTACCTCTTGGGATCATCAACATCGTTGGCGGAAGCAGTGCGGCGTGCTCCGGTGCCATTGCCGCTGTGCAAAACAGAGGGCGGCAATACGCCACGCTTGCCCAGCGCAGCCTGACCATCAAGCTGATGTCGCGAATGTGCGAGAGCGTCGTGCTGGACGGGACTGGCAGCAGCTTCCTGGTTTCGCTGGTGCTCGTGAGACTGCTGTTGCTCTTTTGACGGAGAGACTGGCGGATTGAAGTCGATGCCCAGTCCGAGACCGGTGACAGGCGATGCCATCTTGCTTGTCCAGCGCACGCTGGCCGGAATCGCAGTGGTGGCTCTCTTACGAGCTTGTTGTTCAGCTTCTTGCGGACATCGAAATGATTGAACAGTGGCAGAGCCGACGCTTTCATGCGATTTTGACAACACTCCTTTTGCTACGTGATCCGTGAGCTTGCTCTGAAGCTCGCCTGTTTGTTGCATCATAACATCTACCGTCTGGGTCCGCTTGGAATGCAATCGCGAGCGAGCGGAAGTCGAACTGGGCCGGCTGGGCGCGTTGAAGTGGGTGACGCACGCGTCTTCTTGCGCTGAGAGCACCTAGTATTCATGGAGAGGCTGCGATAAACAAGACCTCTCAGCATACGCTATCCACAGAGGCTGTGCTGTGTGGTGATATCAGCTGGAAACCATGGATGAGCCGGGATTCTGGATACAGTATGTGAACGCTCATTTGGCACGTGACCAGAAGGGATTCGCCACCAGAGCTCTACGAAGACGGTAAGCGTGCGTCCATAACAGAAGGCGCAGGGCGTTTGGCGCTGCGCTTGGTGAAGGGTCGACGAGGTTCTTTCAAGAGTACAAGGTGCCCATATGCTGTCAGCCCATGCCCCGGCCCTACTCTCGGGGCCTTGACCAAGTCGTGACGAACAGCACGAGACAGCGCAGTGGTGGGCTCAGCTGGCCAGGTCAGCAGCCCGTGAGCCCCTCTGGTATGTGTTCGATGGCGTGATGAGACGCGCTGAGATGACGGCGACCTCGTGATGCCTGCAGCGCGTTTTCGCTAGGGCAGACCCCAGTATGCACAGCGGCAGGAACAAGGCGAATGTCAGATCAGCCAGCGAGACGCCTATGCACGAGTTCATCAGGCGTGATGGACGCACCTCTGTATGCTGCAACATAGCCGCTCGCGTCTGCCTATAGCAGTCCTGGACGTCCGAACTGCTGTCACTGTCCGTCACCACTCTGCTCTGCCTCGACCATCTCAAGACAACGACGCACATCAAGCATGGAGGCCGACAGTCACGGCGACGGTGACACGCCATACTCGTCGCATGCGACTGTCGCGGGCGAGCTGGCTGCGCGCTTGTCGCGGCAGATTGACCTCATTGCAGCCTCTGCGGGCTCTGTGGGGACGGCCAGCAAGGACGGCGAGGACGACGGAGCGTACGAGGACGAGGACGATGATGAAGATGAAGATGAGCAAGAGTACGAGCGAGTGGGCGAGTATGCTGGACAGGACCGCATGTCCGCGTCCAGCTCGGATGACGCAAGGTCAAGCAGCGGCGGCCTCGAGGCCTTGAAGACGAGCCAGCCGATGATGGCGCTGCAGAGCACGCTGTCCAAGCTCAGAAGCAGCACTGCGCCGCCCTCGTACGGCAAGCTGAGAGCCACCGTCGACGATGCCTGGTCGAGCGAGATGGAGCTCGGCCTCTTGCAGGCGCAGGCCACCCAGGCGAAGAAGGCCTCTTCCATGACATCAGGCAGCAGCAAGCCAGAAGACAGCCTGGTCTGGAGCGTCAATGCGCATCTCACAGCGACTGTGCTCACGTCTACCCTCGAAACGCTGCTCGAACAGGCGAATCGCGTGAAAGACGAAGAGCTCTACTGGCAGAGCATCGAGGCTCGAGATCGCTACAGCGCAGTCTATCTGGTGCAGAGTGGGCGGTCTATCTCTCTAGCTTTTGCTTTGCTCAAAACTGACTCGAGATCCTGTGCGACTTGCCTGCAGCCCTTCCTGTGCGCATCGCACACTCGCTTCGAGTGCTCATGAACCGCCTGCAGCATCTAGCGAGCTCGCCCCGCCCGCCAATGCGCATGCTGTCATACACGACAATCAAGCGCGCTCTCCCTCCCTCTCTGCTCCTCACCTCGCTCTTTCCGCATCTATCTGCGCGACACGGCTCTTCTTTCGCTTCTGCAAGCTCCGAAGCTACAGCCTCTACTTCGCAGGCCAAGCCTTCGCATAACCGGTCTCTACTCTTCCTTACTCTCTCACCACTGTTATTAACGCGGCAAGAAGTCTCATTGAAACGGCGGGAGCTCAAGAACCTAAGACTTCACCTAGCTTCGAAGATTGGAACCTTGGTTCGTGATGCCGAGTCTGGCATACAGGATATGCGAGATTTACAAGAGAAGAATGAACGGGGGCAAGACAAGCTAGCCTCGCTGGGCTCCGTCATGAGCAATCGTATAGCATGCATCGAGCACACGCTGGCCGGCAATGACGGCGCAGACCAAGCTGTGGAGACAGCCGAGCAGCAGCAGCCCAGCTATACGATCAATTCGCCAAACGAGCTTCTGCTCAGCCTGCAACAGACTGTACACAAGTCTGTCCATCATCACAGCCAGCGCTTCACATCACGTATAGACACTCTATCGCGCCCGTCGCGCCTCACTCGGGCATGGCCATGGCTTGTGACAGTGCCGCTGGGCACTTATCTCGTCATCAGCAAGCTATATAACTCTCGCACTTCCATCTACGCATACTATGTGTATGCTAAAGAAACAGTCACAGGCTTCATCATGGACTGGGTCGTCTCGCCAACTACCAAAATTCTGGACACGTTACGACATGGCGGCGATTCGAGCGGTTTGAGCATCATGTCCCGCGAAAGCTTGAATTCAGACTTTGATAGCCTGGAACGTATGGTCACGCAGTTTGCCAAGGATCAGCAAAAGGATCTCTCGCCTGAGCAGATTATACAGGTTGGCAAGAGGGTTAGACAGGGCGATTTGAGCCTTGTCTTGGGCGCGTACGAGCAGGATCTAAAGGCAAGACAATGGCTGCATAGGATTGAAGCTTCGTTCGGGTATCTGACCTGTGCTTGCTTCTCGCAGTCACCGCTCAAGTCGGCGGTCGCAGGGACACTTGTGCGAACACTGCTCATTCAGGTGCAAAAGGTCAAGGTCGATGTCGACCTCGCCATGGACGGCATTGAAAAGATGCTACGAAGCCAGCAATTGACGTGAGTCGCCGTTTTTGCCTATCGTGCGTGCTTGACTAATTGGCAATGTTGCCCTGGCTGCAGCTTTGCGTTTGTCGGTGTGGCACCAAGCATGGTCTTGCTGTATCTTGTCACTGGCTGGGCCAAGCGAGTCTTCAACGTCGGAGAAAGTGCTACAAGTATCTCGGCACGACGATAGGTCTGGTACAACCTGAGGTGTGTGTCTGAAACCGCAATGATTCAAAAGGCTGGCTGATTGACTTGTAATTTGTGGGACTTGGCAGAAATGTCGACCGACTGTTGACGACGGCTCTAGACGCTTCCGAAGACAAGCTTAGCGATCAAGCGACCGGCCTGCTGCTCATTGAACTCACGACGCTCCGTCAGTACGCCAACGGGCCTTTCTTCCCGACTCGTGACAGGAGCGTCCGTAACGCTTTCTTGGAGGACGTGCGGGACCTTGAGGCGGACAGGGGCATCAAGTCGCGCTTGCGGGTGTTTGACCGGCTCATCCGTGTGTGGGAAAGGTACGTCAGGGTGTGAGGAGTGGCAGGATGGTCTGTCTGCGGTGGTTTGAGTAGTGGTGGCGTTGGTACTGCACGACAGAAGTAGAACTTACAACAGTACCCAGGAAAGTAATGCAGTACACTCCCTTTCTCACTGTATCTGTGACTAAGTGTTGAGAATACAGTTCAAGCTGACCTGGCGCCTTTGGGTGCGGCCTCCCAGAGATCCCTTCCTAAGTGCGAGTTTACGCGTGTTTTGTTGCTTTCTTGCTCTGCTCGAACACGACGACAACAACGACAGAGAGCAGCGCAGCCTCGTCGACTTAGATCCGCGATGGAGGACAGCCTGCTGTACGCCAAAGACAGCAACAAGGCGCTCAAGCTGCGTCTGGGTGGGTGTGACGGATGCATCATGCTCGAGACGCGTCGGGCGAGCTGACAAGGAACAACGCACGGCAGCAACGACGTCCGACGCGACGAGCCACGACTTTGCACCGACATTCACGTACCCCATCTTTGGCGAGCAGGAGATCATCTACGGCTACCGCGACCTCGTCGTCAAGCTCCACTTTGCCTCTGGCAGCCTCAAGAACTGCCTCGAGATTGAGTACTCGGGCGAGCCGCTGGCGGGCGACAAGATCATTGACATTGAGAAGACCCTCTATGACTTCATCCCAGCCGGTGAGCTCATCGCGCTCTCGCGGCTGCATTACTGCAACTCTCTGTGTCTCTTGATCACGCACGCGAGGCTGACCTCGACTGCCTCTGCAGATTACACAAAGAGCAAAGACACTTTCGACAAGGCTGTAGCTAAAGATGAAAAGGCCTTCAAGCCTATGGGCAAAAAGATCGGCGAGTACGCTCGTCGAAAAAAGAAGCCAGAGGCAAATGGCAGCGAAGACATCAAAGGCAAAGGCAAGGCAAAAGAGACGAATGCAAAGGACGTGTGGGAGAATTGCGACGTCAACGACGAAGGGGCGGTCATCTTTGAGGCTTATCAAGTGCGTCATACGCTCTACGTTATACGCTCAGCAGTGAATCATTCTGAGCATTCCCATGTGCTCTCTCGCCACAGACGCGCTTCGACACAAAGGGCTTCAAAGAGTACCACCGTCGAATGCAGATCTTTGTCCTGCTGTACATCGAGGGCGGTTCGTACATCGACGAAGAGGATGAACGATGGGAGTTTGTAACCTTGTAAGCATTTCCTGGACTCCCTGTGCCATTCCAGGCATTTTTAACGTTTCCACATCTTGCAGGTACGAAAAGCGTAAGACCGACAAGAAAGACAAATTCACGTACCACTTTGTCGGCTACACTTCTCTATACGAGTTCTTCCATTGGCCAGACAAGACTCGGCTCCGCTTGGCGTAAGGTGTTGCGTCCTGAAAATATGCATGAACAGTGGGGCTGAGCTGCTTGCTTTTCACAGACAATTCATCATTCTGCCACCGTATCAAGGAGCAGGCCATGGCTGTAGGCCACTTCTCTTTGCACTACTCTAGGATCTGCTGTTCTGACATTTCTTCCCCCCCTTTGCTGCAGCCACCTTCTACTCGCTCGTCTACCTGTACCTTCTGCAGAGAAGCGACATCGCCGAGCTGACCATCGAAGATCCCAGCGAGGCTTTCCAAGACATGCGAGACAAAGTAGACTACCGGACACTCAGCTCCGCAGGCGTATTTGAAGGCATCAGCGCTCCTATCCCGCTGTCACATGATGGTAAAAAGGACTGGCGCGAAGAAACCCGACGAGAGTGGAAGCTTGCCCCGAGGCAATTTGCTCGCGTTTTGGAATTGGTACTCAGGAGAGACTTGATTCGGAAAGCGGCGGCTATGACTGAAGGAGGCGTCGCGAGCCCCTCAAAGCGACAGCTCAAGATGCAGGACTCGAATGAGAAAGAGTACAGGCTGCTCGTCAAGGAACGCCTCTGCCGCATGAACTACGAGCTCGTGGCTCCGATGAGCAAGTCAGAGCGGAGGGAGACGCTGCAGCAGGTAAGCTTCGTACCTCGATTTGACATAAAGCTCCTGCTTACCTTGGTCTCGCTGTTACAGACTTTCGAAGCGGTCATCGATGACTACGAGAGGCTTCTCGACCAGATGGGGGAGATCTAATTATCGCTCTGTGTCTGCTGGCAGGGTGAAAGTCGGGCGCGATGACTCTGTCGGCGAGACGCACCAAAGGGAGAATTTGAGCATCGCGCCGTCAGATGGTGTGTTGTTGGAAGTCATGGCATGCAAGAATAGTCTAGATTGCGGCTGCGTTGGATACTCTCCGTCTATAAATGCAACTTCTAATACTTCTCCAGCTCGACTATACCGCCAAGATCATAGCTCCTCGTGCCTTGCAGACGGATCTGACATCCCAAATGCCTCTCTGAGCTTCTTTGCCGTTGCTTCAGAGACCTTGTCTGGCAGGACGACATTGTATTCAACGTAGAGGTCGCCAAAGTCTGAGCTGTGGTACCGCGGTAACCCCTCGCCGTGGATCACCTCAACATGGCCTGGCTGAACAGTGCCACCGTGCGTCGGCGAGCGAAGCTTGATGGCGTGGCCGTCAAAGTGTGGTAAATTGCGCTCGAAACCGAGAAGGGCCTGTTTGCAGGACCAGTCAGCCAGGCGAGCAAGTCCAAGTAAAGATACGCGCGTGGCACTCACATCCGCGACACTTATCGTCTCTGACCAATACAGATTGCTACCCCTGCGCATGAATCCACCTTTGGCGTTTCGAGTCCGCACGCGAACAACGACGTCTCCAGCCTGCCAATCTGGGCTCTCGTCGGCCTCTCCTTCGAAAACGAGCTCGGCGCCCTCTGGTAGACCCCGGTCGATGTCGACAGACAGCTCTGACTCGGCTTGCACAATGCGTGCCCCACGACATGCGGGACAGGCGTGCTTTATGACTGTTCCTCGCGCGTTGCAGTGGTCGCATTGCATCTGAACTTGCTGGTACATGCCGGGTGCGCTTGCAAAGCGAAGAGGGGACATCAGCTAACGCGCGCTCAACAGACCAACTTAATTGTTCGAGCTCACAGCATGTGCTTTACTATCCGCACGCCTCGTCCCTGGCATACATGGCACTCTACAACGTCCTGTTGCGATTTCGCTCCTGAGCCTTGACAGCTGTCGCAGATCTGCTTGCGCTGTATTTGGATGTCGTACGTCTTGCCCGTGTATATATCTTGCAGGTCTACTTCCATGTCCATGACCATGTTGGGTCCTCTGCGCGCCTGCTGGGCCTGTCCATGATGCCCGCCTGTGTGAATGGAGCATGACAGCATGGTCAGCTTCGCAATTGCGCCCAAAGCTGAGAAAAGGCGCACCAAAGAAGGATGCGAATATATCGAATGGATTATGGTGTTGCGCCGAGCCGCCCTGCGAGTGCTGTCGCAGCCCTTCCTGAAGTGACAAACGCAGGCATCGATCAGCCCTGGTACGTGTCAACGAGAAATCAGTATTGGCAGCCTACGTGGCCGTATTTGTTGTATATGTCGCGCTTCTCGGAGTCTGAGAGGACCTCGTACGCTGCGACCATTGCAATAAGCGCGTTCAGTGTCCCAAGCCATGTACCGCCCTTGCAAACGCGCCTCACCCTCTGCGACCTCTACAAAGCGCTGCTCCGCGTCTGCCGACTTGTTCTTGTCCGGGTGGAACTTCTTGGACAGCTTGCGGTAGCTCTTCTTGATGTCTGCCTCGCTGGCTGAGCGTCGCAGCCCCAACACCTTCCAGTAGTCGAGGTCCGCCGCCTCTGCCAGCAGCGCACACAGCGCCAGCAGCAGCACGAGCAGGTGGGCCAGACGCGCAGGGAGCTGCAGCATGGACCGACCGCGTGAGCTGGAGCTGGGCCTCGTTGCTGCTGCTATCCGCATGCTGCCTGCGAAGATGCACGCACAGAGTCGGTCGGTGGCAAGAATGCTCGACAAGCTCGAGGCGACTTTTATGATGGGTAAAGGCTTTATAAAAATGTAATGTCTGCCCACACTACGACTTGCCTGATATACTCGATTCATTGCATTGACAGTCCTCATGCGGCAACTTCTATAGCTTTGATCTATACACGTCGAGTCGGTTACCGGTGCCTTCCTACTCCTGGCTCCTCACTCACGACTTGCGGTGGTTCAACGTTGCCGAGGCCTGGTTGACAGGCATGATGAAGAGCTCTAAGGGAGATCAAAGCAGGGTCGCGTCAGCTCCGTCAAGCGTGTGGGCGGGAGAGGTCAGTGGAGCAGAGCACGCACCTGCAATGTTGATGTGTGGCGGCCGAGCTGCGATCCAAAAGATCTCTTCGGCGATGTCGAGGGCCGTCAGTGGCTGCAGGCCTTTGTAGACATTGTCCGCCTTGTCCTTGTCGCCTCTGAAGCGAATGACCGAAAACTCCGTCTCGACCATGCTGACAGACACACGGGAGAAAGACAGAGGATCAGACGCTATCCGAATGCGCAAAGCATGTAAAAAAGGACACCCACCCTGGCTGCACCTCGCTAACCCGGATCTGAGTGGAGACCAGCTCCTTGAGCAGCGCGCTCGTGAAGCCGGCCACTGCAAACTTGCTAGCATTGTAAATCGAGCCACCAGGGTAGGCCTCGCGTCCTGCGATACTGCCAAGATTGATGATGTGGCCTCTGTCGCGTTTCTTGAACTCGCGGACAAAGACTTGCGTGATGTTGCTGTCGTGGGATAAGGGCGCGTCAATTCGGGCAAGGCATGGAAGCTGTGTCATGTTTGAAAAACGGCTGCTCACATGAGTCCACGGACGTTGGTGTCCAGCACGACGTCGATGTCATCTTCTGAGATCTCTCCGACCTTTTCGACGCCCTTGACGAGTCCGGCATTGTTAACGAGCAGGTCGACTGCACTCAAAGGTAAGCAGTGTCAGTTGAAATTGAACAGCCCTGCTGCTGCCAGTGAACTTCGCCCACCTTCTTTCAAGTCCGCTGGTAGCTTGTCTAGCACACCTCGCACTTGGTCCGGCTTTGAGACGTCCAGCTCAATCACCTCTACGCGCGCCTGCTTGTTGGCTTCGAGACAGAGCTTGCGCGTCTCTGCGAGCTGCTCGGTCCTCCGTGCGGTGAGTATTACCGAGGTGCCTGCTTTTGCGAAAATGACGGCTGTGTCTCTGCCAATGCCTGTATCACGGGAAGAGGTGAGCGCAATGAACGAGCTAGTTTGTGAAGATCAGACCCCACCAGAAGACGCGCCAGTGATGCTGTTCGTAATGGTAAAAGCAACGAGTCTTATCAGTCACGGGATTCGACGTCTCCAGATGCCGTCGACGGGCTCGCTCGCTCGCTCACAAGGCGACCTTGGGCGGGACCAGGCGGAGGAAGGACATGGCTGGGAACCTGGAGCCCGTCAGAGTCAGCAGCACAGGCAGTCAGCGAGGTCGACGTCCAGTTGATGCAGAGAAGAGCACACCTGCGCCGTGCTTCAAGGCGTGCGCAGTGCTCGATCACGCCCATGGGCATGGAGACGCTGCGTCCAGCGCCCTCTGGCTCAGCACGACTGGAGCACGACATTGAGGACATTCGCATTGCTGACATTCGGGACTGCTCGGCGGGCCGCGCGACTGGAGGTGGACGACTGTCCAACCCTGGCAGTGGCTTGGGGCCATCAAACGAGCACAAGCTGCCAGCAAAGGCATCAAGCTGGTGCTCTAACGCTCAAGGCTCGTTTCTCAGTTTGTCCAGATGCCAGATCCGCTTCGATCTTCGCCTTGTATCGACCTAGTTGGTCTGTGCAACGCAGCGATCCGAGCACCGCCTGATAGCTCTCTTAGTCTAGCTGCCATATGCATCTCGTCGAGCTAAAGAGGCTGTGCTCGCGCGTTAGAGCGTTGTCGCCAAAGCTGAAGACCTGCTCTCCTCTGCTCTGCTTGCTCTGTCCCCCTCTCCTCTCCTCTGCTCTTCTTGTCCCTCTCCTCCCCTGCTTCTCTATTCGAAAGCCGCTCTCTCTCTCTCTGTCCAGTCACACGGCGTATCTCTGTCCCCCGCTCTACCTCCAAGCCCTCGTGCACTGATCATGAGCAAGATCGCCAAAGCCCCAGGCTTCACAGTGTCTGAAAGTGCCGAGTACCGTCAAATCCCAGCAGAGCGCTTAAAGCGATTCGACGGCTACTACTTCATTCTGCCCACCTCCAAGAACCATGAGCACAGACTACCTGTCATGGGAGCTACTGCTGGCAGCACACACCTGGAAGCGGTGGACTCGGTACCCAATTCGCCCACCAAAAACAGGGCGAGCTTGGTTGACTACTTCCGCTTCAAGCTGACCATTCTCGACAGTCGACAACAAGTGGAGCACCCCAACGGTGCAAGGTACAGTGCATATTTCCACATGCTACCCAAGACTGGCTTCACTCCCCCACAAACGGGCGCCCATTTCGCCGGGACAAGCAGCGCTCGCCCCGTTCCTCAGGAGAATCGGCCTGGTGACCGACCATCTCGTCGCCAACCGTCTCGAGCTCAATCAGCCAATGCTGCATCTCATCCACAGCCTGGACAGCAAGCGTCAGGTCGCCAGCCCAAAGTCTCTTCCTCGAACATAAATGCAGGCAGGGGAAGGCGCCCCACGAGATCGCATGGTCCACCGCAGCGTCCTGAAACTACCGAGCGTCGCAGTATTTTCAGAAGAGCGGCAGATTGGATCCGCAAAAATAGACGCAGAGGGCGTGGCACAAGCAGCGCACCTCCAAGTCGCGAGCCTTCGAGATCAAGAACCCAAGTCATTGTTGGCTGAAGCGAGCTCTGCTCTCCAAACAGAGAATCGCTACTTTGTAGGGTTGCTCGCTATGTCTCTGACCTTTCTCGTTCTGTTAAGAAATCCTTGTATTAGCATTGTAACACCTGTTTTGAAATGCCAAATGTTCTGTCTCAGTTGCGGGCTACGCAACAGACTAGAATCGCTACACCTGCCTCCTGCCTGCTTGTTGCCCAGCAGAAGAGGCGGTGCCGGTCGATGTCAGTCAGCAGTGATTACGAGCCTCCCCACTCTGTCCGTCGCCAATCACGCCCTCGTGCAGTCTCGCCTCTGCAGCAAAGTGAACAGCATCACATTGCGACAGGAGCAACCCGGCGCCATAATTTGTTAATTTGTACAACGGTACGATGGCCAGCACTCCATCTGGAAGAGCATCAGGCGCTTCAACACAAGCAGCTGCCCCGTCTGCTCTAACTCAGGGGGACAGGCTATTCGTTGCCAAGGAGGAATGGATGCAGCTGGAAGAAGAAGGGTGGTCCATGCATATTTACGAGCGCAATGGCTGGTCTCTTTGGCCTGTCATCGAGATTGAAATGACGACCAAAGCTCGTAAACGCGTGAAGAAGGACTCCACCTACAGATGGACTGGTCAACTCCTGGTCGACAATCACATCTTTCGCTGCATAAATCAGCGCGTGACTGTGCCTCCCGACTCGTACGAGCGATATGTCCTGCTGGAACCCAGACAAGACGGTGCAGTGCAGACGTCGTGGTCCAACGCACCTGGCGTCGACCAAGGCGGATCTGGTCGGTTGATGCCGCGCTCGACCAGTTCTGTGAACCCCTCTGCAGCATACGTCAGTAGCGCTCGTGCCCGTGGTCGTCGAAGCCAATCAGTGCCACCTGCTGACCGTCCGGTCGCGCCAGCCCTGGCTGGCAGGAGAAGCGCCTCTACGCGGTCCTCCGGACATACGGCTTCTCCTGCAGGTGCTCCACCACGACGTGGTTTGTCGAGCATATGCGGTCTCTTGTGTTTTAATCCTCTAGCCCGCAGATCCCGCAGAGAGGGCGGCCCAAGATTCAGAATGTAGTCTTCACACTACGTCGTGATGCTTGTGCAACCTCTTGTGACACCTCTTGACCAGGCTTGTCTCTCTGTAGTGAGCGTTAGACGTATCCTTGTATCCGGATTGACTCCAATTGACTACCGAGGTTGGGCGGTGCATGATGTGGTGCTCAAAACAGTGTGTTGCACGGTCAGAACCATGCTGGCATCTCATCTCACCGACCTTGGTGTTCAAACAGCCCTTGAATTGTACTGTACGCCTGCGTGCGAGGCCTTGCTCAACCATCAAGCCATGTCCAACGTTTCGAATGTGACCAGCGACTCGGAGCTCGTCATAGACTGGCGCAGTTTCAGATTCACCGTCAAGGAGGGCGCTTGGTACGCACGATATACCACTGGCCCCCTTTGCGTAGACAGACCCGTCTTGCAGCGCAACGACAAGGCCGGCCACTTTCAGCTCGTCGCAGTTCCGTGCGATCCGAGCCAAGGCTATCCTCTCCACTGCGAGGGCTACCGTTATGAGCTGATGGATGATGGTCATAGCTTGCCAGCCATCAAGATAGGAAACTCCATGAAAAAGGTAGGTTCCTACTTCGAGCGCGCAATGGACAACAAACGGGAGGCACAAAGCGACCCTCTCAGACCAGAGCGCAGTGCGTCGCCAGCTAGGTCGGTCAAAGACGCTGGCCGATCATCGAGTCAAGGTCTTGCACATCGTCGAACTGTGAGCCAGACCGGTGCATCTGCTGCGCGTCTTCAAGTTGGTGGATCTCCCCGAGCCAGTGCTGTCCTAGGAGGAGGCACCCCATCAAGGCCAAGCAGGCAGTCTCTTACGCGTGGAAGTGGTCGTGATGCCAGTCCAGCTGGGCACAAGGGACTGGGCCAGTTCTTTAGGCCCTTTTGGTGCTTCAGGCCTTGGAAGCCGAAGTACAGGTTTTCTGCTCAACGCCCTTCCAATGTGAGAATGTAGATGTCAGCGGCGCGATTAACGGGCCTCTGCTCCTTCAGCCTTGTCGTTTTCTTCACGCTTCTCTCGGACTGTAGCATTAGCGTGATGCGCACTTGCGAGGGTCTTTGGCTCGAGTTGCCTGGAGTCCAAGCCATGCATCGTCGAGCTCGGTGCAAGGCACCGCTGCTTGCCTCTCTGCCTTCCACCACGCAGCGAAGACATGGCATGACAGGCAGCCAGGCGAGCAGCGTGTGCTCTCTCAAGTAGCAATGCCATGCAAAGCGTTGCTGCTGCGCTGTTGCGCCGTCCGCAGCTCGAAACCATCCAGGCCAACTTGGAGGGCTTGACAGCAAACGCAAGACCCTCGTAGGAAGCACGCGAGAAGGCCAGGCGAATGCAGAGCCCAGCAAGTCACTGTCGATGTAAGCAGCATCAACTTTGGTACAGCACTACAGCGCTCCTGCTGCGATGCGCACGTCCGACAGCCAGACCGCTCATCAGCGAGACTGACGCCGGGCGGTCCTACGCGAGTTGCAGTCCGTGCAGGCGGCTGGACGGCATGGCACAGGCGTCTGAAACGTGCAACTGCAGCTCTGTACACGACACATCTATCATAAGCCAGCGCAAGCAGTCACGAATCACGCTCGGCCCGCGTTCCACGACCAGCCGGAGGCATTTCGGGCTCCAGCTTCACAACAGATCGTGACATTACAGCGCCATTAGCACACTCTATCGATCTCCACCTTGCTCGCTGGCCGCTTGTGCTTGAAAAGCCAGCAACTGCGCGTTCGACCTTACTTCTGACGGACTCATCTGCCAGCAGCAGTGGACTGGCTCTTACCGGCTACCTGGTGGCGCTATTCCTCGACAATGACGCCCAGCAAAGGCAGCATGCAACGTCTGGGCATCACAGAAGTCATGCTCTGCATAGCCGATCATCTCCCACAAGCCGATAAGGCGCGCTGGTGCCGCCTCGACCGCGCCATGAGCCGCCTCATGGTGCCCGTGCTGCACAAGCACATCGAGCTTCGCACTGGCGCAGACACGACCGAGATCCAGCAGACCATAGCCACGCTCGAGCGCTTCTCTACAGATCGAGAATGTGCATTCGTCAAGCATGCTGCAAACACAACGCGCTCCGTTCAATTCTTGCCGAGCAAGCTGATTGAGCGTGAAGGCAAGCTATGGCCAGATATGCAGCTTCAACACAAGCTTGTCGAAACTGTCGCAAAGTATATTCATCACTTCAAGAGTCTGGTCGAGCTACACTGGCATCTGCCCCTGGGCTACTGTCTCGGCGCGGACAGAGAGCAGAAGCATGCTATAATTGATCTTTGGACCATACTGACCGGCATGCCAAGCCTGTAAGCATATTCATCCATTCTGTCGATTGGCAGATCATCAAGCTGAGAGATGTCGTTCCCGCCTCGTAGCAAACGCATATACCTCCTTGAGCACTTGCCGCAAGACAATCGAACTTATGGCGGCCATCTTCGGCATTTCGAGTGTGTGAGTCTGGAATGTAGCTTCTCGTTCAATGCAGGCTACAAGGCTCACTTGCCCACCTACATTTGGTACCAGCTTCGGCAATTTGCAAACGAACACGAGCTATACGAATCGCACGATGTCGGCAAGCAGCATCCCGTCTATGAGCGCGTCGACCAAGACTGGATCACGCGCATACAGCTCGGGCCATTCAGGCGTGCTCGAGACCCAGCATACCCTCTCTTGGAGCTGTTCGACTGGGACGTACAGGTGCGCGTGCTTGCGACTCTGTGGCAGCCCTCGGAGAGATAGATTACCAGCTGACTCGTCTCTCTGCATTGCCTGACGCACACCCCCCTTGCAGGGCTTTATTCCTCGCAATGGCTACAGCGCACAAAATCACTATTTTATCGAATTGATGATGCCTCGAGACTGCGAAATGTACTAGCGCTGTTTTGGAACGCGCTTTTCGCAAGCATTGGGCTACTTGACTGGCCGACCATCGAACGCGTCAGCAGCACTCTAGACTAACGGCGGTCTACTATTTTCGGAAATGTTCCGACCTCGCCGTCTGGCAAGGATGGCGGCGCTTGGATGGCTGGCCAGCGACGGTCCCTCTCTCTCTTTGAAACGAGCTAACTGCCTCTTAGTTCACCCTGCGTCTCATCAGTTGACTGTCCATCACGGTTGCAAATCGCAAATTTCGTCACAAGCCGCTCGCTTTGGCATAGAGGCTGCAGGATTGCCTCTGCATCGCTCTCTGAGCCAAAAGCTGTCAGTGCAGGATGAGACCTGGCTCTGGCAATGGAGGACGCGCTGCCACTGCCGAGCCTGGCGGTTGGAGTTGCATTGTCGCTTGCGGGAACATGACATTCGGCGCGTCTTCAGGACGACGATTGGCACCATCAGACGTCAGACCGGTCCCGCGACTGCAGACGGGGCAGCATGCTCGGATGTCCCAACCCAAGACTGTGCGCCTACCGCCAGCTGCTGCTGCTGGGTCCTCGACCCAGCCTACGGAGCTTCCGGGCAGACTCGTCACCACAAGCATGCAGACAGCCAGGGAATTGCCGGCCGATAACACTGCAAACCCGAATCGCAGACCCCCGGGCGTCTCTGAAAGCGCAATCGTCTCGAACAATGGCACCTACAGGACTCCATCAGGGCACGCTGGTCAAGGCATGTCAAGGGGTGATCGCGTCCGTCGCAAGCTTGGACTCGCCCCGAAGGGAAACAAGACAGGTGGTCAAAGCAGAGATATCAATTGACCGAACACACATACATTGACGCTTGTACTGAATGTACTGATGTAGAGCAGTGTATTGGGCCTCTTGATGCCTCGTCCCGTGCAAGCTGGTCGTTGTCGTTGGACGGCACCCGTGTCGAACACGCTGACGGTACAAAAAGAGGTCTGCTTTGCCTGACAGATTGGCACCCACTTCTGAGGCGGTGCAAGCACCCGCGACTGCTGAAACTGCCTCGAAAGGCGTGCATATTGCTGGTCTGCTGCTATTCGACTGCTGACCTACCGCACAGTGCAGTAAAAGCGCGACAAGTAAAAGCGGCTCAAAGGTTCGACTGCCAAGCAACGATGCTTGCAAAGTTCAGAAGCAGATTCACAGGCACTTCAACTGTCAAATACGAAGGCGTCACCTTTACCTGCCAAAGCGATGGCTGCTGGTATGGAATTGTTGAGCGAAGCGCTACTAGTCCGGGGCACGAATTCTATGTTCTCGAGTTCGACACAAAGCGAAATCATCTGGCTCGCGTCATGGCCCGTGGACCCGACAAGGCCAGCATACAGACGGATGGCTACGCGTTTCAGCTGCATCGTGGCACTGCTGCTGGTGTGCATCTATGGATGGACAAACGGCTCTCGACATACACGGGCGGATATTGGCTGCGCGTGCATAAGTTGCCCATGGACGAGCGACCTGCTACAAGCAGAGGTCAGTTGGCCTCTCGGATGCCTAGCGGACCTGCGCCTCGCACGCAAGGAACACCTGAGCAGCGGGCCGGGCTATCAAGGGCGCCCGGAGTCGAATTGGACGCTAATATTCAAGCTCGCTACGAGCTTGATTCGGGGGTTCAGTATGGCAGTCATGAGCTGTCAGGGCACGGTCACTCGCAAAGAACTTCCACGGTGTACGAAATGTCCGCGAGGCGCAGTGCAGCGGAGCTCACAGCCCGAACGTCAGCGGCAGAGCTTGCGGCAGGGACGATACTTCCGGAGCAGAGGGGCGGTCGCAGCCTGGCTCTGCAACGTGGTCGCGAATCTTCGAGGTCTCCCAGTCAGCACTCTCAGCGGTCTGTGTCTTTCAGGCCAGAAGGGCCAGTGGCCGAGCGCACCCTCAGCTCATTCATCAGGATGTTTCCGGGTAGATCTGCGGCTGTAGACCAGGCGGCGGGCGGTCAGGGTATTGCAGGACATGGCGGCCAGTTGGTCACGGGTTCTGCTCCACCTCGAGCCTCCAGGCCAAGTCTTCGCCGTCACAGTTCTAGCCATACTGGAAATGGCAACCCTGGCCGTTCGAGCATACTGAGTTTCGCGTCAAAGGGGTCGACTTTCTTTACCGCCAGAAGGCCCTCGCACGGTCAGGGAGGAGGAGCGCAGTAATGCTTCAGCTGGCTGCATTGTACGCCCTGCTTTGGCTGTGATAGACATCTGTAGACGCAGACTTATAGGCCGCCGCTTGCCGCACTCGCCACCGACTACTTGCCCGCTAACCGTCTTTCCAGACTTTCCTGCTTGCCAGCTTGCCTTGTTGGCTGTGCGCGTGCCATACCGCAGTAGAAGCATCACACGCACACTCTCGCGCATTCGGCCGTGCGCGTCACCTGTTCACCGCCGGGCCATATCGCAGACTTAGAAGCCAGCTCACGACATGGACTCCAAGGCACCCAACACCATTCTGATCACGGGTGAGCGTGTAAATTATATGTCATGAAAGTTGACAGGCTGCTCATGCTGACACTCGTTTGCCGCTTGCTTGCTTGCTCGTTATCGACGTTGTACAGGCGGAAGCGGCTTCCTGGGCAACCAGCTTGCAAAGGCGCTCTTGGAAGCAGACATCAACATCAGCGAGCTCGTGCTGAGCGACATTGTGCAGCCAAGAGACATTCATGGCTTCGAGAATGACTAGCGCGTCGTAAAAGTCACCTCGGACATCTCAAAGGCGCAGGCTATTGACGAGCTGTTCAAAGGTCGCCAGTACACCGCGATTGCTGCATTCCATGGCTTGATGTGAGCATCACAGCGTTCGTTACGCAAGCATTTAGTCATCTAATAGCGCTCTCTGACGCTGCTTGGACATGCTCGCCAGGTCCGGGGGCTCAGAGGCCGACTTTGACGCTGGCATGGCCGCAAACCTCGACTCGACAAAGCTCCTCCTCGAAAAGATTAAAGCGTCAAATTACGCCAAGCCGCCCATCTTCCTCTTCACGTCCAGTGGTGCAGTCTACGGTGGAGATATTCCAAATGGCATCGTCACCGACAACACAGTACCCGCGCCGCAAGGCTCGTATGGCATACAGAAGCTGGTGGGTTGGACTTGCACAATCTCTCAAACGTATAATCGCATTACGAGTCGAGGCTGACGCACTCTTCGATCTTCCCTTCCTATTCATGCAGATCTGTGAACACCTCTGCTACGAGTGGTCTCGACGAGGCTGGATCGACGCTCGCATTGTCCGACTGCCCACAATCATGGTCCGACCAGGCGCACCCAACAGCGCCCTTAGCTCATACGCCAGCGGCATCGTTCGCGAGCCATTGAAAGGCCAAAAAGCAGTCTGCCCCGTCTCGCTCGATTTTGGCATCTTTATCTCCTCACCTGGCTGTGTCACGCGCAACTTTGTGCACCTCCTGCTGCTCGATGGAAGCAAGTACCCTTCATGGACGCGCACGACGGCCTTGCCGGGTATTGCAGTCACTACGCAGGAGATCCTCGATGCGCTCGAGCAGGTTGGCGGCAAAGCGGCAGTCGATCTAGTAGACGTCAAGCCGGACGTGAGCTGTCTACTATGCGCATACTGAGGCTCCATTATTGCGATAGGACGTATGCTGACGTTGGCTTTGACCTTTCGACTCTCTAGCCCACGGTCTTGAAGATCGTCTCAACGTGGCCAGGTCGATGGGAGACGGACCGCGCAATCTCGCTCGGCTGCAAGAGGGACGAAAGCGTGCTTGATGTCGTCAAGCAGTACAAGGCCATGTTGGACAACGGTCAAGGGTAGCTCGGGCGATGGATCTAATCTGCAAAGCGGCTGTGTCAGTCACCATCAGCGGGGATGGCACAGTCGTTGCAAAGGACCTCCGAGTCCGGCATGGTGTTGGCATGGTGTTCGTGGTCTAGGCTCCGGCAGATTTCCATGCTGATGGATACTGCCAGTATCGCACTTTCCAATTGATCACGAGCGCTATATGTAGGCCATTTTCAGTGAAAGGAACGGATCCACATAGAGGAAGCCGAACGAGAGCGCGACGAGGTTGCATAGCCGTATTGGAAGCGGACCGAACTGCCCTCGCGCTCGACTGATTTAGCGGAGTGCTTCAATCGCGCTCAAGGGGTTTGCGCAGCGGCCCTATGTTGGTTATGCCGACTGTCAACTATAGCATCTTCTCAAGTCGCAGCGGTCTGGGCATCGCAACAATCGACTTTTCACCTCTCTCGCTTGTCTTACTGGACTTGTCAGTGCGCACTCGATTGACGCAAACATGGTTTCAGAAGAGCAATTGAGCGCAATGGGCTTCTGGTATGTCTGGCAGCTGGGGGGGGGGGGGGGGGGGGGGGGGGGGGGGGGGGGGGGGGGGGGGGGGGGGGGGGGCGGGGGGGATGAAGAGCATCTTAGGGTATTGGGGTTCTGGTTTTTCTTGCAGCTGGACCCCCCCCCCCCCCCCCCCAGATCCAGGAAGGCATAAGGATCAAGGATATAACGGCCAAGGGCTACTACGATGTAGCTACTGAGGACCATTTGTGCTATCGTCATCCTCATGATGAAGCGATAATGTCGGTCCATTGGCAGTGCGACGTCAGGGCATCTCCTGGGTCGTTGATCATGAGCAAGGGGATAATCCACATTGAGACGGGTGTGTATTATCCCCCAGGTACACCGTTGCCTGCTCGCCTGGTCGCACGACGGCCGGGATCCGGCCAATCTGGCAGACATTCAAGCAGTACGCAGCAAATCCTGTCTCCCGCTCCTTCCGCTCAACCTGCCTCAACTACTTCGAGAAAGAGCCAGCCGTCTGCTCCTACTAGCTTTGCTGCAGCTTCGCAGGTTAGGCATGGCGGTACTAGGACACCTTCAAATGGCACTGGCCAGGATAATCGTCGCTCAAATATGTCAGTCTCACGATCGAAGCAATCAGTCTTTGCGTCGCGAAAGGTGCCAGGCACGACTCGCAAGGTGCCAATAACACCAAGATGGTATGATTGGCGTTCGCGGATTGCAGCAGCTAGACGACGAAGAGCTTGACACAAGGGGCAAGTCTAAACTGCGGGCATGAAGTGACCAAGGCCTTGTGCTATCCGGAGACCCAGTCGAGCTCGTTGTAGCTTGTGTCGTAGAAGCCAGCTCCAGCCCTAGGCTGTAGATATGCAAAAGCTATTGCGTGCGCGCGACTTCAGATGCCTGCATGCGTCAGGCCTTGGGAGTGCCTCAAATCAAGCAATTTAGATTATCTGCTAATTCAGGCATTAAGCTGGACTCAGTACCCTTGGCAATTTTCAAGACTGTCTGTGTGCTTGTCCCCACTCTGCGTTGTCAGTTTGTCCTTATTTGGCAAGAAGTCGACGCGCCTGCTTTCTGCGCGTTGTTTTGGTGGCGTAGGATATCAACGCGCCATCTTTCTGCAGAAGAGGGCCGGCTGGACAGAGAGAGGCTCAGGGAGGAGTGCGGGCAAGCACTGCTGCTGCATGCCATCTCAGAACTAAGCCAGAGACCTGCTCCTTTGGCGAGGAATTGAGGTGTGGAATGGATGGGCTATAATGCTGGGCATGCCTTGGTAAACTTGAAGAGAGCAGCGCTGGAGGCATTCGAGGGAGACGAGGGAGGCACAGGCATTTGCAGGGGAGAACGGCAAGTGAACAACAAGCTGGACTTGGAAGCCAAACTCGCCCATTCCATTCCGTACGGCGTATCATACTGTAGCAGCAGGACTGTTTGCCTGGGGCAGCACAGGACGATAGGACAGCAAGACAGCGAGACAAGAAGCTTGGGACACCAGCACACCAACACGTTCACACACACTCTTTTGTTCTTGGAATCACCTCGCCCACTACACTCTTTCATCACACATCTCCTCCCAAAGCTGTCAAGCGCCGCCACTGCCCGCCCGCCATCTGGACGCGACAAGCAAGGGCCAAAGACAGCGAGCAGGCGGGCACACAGCAGCAAGGCTGGAGTGCGCGTCCACGCTGTCCCTCTGATGCACTTGACTGGTGCATAGTGCCTCTCTCTCTCTCTCCTCACCACTCTCACTCTCTCACTCACTCACGCGCCTCACACAATTGGCACCTTCTGTCCTCGAAGCTGCTTGGTCCTGCAGGGCAAGACACCAGCAAAAGAACAGCAGGAGGGGACGACAGCACCAGCAAGCTCGACGCACTCCATTCCACTCATTACACACACGCACGCACACTGCTTTGATAGCAGCTGGCATCCACTCTTTATACCGCACTCCTCTTCACCATGCGCCACGCCACCTCGACGCTGGCCGCCCTGCTCTGGCTCGCACTCGTCGCGCCCGTCTGGTCTGCTCCAGCACCGCAGCTCGCACAACAGCGCGGCATCAACCTCGCACAGGGACGGGGATCCGCACTGACCGTCAGCTCGCGCCAGCCATTGGCCTCGTCTCGCGCTGGCGCCAGCACTACAAAGACTACTCGCACGACGACGACCTACTCGACCACCTACGTAGCGACAAAGGACAAGCCAAAGACCGTCGCTACCACCACTACTACAAAGAACTTTTCCACTACCGTCGTCCGGGCAACGACCACAACCCGCACCACCACCCAGACGACTTCGACCAAACCAACCACCACCACCACCACCAAGAAGACCACATCCACTTCCGCAAAGCCAACTGCTACCCAGCCAGCAGCCAAGAAACACATCAATGCAGTCTACTACCCCGACTGGACAGGCTCGCAGATCCCTCCTGAAAATGTCGACTATTCTCTCTTTGACATTCTCTACTTTTGTGGGCTCATCTGACTCTCAATGCCAGCCTCTAATGCAACCAGCTGACTCTCACCTCTTTATGCGAACAGCCTTTGCAATCCCCGCCGCCGACCACACACTCTACTGGACGCAATGGAACTCTGTCGACCTCTTGAAACGCCTCGTTGCGAATGGCCACAAGCATGGTTCCAAGGTCTGCATCACGATTGGCGGCTGGACTGGTTCCGCGCACTTTAGCGAGGCAGTGCGCACATCAGATAGTCGCGAAAAGTTCGCCAATAATATCCTTGCCATGGTCAACGAGTACAATGCAGACGGCGTTGACCTTGACTGGGAGTATCCCGGTCAAGCAGGCGCACCTGGCAACACCATCAACGGCAACGACTCTGCAAACCTTCTGCTCTTCCTCCAAGTCCTCCGACGCAAGTTTGGAAGTGGGAAAATCATCTCACTCGCAATGGCTACCAATGTCTGGGTGGACGAGAATGGCGAGGGCATCAAAGATCTCGCACCGTATGCCAAGGAAATCGACCATGTTCTCGTGATGAATTACGACATTTGGGGAGCCTCTGCAAATCCTGGACCAAATGCGCCATACGCAGCTTGCGCAGGATCATGGCAGCCAAACGCAAATGCCGTCGCTGCTATTGGCGTCTGGAAGAAGGCAGGCATGCCAGCTAACAAGCTCATGCTCGGCTTGCCTTCATACGGCTACGTTTCAGACTCGAAAGCTACCAAGCTCATCAGCAAGCGTTCGGAACGGGACGCACAGATGGAAGCGATGGACGCTCGTCGGATCGCTGCGAATGCGCGTGCACAAATGAATACTGGCAATATGCGCCCTCACCTTGGAGGGGATAATTCCGTCTCAAGCCTGGAACAGCGTGATAACGCACTTGCAAAGCGCGATTTTGGCGATATTAATCAATTCAAAGGCTCGCAGATCCAATTCAACCAGCTCATCTCGAACCATGTCCTCAGTCTCAGCTCATCTGGGATCTACGATGGTCGACACGGCTACACTCGAGAAGTGGACAGCTGCTCTTCGACACCCTTTGTCTATGATCAATCTCGTTCTACTGTCGTCACATACGATGACCCTCCTAGCTTGAAGAAAAAGGCAGAATTCGCTCGCAGTCAAGGGTTGGCCGGTACTGGAATGTGGGACATTTCGGGAGATACAGCAGATTGGGTTCTTGTCAAGGCAACGCGACAAGGACTGGGCCTTTAGAACCATCACACACACACACAGAGAAGGTTCTTGATGAAGTACGTGTGGGAAAAGGGAAAAACGAGATTGGGCCAGCCGATTTCTTTTCAGTGGCGGGGAAGTATCCAGGGGATCACTCAGTGCATTCATAGATTGAACAAGGCAGTCCTCGAGTCGTTGTAAGCATAGTCGCATAGCATGCGCAGAATGGAGAGTGGGGGAGTAGGCAACGAAGCGGATCATGAAGGTCAATCTTGAATGCAGTGTTGCACAGACTGACGGGCGTTCGCTATATGAACCTCTTGCTACTCATTTCCTGCATGAAGGGCGCGGCCTTAGTATCGTGTATCTTGCGCGGGTGAGCCGTTGCTTTTTTTTTTTTTTTTGGTTAGAAAGTCGTCTCTAGTACGCCAGCCAACCCTCCCGCTCGAGCTGTGCGAGCGCCTCGTCCCATCCGGCGAGCTTCTCTCCATCCTGACCTCGCTTGACCTCTTTGAAAGAGTCTAGCATCTCACCCTCGATGCCGTACCCATACAAATGCGGGAATGTCTGTCCAGACGAAGTTGATTCCCAGCGTACGTCCTTCCAAGACGAGAGGCGCTTGTAGTCCATTCGCAGCAAGACGACCTCGTCGTGGTCTGCAAAGAAACGCTTGAGCGTGTCGGGGACCTGTTTCGAGGTGGACATGTGCACGAAGCCGTCTTTCTCGTCGAGGGGCGTGTCCTGCATATTCAATTGAAGTGTGTTAGCTCTTGACAGAGAGAGTCAGTATCTTCGCTTGCGTACTCTGAAGCGGTGTGACCTGGATGACGTGCAAGGGTGTGGCGAGGCCGTCAGACGAGGTCACAGCGACAAAGAGATAGGCACCCACGCTGGCACTGGCACAGGGAACAAGTATATCGGGTTCGTCTTTGCCGTCTCTAGGATCTTGTAGACATAGGTCGGCGCTGGGCTGGGGACCTGTCCGGACATTGTGGCTGCTGAGGATGACCCGAATGCGCGTCTGGCCAGGCGAGCGAGCATGCACGGAGTGTGTTGGATGGCTTGAGGTGTGAAGAGTGTGGATGTTTGCTTGATGTACCTCGCCTGGACAGAAGCAAAGAGCGAGCAGCAGTACCGCGTCTGTCTACACGGACGTGATCGACAAAGTCGCGAAACAAGTGCATCTCTTGCAGACACCGAACAACGACAGCAGCGACGACAGGGACACCTCCACGAGGTCACTGCATTGGTCTCGTGCCGATGCAGAATGGCTGCGCTGCGGGTCAGCCGCTGCCAGACCTTCCCAGCCTGAGCGAGTTCACGGCCACGCTGTGCGCCATCCTCGAGTCGCCCTATCCGCCTCGAAGCGCCTTCATCCGTGCCATCGCCAACGCAGGCTTGCTCGAAGAGGTCATCTCGAGCTCGGTAGCGCACCTCGACTCGTTTGCTGGACTTGCCTCTGCGTGGCATCGAGGTCCCGCGCACCACCACGACGACGCCACGACGCGCCAGAGGGCGCCAGTGCCAGAGGTCCAGCATGTCCTGCCGCAAGCTGTCGTGGTCGACTGCGCCGAACTCGCTTCTACAAAGGCGCTCTATGGGCGTGTCTTGAATGCCTTGGCTGGATGGGGAACTGGCTCATGGGACGACGCTCTTCAAGGCGTCCTCAACTGGGACGGACGGCAGAGTGGCTATTCCATCGTCGAGAACAGTGACGGCGCTCAAGGACAGCCGCAATGGCGCGTACAGTGGAATCATAAAGCTGCTCGCGATGTCCCAACGTCTAGTCAGGCGAAAGGAGGCATCGTGGACCGCAAAGACGAGTCGCTATCGGCCTTTATAGAAGGTCTCAAGCTCGTCTTTAGCCTTGGTTGCGACCAAGACAATTCACAAGACGACGATGGCATGGCGCGGAGTGATGATTGTGCAGAGGAGCATCCCAGACCCCGCTTCATCATTCTCACGAATGCAGATCGCCTGCCTGCACTTGAGAGTCTGCCTGCTGGACACAACGAAGGCACTCTGCTAGCCAGCTTCATGCGGCTAAGCGAGCTGGTGCGTGCATGATTTGTCGTTGCATTGTCCGCCAGCATGCTTGGGCCTGGCTGATAGCTCTCGGTATCGTTTGGCACTCTACAGACTGGAAAACCAATCATCCCCATCCTCGTGTCTTCGTCGGAATGGCTGGTCCTGAGGCCATCACGAGGAGCAACGGAACCAGCGCTAGTGCTTGAATTTCCCGCGCTGAAAAAGCAAGGTGAGACCGCGTCCCTCGTTCACACATTGCAATCTTGTCCAGGGTAAGTAAGAGAAGTGCGGACGTCCACAGACATGCAACGATACATCCAATGCAAATGGGCGAGCCAAGACCGGCCTTCTTCTTCGTCTCTCTCGACGGACAAACAAGCCTCTCTGCTGTCTGCGCTCGTCGATCTCGTGCATCAGACGTATGAGCCATACCTAGGCGACGAGCTGGCGGATTACCTATGGCTCGTGGAAAAGTTGTGGCCAGAATGGAAGCGGCCAGTGGAGATTGGAGCTGGTGAGCTTGGCCTTAAAGCCTGTTTGACTTCTGTGCACGAGGTGGATGAACTGATGCCGGTATAACAATGTAGTCGAGGCAACCGATATTAATCGCCTCGTTGCGCTGTGCAAGAATGCGCTCTCGCAAGAGATCGAAGGACTAGGCGAGCTGCGGCCTCTATTGCGTCCCGTCGAGACAGTCCAGCAAATCGAACGCAGCTCACAAGCATCTACTAGCAGTGACAATGCGCGACAGAACCAAGTCAATGGCATGCATCTGAGCACGCCTACGAAATCGACGTCTGCTGCTGCTGCGGGTGCGGCTGCGTTTTATGCGACTGCGGGCAAGGTGGCATCGCCGTCGTTGGCGTATTCGCCAGGAAGACTATTATCGCCTACTAAGCGCAGCACGAATTCAAACGGGCTCCTGGACGGTGCTGGGTCGTCTATCACGCTAGCAGGCTCTCTATCCGTTTTGGCACGCTATATCCTCATCGCCGCATTCCTAGCTTCTTCCAACCCATCTAAAAAAGACTTGCAAATGCTAGCAACATCAGAAGACGATCTCGCTCTTTCAAAACGTAAAAAAAGAGGAGGAGCGATTCGGAAAACTCCAGTCAAGCGTGGTGGTGCCGCCACCTCTTTGACTGGAAATGATAGCTTGGCAGGGCCAATCAGGAAAAAGGACACAATGGTCCCTCAACGTTTATTGGGTCCGAAACCTTTTCCGGTGGAAAGATTGGTCGCTATCACAGAGACTATCCTACCTGTTGAATTGCGGAAACTGGCCCAAAGTCCGGATATCTTGCGCGAGGTGGGCTTGTATTTCGTTTTACACGTATACCATGCATTCCAAATGCGTGGAAGACAAATTCGCTGACGACTTTGACACTTGTTGCGATCATTATCTTCGTTCGACGCATCCCAGATTGCAACTCTTACGAATTTGCGCTTATTATTGCGTACTTCGACGGGCATCGCTGCGAGCGCTTTACCAGCGTCTGCGCAAACAACAGCAGCAGCGGCTGCAACCGTCTCTCTTTCGCCATTCGACAGGCTTGAAGGTATCAAATTGAAGTGCTCGACTAGCTTGGAGTTGGATTTCGTAGAGCAGATTGGAAAAAGTGTTGGATTCAGAGTCGCGGATAGGTTGTGGGAGACGTTTGTATGAGCGTGCGCGTGTGAATGAGCGTGAATGAGCGGGGGCTAGGTGTCTGAACAAGGGCTAGCTGGTCTACTCGCCAAGGTCAGTGGGTGATATCGTAACGACGGTATGCTCATGTTAGTAGGGAGGATCGAAAGCAAAGGAAAGAATTGATGGACCTGGCATCATCTATGGCATACAGTTTCCAGCTATGCTTTGCGCAATAACAAAGCTGGTTTTTGGGGGGTAGAAGGAGGATTGAGGCAATCGAAGGAGAAAGTGAGAGGTCTTGCGCTGCTCTTGCCAATCCTGCTAAAGGCAGCTTTGATTGACTCGGAAGGCACGTTCCTGCCCTTTCATCGTCTATGAGCATTCTAGTGGTGAGCGGCGGCTGCGTCTCCGAGGTCTGGCTTCTTGTAGCCGACAATGTGTCTGCGAGGATTAGAGGAAGGGACAAGAACCGCCTCGTCAGATATTGTCGCTCAAGACGAGCAAGCAGACTGTAGATCGCTCGGTCGCAAGCCAGTGTCTGCTCGCTCGCTGACGCTCGCTCGCTCGCTCGCTGCGCACTCACCGTCTTCCAATCATCTCTCCAATGGAAAAGATGCCATAGGCTTCTGCGGCATACAGGGCAATCTTCTTCCAGTCTCCATTCTCGAGGATCGTCGTCCACCAGCTGGGATCAGCAGCGCGCCTGTACGACTCTTCGAATGCGCCTCGAATAGCGGCGAGGTTGGTTGGAGGTGCGAGCTTTTCTGCAATGTAGACTTGCTTTCCAATCTCGCGGACCACGGCGAGGTTGTAGACGACGGGTTCGCGGTAGGCTGCGGCGGACAAACGAGCGAGCGAACGAACGAGCGCAGCGAGTGAGTCAGCTACACCATCACAAAAAGCACACAACGTCGCATCCACTCACACCCCAGCAATCCGCCGACTCTCTCCTGGACCCGCCCGAGGACCTGCTGTCCCTGCTGGGCTGCCGAGTCTGCGTACCGCCTGGCGCTGTCCGCGGCGGACTGTGCGCCTTGCTTTGCCCTCTCAGCGCCCTGCTTTGCGCTGTCTGCAGCAGCCTGCGCGCCGTCCTTTGCCTTTGCGGCTGCCTGCTCTGTCGCGGCGCTCGAGGTCGAGGCTGCCCGGCGGCTGGCCTGCTGGGCGAGCTTGAGTCCGCGGCAGCTGCGGGCGGCGGCGAGGGACATGGTGTGCGGTGTGTGTGTGTATGTATGTATGTATATGTGCGTGTGCTTGTCCGCCAGTCGACAGCAGGCCAGCCATGCTTGCCCTCGCTGCTCGCCTTTGCTCTCTGCGGTGATCGGAGTCGACCGGGACTCGCGAATTCTGTAGCGAGCACGGCTTGACTCTGCATCGACCAGCAAGGGTGGAGCATTGCAGCATGGGACACGCACAGTGACGGCATCGCATGCACCGACGTCCTGGCTAGCTCTGGCAGCAAGAACGGAGACCGGACGACATCTGGGGCGCGACTTGGGGACCCTCGAAAGAATGGGTGAGTCGCTGCCATCCCCATTCCACCACTATCACAACCCTGCACACACACACACACACACACACGCGCACAACGATGAGAATAATACAAAAAAATCGATTAGTCTTGCGGACGCGGTTTCTTGAAAAGGGACCGTCGGATGGCGACTTTTTGTCCAAACACACTGAAAATCCTGAGATGCACAACAAGCAACACAACACGCTATCTATCTCACTCCCTCCACCCTTCTTCTACCGAGTTCTCCACACCTCGTCACGCGGCACTGTCCTGACTTGCTTGCTTTAATCTTCCCTCTACTTGTGCTAGTGTTGGGGGTTTTCTCATTCTTTCAAACAGCTCATGCCGCTGCGTGTATTATAAGCTGGTACTAATGCCCAGTAATGCAAGCACTGTGCAAGTAGTAGTGCATCTACCTACCACATCACACGCTCGAATCACCACTTGTCACGAGGGCGACATGAAAAGCATCCTTCTCAGGAAATTGCGCACAATTTCCGTCCTGCGCGGCTGCAAAAAGCGATTGCCGACTGTAGCCTTGTCTCGTTCCCCACCAAAGCCTGTGTAGCCTCTGTCTCGTCGTCGTCGTCCATGCCTCGTCTTTGTCTTCTTGGCCTGGTAATCTCTGTATTCCTCGTAACGAGAGGATGGAGAATGATTCCGGCGAAAATATAGAGGTGCAGGCTCAGAAGAAGAGGAAAAGGAAGACGAATGGGGAGGTTCAATGATAGAATGACGAGATCCACGTATGTTGCGCTGTTGAGGAGGTCGCCGGCCCAATGGGCCAGCTGCGATACCACTCAAAAGAGGAAACGTCGTCTTACCCCGCGACTTCGATAGCGCTAGATCTCGTTGCTGCTGTGCTAGTGCATTGTGATAGTTCAAATCTTGCTGTTCAATTGACGTGAGAGATACGTATGAATCTCGTGAAACGCTGCTGTCTGAAACGGCTTCCCTCGAGTCCCGCATCTGCTGTGCAGCTCCTCGTGGAGGTCTGTTGAGTGGGTTCGATTGTAGATAGAACGAACCTCGCTGCTGGGGTGGTGCTTCTGCCGGCGGCGGCGGCATGTATGAGACCGGGCCGTTATTTTGGGTTCCAAGCTTATAGGAGCTCTTACGATGTGTCAAAGGCGCGGTAGCATTGAGACTCGTCTTGTCGAGCGAGCTTGTGCGGACAGGCACCAATTCCGGTCTCACGCTCGCTTTCAAAGGCGTCTGAGGATATATCGTCGTCTTACTGAGCGAGCTCGTGCCAGGCCGGACATATGCAAAATTCACGCTCGAAATGCCTGCCTTGGTCAGAGGGCTTCGATTGTCGGCTCGAACCACGCTCGGTGCTTGAGGTGGGCCATGCGGCGCCTTTCCAGCAGTGCTCTGTGGACGAGACAGCGACAGCCCGTCAGGAGAAGCTCTTGGTGGCTCAGCATAAAGAGAAACGAGGTCCCTGGTTGCAGGGTTTCTGACGCTTCCGCTTTCGCCGTTGCTCTTATTCGAAAGTAGAGTTGCGCGAGTCCTCATTGAGCCTTTGCTGCTTGGATGACTCGTGCCAAATCCAAAGGCATGTACCAAAGGCGTTGTCGTCCGCGATGACGAAAAGGTCTTCGTGATGCCAGTATTGCTGAATTGGACTACTGTCAGATCTTCCGAACCAGCGCTGACTTCGTACGTGTCTTCACCGACTTTCCTAATACATGTCCCAATTGGTGTGCAAGCCATGCGTGTGTTAGCTTTGCCTTTTAAGTCTGAGTATGAAGAACGCACCAGATTCCTGCTTGCGTCCTAAAGTGCTTGTTCCAGTGGGCTATAAAAGCTCGAATAGTGCCTCGAACACTTGGACTGGCAAAGTACGAGTCTGCATGAGAGAGTCGACAGCTGTCAAAGGGACATTTTGGGCTGTAGTGTGTGTGATCGGTTGCCCAGGCAGAGGTGGAGAAGAGAAGGGGAGACACCTCAGCAGAACGATTAGCATCACACGAGGAGTGGTCTGCTTACTTGCTCCAGTCAACAGCCCGTAGCATTTCCATGTCATCATCGTATGAGCTGCGTGGGCGACGCGCGATTCCAGGCTGGCCAATGGCCAGCGAGGAGCTCGCACTCTGACTGTCTAGCGAGGATTGAATGAAAGAAATAGGTCGTGACTTAGGGGTCTGACGGTGGGATACCGAAGATACTGAAGCGCGATTTGATGCTCCAGGCGTATTCAGTTGCAGCTGTGCACCATTTTCGCTCATGCCGAAAGAGTAACGCGCAGAGTCAGGCTGGTCATAGGCCAGCACCGAATTGGCACGCATACTGTCGCGAGAATGCCGAACAGAAGAGCTAGGTCGGGACTCGGGTCGATGTCGAGGTACTAGAGATGCCGAAGATGCTGAAGCCCGGCTCGACGCTCTTGGCGGAGTCGGAGCGTTTGCGTATAAGTCAGGAGGAGCCGCAGTGGCCATTGACCTGATGAGGTCGAATTGATGCCTGCTTGCTTCTATATTCGCTTCAAATCGGTCCTTGTCAAAATCTATGGAATCCTGCGACGGTGGACGAGGATTGTCAATCTTTTCCCTGTGCTGCTCCATGTGTTTGTCGCGGGCATCTTTTGCTTGCTGCATAGTGCGGCCAAGGAAGGGAGTGTCGATTTGACTGCAGAAGAGCATATCGCACCTATTGGTTATTTAAACCCATCACATACGTCAGCTACGTTTGTGAAAGGTTCGAATCAGCCCTTCTGCTGGTATTCGGACGTACACGTCAGAGAAATAAAAGCCTAGGCGTTTGTACTCCTTGAAGTCGTAAGGCAAAAGCCGATCCCCCTTAAGATTGTAGACCTCCTTTCCGGCATGAGCCTCGTTCCAATGTCGAACAAAGTGTTCTTGCCACGATGTATAATCTTGGCCGTTTTCAAAAACATTGTTGCCGGAACAGGCGGGACATCGGACAGGCCTACAAAGCGAGATCAGCTTAGTTTTGCGGATGAAGGCAACCAGAAGCTATGCGGCATGTGATGTACCTACTTTGATTGCCCCCAGAAAGCAAGATTGGGTGTCAGCGGTGAAGGCGGAACACGTGCCTTCAAGAGAGACATGGCTGGCAGAGACTCGAAGGCGAGTCTGCTTGTAGTCTTGTAAAGAGAGCTGAAGATCAGGAACTGATGGTGCCGTTGAACGAGGCGGTGTTTTGTGCTGGTACTGCTGTTGGAAGAGCTCTCGACGTTGTCTGCTAGGCAGTGTCCTGGGAGAACCTCTGTCAAATGAAAACACGCCTCGAGGGTAGCGTGATGCGGGCTCGAGCGAGTCAAGCAGGTCAGATCAGAGTGTAGCTAACAGAGGTCTGCATTCGACGCAGGTTGCTGCTCCGCACAGCCGCTCCGCGTTGTCGTTGGACGCTTGCCACAGGCAGCGTGGCCACGGACGGGCGCCTGCATGCGTGGGCCCAGCGACTGTCTGCTACGGTGAGCCTCGTGCAAGCGGTGCGTCGTCTTGCTGCATCGGCGCGCGCGGTACGGGCAGAGCAGAGCAAGGAAGAGGCAGCGCGAGATCCCTGGTGGCGAAATGCGGTCCAGCTTTTGCCACAGTGAAGCTCTCCCATATTATAACAATTGCAAAGGGTCAGTGGCCCGCATACTGGTAGACAGACCACAGTCGAAGTCAGCGTGCTCATAGGCAAGCCTACCCGGCCCATGTCATCCCCACGTGAGCTTATCTGGCTTCGGACAGTGCACATCGTGTGTGCATGAAAACAGTAGATGAGATACAGGCGCTCCAAGGCTCAGCACACGGATTTCGCAGTCTACCTGTACCTTGAACGATACAAGCCTTTTACGCCCGCAGGCGTATCTTCTCCAACAGGTCCGGGGTACAGGGCACGCATTGCAGCGCTTTTCGGAACCCCTTGACGCAGACGCTTTCCTAGTTGGATCCGATTTGGAGCTTCTTCTCGATGCCTATGGTCGCTCTTTCGCCCAGTGTTCTGCTTCATTGCATCTGGAGTCGGCTCTCTAGACATGGGCTTTGGAAATTCTGATGAGTTGAGACCAGGATCTTGAGGGGGATGCGTAGAATATTCAAGATTTATACCTTCAACAGCTTTGGCGTGCTGGACACTGCCTTTTTTGACTCCAGCACTAGGTGCGCCCCATCCTGCTTGGGGTTTGAAATAGCTTTTAGTATGTTCGACACGTCGCGGCGAATGGCGAGGATAGGGTGCACGTCCACCGGACACTGGATGCGATCGCGAAGGACCAATAATATGCACTCCACCTTCTGTGTGATTGGACTCGTCCGGCGTGGGGTGCCATCGGAGACCTCTAGACGGAGGCCGCAAAGGCTCGTTCATGGGCCTGTTAGAGCGTTCTTTACCAGATTCAAGGGGAGTAGGCGGGCGATCCCGCGAATTACGCCGCGAAGGAGGGTTGTAGGCATTTTCAAGGAAGGATTGTGTTGGACTCGGCCCTCGTAAGTCGTTGTTGGGTGACCGTTCGGTCTGTTGCACCAGAGACTCTTTCGAGTGCGGCGATCTGGCACCATGGTACGCCATCAGTTTCATTAACAGGCTATAGATGCAATGGAGTATTGTGCCTACCGGTCTGGAGGCTGCAGAATTGGCGGGGTTGCGGCAGCTGAATACGAGGTGCTCGGCCCTGGCCGAGCTGGGAAGTGAGCATGGCTTGCAGCGGCGGTACTTGCCGGGTGGTAGACGGGCTCCGGCGAGAGAGACTTGCCCTGTGTCTTTTGCAATTTCGACCTGGTCGTTTTTGCGCGTTGCGATGGCAGCCTACGTTTGGATTGTCAATCAGCTGATTTCCCCCGCGCCTTCTCGCTGTCTCCAGTCTCTTCTTCACTCACGAGGGATCAAAGTAGCCAGGCTCAGGCTTCCGCAACTTGGCTGTGTGTCCAGTCCATGGTATGAAATACAGGCGTGTCAGCCTCTCGTAATATGTAGATGATACTGCCGCAAGGGATGATTTGCCTACATGGCGGCTGTTCAACAATACGTGCGGTTTGGATCGGAGGGGCAGGCTGGCTGTTACTTTTTGCATGCGTTTGGTGTGGGACGGCAGGCATACGCGAAGGAGCAGTGTGCCGGTAGACCATATGTTTGTTGAGGTAGCGAGCGGCTCCGTCAGGCCTGGTTGCGACGTATGGAATCAGGTGTTGGAAGCACGCTTGTACACCACATCTGCGACATTATCACAAAGACATGTGGTGTTATAAGAACAAGCGTCAGCTTGGAGCCTCGCAAGTGAGTGGCAATGAAGGGCGCGCAACCTACAGGTGAGACAAGTATCTCCACCGTCGGTCGCGTCGCATGGGGATGTAGGGCAGATTGCCATAAGACTGTCGACTTGAACAGCTTCTGCCGGCATGCGTCTCGTTCCAATGTTTCACGAAGTAAGCTTGCCAAGGGACTTGAGCATACGGATTGAATGGGTAGTAATCGTGGTGGCAGACGGGGCACATTGGCAGGCTGCGGAGCGAGAGCGCACGCGGGGTTTCAGCTAGGTACTGCTTGCAAGGCATCAAGATAAGAGCCAAAACGTACGCTGCAGCTAGCCAGAATGCTTGTATAGCCTCGCCAACGTAGTCTGTAGCCGCCATGCTGTGGATGTGGTTGCAAGCGTCGCTTGATCTGAAGGTGTTGTTGAGGTCAGCGTCGGAGGGGATCAGCAAGTCAGGTTGCCGCACAGTCGCACGAGTGCAGTCAGTCCCAGTCAAAGCGCAAGAGCGCATCGTCGCTGTTGTGCGCGTCCTGCACAGTCTTTGCGCGTGGACTTGTCCGACATCGACGCAGCCTCGTGCAGGACGATGCCAGACTGCACGACAGAGCAAGCACGCCGAGTCTGGACCAAGGGACAAGCATCCGGAAGGTTCTTGCATGGATGGCGCGCGTGCATGCGTGGCCGTGTTGCTGGTTGCTGCGTCGAGGACGGGAAGAGCTGGATTGCCCCGTGTGCTCGCTGTCGATCAAGCTGCCTCTGCGCATGCTTCGACGCCTTGCTTGGGCCGCGAGCTCGCAACAGGCTGACCGTGCAACGCAGGCTATCCATCACATGCTCGCTCGCTCGCTCGTCTGGCTTGCAGCTGCGTGACGCGGAATCGTGTGTCAATGTGGCAAAGCAAGCACGCACGGCAGTCACTGGCTACTGTATGCGAGAATGCCGCTCTCGACATTCTCAAATGTTCACATCACAGGGCTCTGCGATAACTCTGACACGCTGACGCTCGGATTTCAAAGACGGGAACCAAGACACGCCTCAGATATAGGTAGTCTGGCCTACATCATTGACATACTTTCCGGGAGCGACCATGAACCTGTCGCGCTGCCTTCGTGGAGAACGACTGCGGGGTTCCGAGACCTTTTCGTAGCCATAGTCTTGCTTGCCATACCAGTGTCGATATATTTGACGGCGGAAGAAACCAGGCCGCTCTGCTGTGAGCAATTTTGCCCCGAGGCCAGGATAGAAGCGGTCTGGGTTTGATCCGTTGAAACGCGGTAGAGGAAAGGGCCCAGCCTCACTACTTGGGGAGGGCGACCGCCTGTCTGCATTCCGACGAGCTGACCTATTCCAGAAATGCGTTCGCTTGCTACGAGGTTGCACTCGATGAGAATTTGCTGGCGGCTCGCTGTATTCACCACGTGATGAAATGGAGGACCTTGTCGCGTGGTGGCCGACGCTCGACGTCAGTGAGGGTGTGCGGGGCAGCTCTTTCGAAACATGAGGATTGTGTGGTACAGGCGCAAGTACTGATGATACCGCTGGCGGACCAGCAGCCACATTCGCGCGCGATCGCCGGTGGGAGTGCTGCGTCGCCGGGTCAACGGAATACCTTGCTACGGGTGGAACCCCTGATGATGCCCTGATTGGCATGGCTATAGCAGGAGCGGCCGGGCTAAAAGCAAGAGGAGGAGGCGTTGTTCTGGGAGGCGGACTTTCTGTCAATGGGACATATGACGGTCTTCTAGAGATTGATCGCTGTCCTTGCTGCGGCGGCGGTTGTCGAGGTGGTGAGAATGGAGATACGACTGGTCGACCCTGTGTTCGCGGCGCTACAGTGGTTCGGGTGTTCCGCATCGGCTCCAATTCCGCACCACTTGCTGCTTGCTGAGGTATGGCATGCGCTGGTATAGGCCTGCGCAATGAGCTTCCACCCGCTTGCGATCCGTCGAACGGTTGCTGCTGAATACCGACTGCATGTTCTAGGTGCGCTAGCTCTGGAAACTCCGGTATGACCAGCGCAGACTCAGTGGCACTAGACGACGTAAGACTGCTCGTGCTCGTCCGAGCCGTCTGGTGCCCAAAATTTGGATTGGCTAGACTGCTACCAGGATGTGGGGAGCCGGCGAGCGGAGACAAGTTACGTTGTTGGGATGGGCCGCTCATACGGGAAGGAGAGGCGTTGAAGCGTGCACTGCGAGCATCTCCACCGCTTATGACACGAGAAGAAGATGGGGAGCTCGCATAGTTGGTCAATTTGTCAAATTCTGCCGAAGTCATCAGTCGGATCTGGGGATGTCTTTGCATGCTTGGAGGCTCAACGGTGGAGTGTCTAGGCGCTGGTGTACGGCTTCGACGTCCAGAATCAGACTTGGCAGGAGGAGAGTACGAGCGGACCGCTTCGGCGGGCAATATAGCTGTGTATGTGGTCCGGAGAGCCCGGCGTCAATTAGTTCGGAGGTGTGCGTCCTGGAACAGGCCTGGCAGATACTTACAAGGGCTGAGACCGTAGTCCTTCATATACGATCGAATAGACTCTTCCGTGTCACCTGCAACGAGTTCAAAGAGGAAAGGGCTAAGCTTGTATACGCTGTGTTTGAGCAAACCACGCCACATCAGCGTATTTTTATGGTCCTGAAGGGGAGACTGTCCTTATCTGAGGATTTTCAAAACAACTCACGCTATAGCAAGCCGTCTTAAAGTCTCATTGGGCGCAAACAAGTGCAGCCTATGTAACGGAGGTGTGCGGTTCTCCAACCTGCGTTGCCGACCGGCGTGAGAGTCATTCCAATGATTTACGAAAGCATGCAACATGGCAAGGACATCGATGTCCCTTGGTGGGTGGTCTGGCTCATGGGGAGGAGGCTCGAATGAATGTCTACAGCCAGGGCAATCCACGCTAAGGGCAACATGACCATCAGTAAGCAACGAATGCAAAGCTGTGCGTAGATATTGCTGGACGTACTGGTGCCAAGATCGGCTGGTCAGCCGAAAAGTTGTCATACTCACTCGAGGTTCTGGCGACGACGATCGACTTCCTAGAGCTAACGCAATGTTTTCTGTCAGAGAAGGAAATTCTTTCGTATTGCGTGTTGACGAAGGAGGTCGACTCGAGGTGCTACGACTATGATAGGACTCGACGTGCGCTTGCATTGGCTCTGAGGTCTGCTGAGGCATAGTAGGACAAGGTTCGGCGGGAGGAATGGGCGTGGAACGATGGCCAGGGGCACTCCTGCCATGGTGTGACGAGACGCGCCAAGTGTGCCGATCCAACATGTGCCTCTCTAGACATGCAGCTGCCTCTTCTGGACTCGTCTGCACGTAGGGCAGGTGATACCTAGTGCAGCCATTGACCATGCACCTGTTGTCCGAGGAGGCGGTATAGCAGGTCAGCAATCTCGCCTTTGCATGATAATCTTGAGCGTGCTGTGCAGGCTTACAGCGACGAGAGGAACTTGAAGTGTCTGTCACCTGAGAAGTCATATGGCATCAATGCGTGAGAGGATGGTCTGATCAGGTAATCGAAGACCCGCATGAGTGCTGTTCCAGTGCTTGACAAATTCGTCGCCCCATGGCTCGACGCGTGGATTGAATGTGTAGCTACAAATGCTGCACTCTCTGCGACTGCGAGAGCAAAAAGCGAGAGAGTGAGCATTGCAGGCGTGAAAGGCACCATAGCATTGTACACTCACGCAGTTGACCAGAACACTTGATCAGCGTCGCCGCGACTGGATCTGCTCTTGCCTCTACCGTGTGCCATCTCGTCAGAGGGATACGATATCAGAGAGCTCAGCTTGGACGACACTGGGTAAGCTATCGTCGGCCCAATTGGACCCCGATAACCGACAGCGCGCCTGACCAAAGCTACCAGAGTGGACGTGAGCCAAGAGATATTCAAATCTGGCGTCCTGCAAGCTGCTCTGCGCGCAATGCAGACTGCCTGTAGTCGGACGAGCGCACAGCCGCAACTGGCCATGGGCCAGTGGCGAAAAGAGATTGCACAACGCGAGTGCAGAGGGCGGCCAAGATGTGTTTATTTGAGAGTCACGGTGTGCATGCCAGTGTCAGTAACCTGCTGTCGTCGACGCCCTTGATCGTCTCTGCAAGCGGCGTCACCAGAAAGCCGTCATCGAAGTGGACAGCGAGAACTATGGCGCAGGCGAGCAGCGGCGTGGGAGGTGGTGGAGACCGCGCTGGAGGGGCGATGGAGACGTCGATACTGCAGAGCAAAGCACCTGCTTGGCCTGCCGCTGCCGGGTGTCGTTGTCATCCGATGCCAGTGAGCAGAAGATAGAGAGGCGCGCCATCAGCTCGAAGGGAGCTCTGCACTTGTTGCAAGAAGCACTGCACACACTGACAACGTGGATGCGCCTTCAACATGTGCGCACTGCCATCACACCCGAGCAGTGTCAACTGCTCCTTTCGCGCTGGTGATCTGCCGACGTCCCGTCACTGCGACGCAGGCCGTCGTGCAGGAGCGCCACGGCGAGCACTACACTTGCAAGTGCAGCAATCATACGCGTCTCTGTCCCTCTGCAGTAATTCCACTCTCCCAGCTACATCTTCACAGCCGAAAGCAAAGGCCCGAGATTGGAGAGCATGCCCCAGGGAGCAGCGATGATGTTGAGACGTGACAAGTTACCCATATGGCAATAGCAACAGCCTGATCATGATGAATATCTACCATGCATCGCATCCCTGGGATTCCTTGCCAGCGTCGTAACATAGCCTCAGTGAGAGCTCCGGCTGCGAGAACGCGGCCGCCGCGCCTGGTTCTCCTGTCCCTCTTGAGGGCCGAACAGTGAGGACGTGCGGGAACGACGTCCGGAATCAGACTCAGGCCGAGGCGAGCGCTCGCGAATCACTTCTTTAGGCAATGTGACTGTCATCAGACGCAAAGTCCAGGATCAATTGACTCCGCCGTAGACTGCTTCCAAAAAAAGGCATTGAGACTCACACACAGAGTAGCCAATACATTGGGCCCAAGCGCTAATATCCTTGTTCTCGTCGATCGCAATGAGTTGACAGAGGACACTGTCCGTACTATGAGTCGCGCGTGCGAAGTGACAACATGTCAGTAGCCGTCTCACAAGAGGCTATATTCGCCTGCAGATCACAATGCGACCCACATCATGACGAGCCATCTCAGGCGCCGAGAGTGCGCTGTAAGAGACAGCCCTTGCAACGATAACGGGCGAGGTACATTGCGACCAGCATGGAGCATATTCCAGTGCTCAACGAATGCATGTACGCTTGCGAGGACATCCAATCTGGCTGGCTGAGCGTCTGCTGAATTTGTACCAGCCTCGAAAGGAACGTTGCAAGCGGGACATGATATGCTAGCAACCACATCGGCATCAGTGTCCTTAGTCGTCACAGCGACAAGTGTAGAAATTGGGGGCCGCACCGCTGCCATGGTTCATCGTACCATCTAATAAAGGTCGTATCGATCTGAGGATCCGAACGGCCAGACGTGGTACTCGCAGCCGACCGGGCTCGTCGGGTCTTCGGGAGAGGAAGAACGGTGATGGGTGTGGGAGATGCTACCCCGCCAGAGGCATTGCTAGCACGAGAAGTCGAAATGTGGGCGGATTGTGGCACTGAGGTCTGACGAGGCCTTGGAGACCGAGTGCTGGGAAGAGACGTAGAGTCTGTGGGTGACGCAGGTCGACCAGAGGCGTGGCTCCCGTGGTAGGTCGAAACACGCGCGTGCTTTGGCTGCGGCGTCTGCTGAGGTGCCGTGCCGGTTGCTGCAGAGGGAGAGGCTCTTGCCATTGCAGTAAAGGCTGAGCCACCACCGTTGTTACGACTTCTTGAGCGTGCCGCCTGAGAGGCAGAAGTAATAGGCTGTCCAGTAGGCGACCATGTGTGCCGGTAGGTCAAGTGCTGTGTCAAGCATTCATTCGCTTCTTCCAAACTCGGTTGAACATACGGTAGATGAAATCTGTGGCAGCCTTTGACCATGCATCTGTAACCCACGAGTAAGCACACATCAAGTCAGTGGATCTAGACTTTACCGATCTTTCCAGGGCAATCGCATAGGCTTACAGCGGAGAGAGGTATTGGTAGTAGCGGTCGTTCGGCAGGAGCTCGTACGGAATGCTCTTTTGAAAGCGCAAGTGCTTCTTAGATCTGGACAGTGGTCGACCGGCATGTCGAGAGTTCCAGTGCCTGACAAACTCTTCGCCCCACGGCTCGACGTATGGATTGAATGTGCTTCCACAGAGGCTGCAATTTGTGCGGCTAGAGGTCATGAAGGCAAGACACTGAGCTTTGCGCCAACGGTACCACAGCAGCGACTACTCACGCAGTTGACCAGAACACCAGATAAGCGTCGCCTCGACTGGGCTTGCCTTTGCCTGCCGACATGCTGGGTTTTGACGGACGCTGTCGATAGTTGGCCTGCAGCGTCCGTGAGCTATCAATGACGAGGCCGCAGCGCTGGGGAGGCAGCAGAGCGGATCAGCAGACGCTTCTGCGATGCACAAGAGCCAAGGGGTGGCCAAGGCCCCCCGTCCTGTTGCTTGCTCTGCGTTGCATGGTCAGACTTGCTTCGTTCAACGTCAGCATAGCCGCAGCTGTCAGTCAGAGGCGAAAAGGGATTGCGCGACGCGAGTTGCTCGTGCTGAGGCGAGTAGGATGTGCGATGGTCCTTTGGGTACCCTCTGCGTCTCCATCATCAGCCAGCTTCAGCATTCCGCTTGATTCAGCTCCAATCCTCGCCGGTCCACCAGGAGCACGACACCGAGGCCAGCGCGGATGAGCACCGCCGTTGATGACGAGGCCAGACGATGCGGGCGGCGGTGAGGAGCTGCCTGGCCTGCCTGGTGGCCCTCTAGGCAGCAGTCGGCAGCAGGCGAAGAGGGCGCCGCCCAGCTCGAGCGGGACGCGGTGGGAGCGCGACCGCCGCTGGGGGATTGTCGTCGACGCGGGCTCCTCGGGCAGCCGCCTGCAGGTCTACAGCTGGCTCGCGCACGATGCTGCGCGCTCGCTGCGCCTCGCTGGGGGCCACTCGACGGCAGTCCTGCCAAAGGTCGAAAAGGGCGTCGAAGAGGGCGACGGCTGGACGCTCAAGGTGGAGCCTGGTGTGTCGCGTGTTTCCTGACCGTGCAGTGCACCTGAATGGATGCTCAAGCTGCTGCTGCTTTCGTTGCGTGCAGGCCTGTCCTCCTTCGCAGACAACCCAGACGGCGTGGAAAGCTACCTCGAGCCGCTCTTTGCGCACGCCAGGTCAATAATACCGCCCTCGCAGCTCGCAGACACGCCCGTGTACGTGCTCGCGACTGCTGGGATGCGCCTCGTCCCCGAGCAAAAGAGCGACGCCGTCCTCTCAAGGGCCTGCGCCTACATCGAGCAAAAGACACCCTTCCGGATACGAGACTGCGAGGAGCAGGTGCGCATCATCTCGGGCGAAGAAGAGGGAATCTACGGCTGGGTCGCCATCAACTACCTCATGGACGGCTTCGACGCCCACGGACTCGCCGATAAAGGACAGGGTCGCCACTCTAGCACATACGGCTTCCTCGACATGGGCGGAGCTTCAACGCAGATTGCCTTTGAGCCCTCGACCGAGGCCAGACACGAGCACGCAGACAACCTCCTCAGCGTCAACCTGCGCTTGCTCGACGGCATGGACGTCCATCACCCAGTCTTTGTCACCACCTGGCTCGGCTACGGCACAAACCAGGCACGTGAGCGCTATGTCGATGCAATGGTCGCAGAGTACAAGCGCAAGAACGGCCCAGAGCTCGCCTCTTCTCTTACCAACGCCGCAGACGATGAGAGCATGCTCGAGACTGTCCCAGATCCTTGTCTCCCAAAAGACCTCGTCCTCCGAGAAGCTCGGCACAGAGGCTACGCTTTCCAAGGCACTGGTGACTTTCGTTCATGCATGCAGCACGCCGCGCCGCTGCTCAACAGCGATCAAGACTGCAAAGACGAGCCCTGCTTGATGGGCGTCCACGTGCCGCCCATCGACTTCAAAGTCAATCATTTTATAGGCATCTCGGAATACTGGTACTCTACGCAAGACATTTGGTCCCTCGGCGGAGTGTACGACTTTCCGACGTTCGAGCGTAGTGCTTTGGACTATTGCTCGCAAGGGTGGCAGAGCATCATCGATGATCATAAAGAAGGAGGATCGCGCTGCCGGACGGGGCAGAAAGCGCCAGATTTGCATCGGCTAGAGATGCAATGTTTCAAGGCAGCTTGGATCGTCGACGTCTTGCACGACGGCATCGGTGTGCCCCGGCTGACCCTCGACAGCGGTGGAGAGGGCGGCAGGTCCAATGGCACAGAAGATGCGCTCATCAAGGCTGGCGAAAAAGGGTTTGCAGAGCACCCGCCCAGCTTTCAGAGCGTAGATCAGATCAACAACGTCGCTGTCAGCTGGACGCTCGGCCGGATGGTTCTCGAAGTCACAGATAGCATTCCAAAATCGGCAAATTCGCCTTCACATGATCACGATGACGATGCTGGAACACCAGTCTTTGAGTGGAAGACGGGCCACAAAAGCTCCTCTTGGCGACACAGACTGGGAAGCTATTACGGTGCTGCACAAACGCACAGCAGTCTTGTAGGTTTGCTAGGCGTTATCATGCTTGCTTTAGCGATCTGGTATTGCTCGCGGTCTTCGAAACGTCCGCGAAGCTGGTTCAGCCTTGGATCAGCGAGGCCGCAGCGAGACGACTATGGCCTCGTATCGATGGAAGAAGGTGGGCCAGTTCCAGATCCTGGCAGCCCAACTTCCCCTCGGAAAGTGTCCTCGACTGTGTCGCGTGCTCTCCTGCCTCTCAGAGTGCTCGCCTCGCGCATTGCGCCATTCTCAAGCCATCGTTCATCCTCCAAACCGGTCATTCCTCTCACGCGGCCGACGAATAGTAGTCTACGCATGAAGCCGGGGCTGTCGACAAACAAGCTTCGTCATTCTGCATCCTCACCGAATCTTTCCAAAAGCATGCATTCCCAACAGCAGCAGCAAAATTCCTCGATTCCTGCTTCCACTCGACTTCCCTATTCTACGTCTGCATCACCCGCAAACTCGAGCATGCACGTTGATATGCCTCAGCGGTCTGGCAGCGGCCTGGCGGATTTTGCAAATTCGGCGCCTTTTACTCCACCTGCACGGTCCACTTCTCCCGGCTGGGCTTTACGCATGACGCCCGGTACCGCCGCCGCCGCAGCAAATGGCCTACCTCGCTCGTCGTCTGCTAGAGTCCTGCACCGAACCAACACTTCAGCCAGCGACTCTGACGGCTACCTTTCCGTCCCCGTCGGTGTCAGCTCGACTGCACCCCAGGTCGGGGCTGGGACAGCTTGGGATCCCTCAACCACAAGTAACGCCGGCACTGAGATGCTATTCATGACCGGCTCTTCGCCGACACGGAGCAGGACGCCAGAGGAGGAAAGACCGGCTTTTCGGTCACGCCAATCGAGTTACACCAATCTGAGCAGTCTTGCGCGGAACCGAGGAGGACATTCGAGACAAGTCTCGACAGACGTGCATTGAGTCGCTTCTAATCTAAATTGCAGAGATATATTATAAATAAATGAAGTAACGGACACCGTATGTCGCAGTGTGGTCTAGCTTGTGCTTTACGTGTCGTATAAATCCGACCAGTGCCAAAGTCGAGGATGATCTTTGTGACCTTGCTTGACTTTTCTTGCCATTCCTCGAAAGACACAATTGACTTGTGCAGTGTCTTGGGCTTGCGTGTCTCCTTCCATCAAGAGGTGTGTAGGCTCCACAAGACCGTGCCAGTCGATCATGCACGATGCGCAAGGCAAGGCAAGGACAGTCGAGACGTGGCACTCTACCATGTTATAGCATGCGAGGCTCCCAGACTGCTTGCGACGAGTGCCAGTGCCAGTGCCAGTGCCAGTGCCAGTGCCAGCGTCATCGTCAGTGGTGGAGGCGTCAGCAGCAGACCCGATGACCTCGAGCTGCAGACCTGAGGGATGGCATGGGCCATTCCAATGGGGTCGCTTGGACTCTCGACTTCACGTCAGGACGTCGCCTCACCGCGCTCACCTCACCACTCATCCATCCACTGACTGGCTAGTGTATGTACAGTACTGTACTTCCACCGCCTGGCCTCCAGGCTGTCCGTACCACATCTGTTCTGCGTTTCCCAAGATGCCTCGCCCAGGCAAAGTAGGCCTTTGACCTGCTTTGCAGGCCACAAGCAGCTTCCTGGCAAAGGCTCCAAAAATCACTGGCAAGTCCGCAGCAAAGAGAACAAATGACGAGTGCTGCCATTGCGTAGTATGATATTTACAAAGCCCAGAGAGACCAGCTGGTCAATCCGAGACCCGCTTCGGAAGCAAATTCTCTGAAACAGAATATCGGTCCTGAAAGCATCAGAGAAACAAGCGCTCGGCAGGGTTCAGTTCAGTCCACCCCCACAAAAAGTGCAGGCACCAGCGTCTGGAGCCAGGCATATCACAGCTCCTGTGGTATGTACCTGCCCTTGACGCGACTCGAAAGGCGGTGGCGACATGCCACAATAGTCACAGACGAGACACCGACAGCTGCCGGCCTGTGCTGAGGCGGCAAATGCAATTACACTCCTGACAGGATTGGGCAGATTCTCCTCTTGGTCTTCCACTGACACGCTCTTTTGCACTTCTAACCCCCCCCCCCCCCATGGTCGCCACAGGCAGGTGCGGGTGGACAGGACCACGAGGATGCACATGGACGGGCCTCGTCTATCTCCCCCTCCTCCTCCTTTGGACGAGCGGGCTATCTGCACAGGCGCAGAGCATCAACTGCAAAGGCGGCACAGTCTCCATCGTCGCACACGCAGACGATGACCTCCTCTTCCAGGCACCCTACATCTTTGGACCCCTCAAGGCAGACTGCCTCTTGACCGTCTTTGTCACCGCAGGCGACGCTGGCAATGGCATGGGCTATGCAAGAGACCGCGAAAGCGGCAACGAAGCTGCCAAAGCCGCCTATTTGAATGTCTCGAATACCTGGAGTGAGTGGCGGCTGTCCTTCCCCACGTCAAGTAGTAAGCTTGCGCTGAGCCTGTTGCGTCTTTGTTTCTCCATTCCTGCAACTCCCAGCTACGTCCAGCATCACTCTGGGCGGCCATGCAGTCGTCCTCCGAACCCTCAGCGGCGAGACGGGAATCCAGAACATCTATATGCGCTTGCCTGATGGAAATGTGGATGGTTCAGGGTTCTCAAACACAGGCTACCCATCCCTCATCAATCTCTACCTTGGCTACATCGCCTCACTTACCGCCATCGACGGCACAGGCACTTACACTCTGAGCAACCTCAAATCTGCCCTCAGTCAGGTCCTTGGCATGGCAAGTCCTGCAAATACAATCACAACAGACTTTCTCAGCGACTATGGCTCGGGAGATCACACAGACCACCTCACTGTTGCTCGCATCGTCGCCGAGATCACGGGAACAGCAGCACCGGGCTCTTCGTTGATTGGCTTCATGGGTTATCCAGTCTGTACGTAGCTGGACCTTTGCTTGCGCCATGGAATCGCAGTGCAATCGCTGAATCCAGTCACTCGCTGTTTCCGGACTACTACAGCCGGTTTCCCCGCAACTGGCAACACCTCTGATGCCGACTATCAAGCCAAAGAAGACATGTTTTTCCAGTACACGCCGTACGACTATCTGGAATGCCAGAGCTATGCAAACTGCGCTCAGACTGGTCGTCCCGAGACATCCTGGCTGTATCGGCAGTACGAGGTTAGCGCCCAGACTGCGCAACGGTACAACACCACCACAGCGCCCACATATGTAGCTGCAAACGACATTGCCTTGCTGGGCACGGCATCTGCGACCTCTTTCGCAACCGGACAACCGCCCTCTGGTGCTAATGATGGCATCATCGGCGGCTACCTGGCAGACGGGACAGGCAACGATGCGGACGAATGGTCCAGCAATAGGCAAGGTCAAGGCGCTTGGTGGAGAGTCGACTGGGATTTTCCGGTGGCGGTTGAGACGATTGTCTTGTACGATCGTCCGAATCTAGATGTACGTCGAGAGGCTTTCTCCTCCCACCCTGCCGGAGGTCGATGCCATTTGAATCAACGCTGAGCCATGCATGCTTTTCCAGGATCAAATCACCTCTGGATCAGTGGTGCTTGGCGACGGAGAGGCACTGTCGTTTGGATACCTCCCTAACGGTGGCGGTGGGTACGCCATCCCAATTGGTAACGTGTCGACCACTTCAGTCTACGTGCGAGTCGGCTCGGTTGGCTATCGAACTGCAAATGTTGGACTCTCCGAGGTTGCCGTCATCGGGAGGGTTCTTTCGAATACCACCACTCCGGGCGATGGTTCCAATTCGACCACACCAGGATCTGGTGGATCACCAGGCACTTCGTTCGCTTGGGCCAATGACATTGCGCTTTTCGCACTGGCATCGGCTAGCTCTTCCGCGCCGGACCAGGGTCCGGCAAAGGCCATTGATGCACAATTAGGTGGATACACACCCGACGAGGGTGACTATACGCAAGAATGGTCAAGCAACGGTGAAGGTGTTGGTGCTTGGCTGCAGCTCAGCTGGCCAAATCCCATCATCATCAACTCTATACTCGCTTATGATAGGCCAAATGTTGATGTACGGCCGATGATTTTGAGCTCGGGAATATGTCGCTCGTGGCGAACAAAGCTGATTCCATGACACTACCTCGCTCTCCAGGATCAAATCACGAGTGCAGTGATTACATTCACCGACGGCTCTACTGTCAACGTAGGCGCACTTGTTCAAGACGGTTCTGCAACCGCAGTCTCCCTTCCTAGCCAGATCACGACCACGACGCTTCGCTTCACCATTACTGGTGTTTCTTCTTCCACAAAGAATGTTGGACTACGCGAGCTTGTCGTTCTAGGAGCTTATGCCAGGTTAGCTGATCCACTGAATTATCCATTATCTCTAAAAATCTAATGCAGCTTAAACAGTTCTTCTAGCAACGAGACCAGCAGTGGTAATTCATCCACTACGACGCCGCCGCCGGTCACTTCGTGGAGCAATGATCTGGCTCTCGGCGCCACCGCATCCGCTAGTTCTTTCGCTTCGGGGCAGCCGCCAAGCGCAGCCATCGATTCCGTGGTGGGCGGCTATCTGCCAAGCGGTGGAGATGCATCAAAGGAGTGGTCTTCCAATGGCCAGGGTGCCGGAGCTTGGCTTCAGCTGGACTGGCCGCAGTCCACACAAGTCAGCTCGGTCGTGCTATACGATCGCGTCAACACCGATGTAAGCCGCGACTTTTACTACCTTGATTGCTTCTAGACCGAGGTTGACGTATGATTTCGATCCTTCAAGGACCAAATTTTGAGCGGTACACTGGATCTCAGCGACGGTTCAAGCTTCGGCGTTGGACAATTAGACAACGGTGGGGTAGGGCTGAGCGTGAACCTCGGTAATCACACGATTACAAGACTGCGCTTCACTGTAAATTCGGTCAGCTCTACCACGCGGAATGTTGGACTGGCAGAGATTGCCGTCTTTGGTTCTAGCCTGACTACCCCGAGCAACAGCACCAATTCTACTGGAACTCCCATAGGAGGAGGTTCGGGCACCAATGACACTACACCAAGTGGCGGTACTACTGGACCGTTCTACAACGATATAGCTCTCCAAGCTTCGGCAACGGCAAGCTCTTCAGGTGACGGACAGGGTGCTGACAAGGCTATCGATGGCGCTCTCGGTGGCTACACAGAGTCAGGCGGTAATTATCAGCAGGAGTGGGCCTCGAATGGCCAGAGACAGGGTGCTTGGTTGCAGCTCTCCTGGCCATCTGCCGTCTCCATTACTGGCATCTCAGCTGCGGATCGGCCAAATCCAAATGTGGGTCTGCTTTAGGCCATCGCTGGAACTGCTAACTGATCATCGTCACCATATTAGGATCAAATACTTGGAGCTACAATCACCTTCAGCGAAGGCGAGACACTCAGTGTCGGCGCTCTTGCGAATGATGGATCTTTGACGAATGTTCCGATGCCTGGCAACATTGCGGCAAGATCGCTGCGATTCACGATCGATAGTGTTTCCGGAAGCACGCTGAATGCTGGTTTGAGCGAACTGGTCGTCTATGGCAGTTTCGTATCAAATGATACTCTGTAAGCACGTTTCCCATCTTTAAGCGTTTTCTGCGAAAGGCTGAGCCGTGTGGCAACCGGATATCTAGTATCAATGCCACCGCGGCTGTCAATTCCACGACCGTCATCGCGACTACAACTGTCAATAGCACCGCAGTCCAGACAATTGATATCACCGGCACGATGACTACCGTCTTGGGAGCCAACGCAATGGCTACATCGTTAGCAAATAGTACAACAGCATCTGCAAGTCCGACGGCGTCAAATACCACCACCACTATGCTAAACACGACCACGAGTCTGCCTACTGGCACGGCGTTGAATACGACCACCACCCTGCTCAATAACACCACAATTGTGCCGACAGGCACACTCAATGCCACTATCCTGCCGAGCAACACTACGATGGTCAGCGGCACGGCTACAATATCAACTACTGCTACAGGAAATGCAACAGACCTGAACACGACTACGCTTGTCACCACATTGGGGACAATTACAAATACATCCTCCGCTTTGCCAACAAATTCGCCCTCGGATGGCGATTCGAGCACCCTACCTGCGTCAAGCAATACAACAGCAAGCACCTCCTTACCCTCTAGCAGTACCAATATCAGTATAGCAAGCACGAGCACACCAGCTTCAACTTCCTTCTCAATGACTTCGGGAACTCTTGCATCACAAACTTTGGCCAATTCGAGCACAGCGTCTGCTATGAACGCAACAAACACTATTAGCGTCTCGGTCATGAACACAGCATCGTCTGCGTCTACAAATACTAGCACATCAAGCGGTTCGACCAGCAGCACATCACCGGCATCAAATGCATCGTCCTCGCTGCTCCCTTCGTCTACCTCGTCGACAACTTCTGCTTCTTCTTCTTCTTCGTCAGCGTCTTCGTCGTCTCCTTTGTCCTCTTCGTCAACCTCGACCTCCAGCACTTCTACTTCCACTACCACGACCAGCTCGACATCCAGGACTACTACTACGACGACGACGACGACGACGCCTCCGACTACGTCTCGGACAAGCTCTACTACGAGCTCGACATCGACATCGACAACCAGCTCAGGTCCAGCGCCTACAGTCAATATTGCCCAGCTTGGCCGCGCGACCGCCTCTTCTAGCGGAAATGGCACGCTGGCGTCCGCTGCAATCGATGGGTCTTTGTCCTCAGGCTGGTTAGCCGGCTCAGCAGGAGGGTTGAATTCCTGTAAGCTTCCCTTCTTTGCGTCCTGCAGACATCCTGGCTGACCCTTCTGGCTGGTGCCATCTCCCAGGGATCCAAATAAGCCTGAGCGAGACATATCCAGTCAAGTCAGTTCGCCTGTATGATCTACAAGGGACATCGTCTGGTATCCTTGGCGGCCGTCTGTCCTTTTCCGACGGTTCCAGCGTACTTGTCGGCGCTATAAGCCGGAGCGGCACAACAGTCAGGTTGAGTGGATCAGGCAAGGTCACTTCGTCGATCCGCTTCACAGTGATCTCCGCTACGAGACCGTACAATATAGGTCTTGCAGAGATACAGGCATACAATGGCAGTCCGCCATAGCCGCAAAGACGTCGGGTCCCTCGTCACGCTTTCCTATCATCAAAGCGCTCTCGCACAGTTCTTGGCCGCGCCCGGCGTCCGGCAACGCTCGCATGGAAGCAGTAGCCCCGCAAGCCGTCCGCATGGCCACCGCTCGCTTTATGGGCGCGTTAGCTCGACAGTGTCAAACGTCCGCGCGGGGGACGGACTTGAAAATCTCGTCCGAACGCAGAGCATGCACGGAAATTTATGACCGACTCCGGCGGCACGGACGAGCATGTCAGAAGAGTGAAGACAGGCTTTCCGGTCTCGTCAACCGACCTATACCAGTCATGGGACCTCTTAAAGCATCAAAAGCTCTAGACTCGTCTGCTGCAGTCCGATCTAGCTAAGCACTTGAGGTTGCTTGTCGCATAGATTTCACACGACGAGTGACCAGCCTCTGAGTGCCTTTGCATTAATGGTACAACCCCACCACGTCTGCCTTCAATGTGATATAGCTACAAAAGCACTGCACGTTTATCTTTCAGTCTTCGCGAAATGTGCGCTTGGTCTTGTTGGCTTATGTACAGGCTGTTCATCCAGTCCTCTGCCTACGACTCCCCCACAATTCCCTTAGCCGCATGATTGCTGGTTCCCATTCGTTACACTCGATGTCGGCGTGGCATTTGAAGCATCTTATCATAGCTCCACTGAAATGAGACGATTGCTCGGTCCTTGCGTGGACAAGATGGATGATCCCCTTCGTGGCGTGAGGGGTGCTTCCAAGTCCGTCTCCAGCTTCGGCCGCTTGTAGGCTACTTCGGGTCTCATAGCGCCCTCGACACCGCCCAGATAACCGACTTCGTCGCCTTTGCGGCGCCTGACAGTTCGTGAAAAGTTCTGTCAGCCAGATGTACGGAGTTGGTCTTTAGAGCGGTTTCACTGACTTCTGTCTGGCCATTGTCGAGCCATTGCTGCCATTCACGATCGCTTGGTCGACAAAAGCGTTGCAATCTTCAAAATTGTCCAGCAGCTCGTCTTTCACTTCCGGATCGCTGTCAGGCACAACCGAGCCAGTATCTACATTGGGCGAGGTTGCAGGTCCAGAAGAGACAGAGTCATACGACATGCTTGAGAAAGGCAATTCGTCGGGCTCGCTGCTGAGAAGCCAGTCGGGTGTTGCTCTCTTGAGCTTCGACTCTGCAGAATTCGGTGATTCGAGCTCATGATGAGGCGGTACGACGTATACAGTCCCGGATCGTTTTGGCGTGAGCTTGTGTATCTCCGAGCGCAATTTCTGAAAGCGCGCAGGCATGGCGTAGGAGTGCTGAAGCAGATCAGAAGGTGGGCGTTTCTGAACAGTCGGAGTTGAGCTAGGATGTGCAGGACCTTCGGGCGACGTTGGTATTCGGTCTGCATTCTCTTGTGGAGGAGGCGAGTAGCCTGTGAGACGCGCTGAAAGACTCGCGCTCTTGCGTGACGAAGACGATCTAATTACTTGATGGTCGGCTCTGTGGCTACAAACTAACTCCGGACACGCTGAGTGGCAGCGGATTGACAATTTAGAAGAAGTCGGGATATTCGGACTTGGAAGGTCGGCAGAGGCGACACTCGCTGTTGATGGTGAAGCAAGAGCGGGGCGGGCCGGAAGTTTGAATTTCTGAGTGGCTATGACGACTTGCTCGTTGACAGATCTAGAGGTCGAGGATGCACGTCTAGCCTGCGGAGAATCCGTTCGTCTAGGAGGTTGTTGAACCGAATCTGGATTTGGCGACTTTGAGGACCGCCGTGCATTCGACGCGCCACGACGAGGATTGCTTGGAGAAAGGGAGTCTGCAGTGACTGACTGCGAAAGAGGAGAATTTCGTTTGTTGCTCCCGCTCCCACTACCGCCACTGGAAAGCGTGCTACCAGTACGGAGACGAAAAGGCGCCATGCGGGCTAGGTAGCCTGCCCGAAGAGAAGCTTGGATCCATGCTGCGTCGAGGACCGGTATGCCGATGTCAGGGAGTCTAGAGAAGAAAAGCGCGGTGAGGTCAGGAGAGGCCGAGGATGATTGCAAGCGTGACAGCGCTTTCAGCCCACCTGTCCAGCAAAGGATCTGCTGGCCTGGAGAAGATGATATCCACTCTTTGGCCGTGTTTCTCGACTAGTGCCCGGGTTGCAAGTTTGCCTCGGTGGTAGGCTGGATGGCAGTGGCGGGAGACAGAGACCAGGTCAGCGAAGAGCCAGAGCAGCACAAGCAGATCACGCAGAGAGCGTACTCCATGTATAGGCTGCAGTTGCGTGGGTGGATCTGCCAGGGAACCAGGCGACGAGTCCTTCAAACGCGTTTGTGCGTGTCCCGAGGGTGTTATCAGGCGCGTGAGCGGCGGCGGCGGTCGCGGTCACAGCAGCGTGTGCCGCTGGGACGGCGTGGTCAGGCATGTCAGCTGGCTGTTGGGACTGTTGTGCATGGCCGTGTGCGTGCTGCTGCTGTCGTTGTAGTGGTGTGTTGGAGCAGAGAAAAGAGGCGTCCACAGCGGAAGCCTGCAGCTTGACCGCCGACGCACTCGAGGCGCACCACAGCATGTGGGAAGAGGCGTATCTCAAGCACGAGAGTGTGCGTGGTGCTCGCTCTCTGCGCCGTCTTAGCCGCTCACGCTGCTTTCTCGCTCCCTGCAGGCCGTCCGCGTCTTTTCGCTGGATGACGCTCTCGACTCGGACAGTGCGACAGACAACTGGAAACGCTAGACATTACAACCGCTTACTAACGTACATGTTCTTCCTCTAGACGATGCTGACGACGCCATGGACCTCGACGAGCAAGACGGGCTCCCGGCGGTCCCACTGTGCGGCGACACGGAAGCCCTAGCAGCAATTCGCGAAGAGACCTTCAGGACCGCCTGGAAGGCATGCCAACATGATATTACTGTGCGAGGGCGGCTTGTCCCACTCCTGTTGATGATACAGCCTTACTTTGAGTGTCCACCAGTCCGTCCTGCGAGGCTTGTACGACGAAACAGTCACGCAAATACACAAGTTTGTGCAGAACGCGCCGGTCCGACCTGTGCTCGGCCAGAAGGCCCTGACAACAGGCGCAATTCTCGGTGAGGAGTGCCCAGTCACCTTTCTAGGATGTTTGACTGATGCACGGAATACGCAGGCGCCAACCAGACGCTCTCCACAGCAGTCGCTACAGCTCTCAGACAACCCATTCCAGAGATTCAAGTCGGCCAAGCTGGGCCTTCTTCGCAGCCGGCTGGCTCGTCAACCGTCTTGGTAGCGCGCATATCCAGCAGAGAAAGCGTCAATAAGCGGACTGCGCTGCGCAGCTTGGTACAGGCGGTTATAGCAGCCGGATCCGAGCTCAATGACCGCGAAGAGGCTACGTTGGTGGGCAGTGTTTGACACTGAACCCTTTTCAGTATAGCGTTCTGACTTACGAGCATGCCAGAAACGCCCTCCAGGCAAAAAGCTATCCACGGCTGCGAGTGATGACATCGAAGTCTTAATTAGCTGGTACCAGGCCAGATACGGCAAGCGGAGTAAGCTCATCCTACGCTCGCCTTCACCGTCTTGGATCTCAGACTATACAAAATTGCAGCACATCCACCTCGGGTAGTGATCTACTTCGAGGACTTTGAGTCTTTCGACTCGGCAGTACTCACAGACTTGCTTTACATTCTTAGGTGAGTCCTGGTGCTCACCCTCCGTCAGACAAAAGGCAAGATTGGGCTAAGACGAAAAGATCACAGCCAACGGTGTCATCAACTACCCATGGTCCTTCTCTTTGCAATTTCCACATCTATCGACGTCATTCACAATCTTCTTCCCCGGGCTACCTCTGAGCTCCTCCGCACAGCTACCTTCACCGTGGAACCTTCAATCGAGACTTTTCACAGCTTGATATTGGAAACTTTCATCAAGCGCAAACAAGTCTTGACGCCAAGCTCGCGCGTCTTTGCCTTCCTGCGGGACTCTTTCTTGGACCTCCACCAATCTATAGATGGCGTGATTGCCAAGCTGCATGTGGGTAGCGGCAAGTTTTTTCATCGGTGTCTGCTAAATCTTCAGATGCTGCCCTGCAGTACATGTATCTCGCCCACTTCTACGGAAACCCACTTTCTGTTCTGTGCGAGCCGATGGACGAAGAACTCGAGCCTGAAGATCAACTAGAACTCTTGGCTGGCATTTTCCCTTCCCTCCTGTCACTCACATCGTTTCAAAAGTCAATACACGAAAAGATCGACAAGATACCGCTTGCCAAAGACAAGAAGCGAGCACGCTCGGCGGCGTCGTATGCTCTCGAAGATGACGGGAAACTGCTTCATAGTGTGAACGTCTCACGGGCGGAACGGGATGCATATGCCGCTCGCTTGCCGGAGGCTTGGGCGCTCTTTGAAGTTTTGCAGTCAAGCTGGACCGAAGGACGCTCGTCTACCGAAACGCTCCTGACGGAATACTTTGCCGGCTCATTGACTCGAAGGGCTGAGACAGCGTGTAGAAACCTAAGGTACGTGAATTGCACCATTGCGTGTATGAACCCTATTATCGAACTGTCTTCAGAAATGCGCGAGACGATACATGCCTCTCTTTCCTGAACGCAGCAGTCAAGCACTTTGCTGAACAGAAGGCAAGCTGTCCGTGTTCTCTGTCCGAAAGAGTGTCCGAACTAGAAATTATCATCGAAACGGGTGCTCGGCAATCTGGTTTGACAAGGCTTGTCAATGGCAATATCCAGGGCAGCACAGCGCGGTCTGAAGGCGATCAGCGGTATACCGCATTCGTCTCGGACCTAGCTGATACGCTTGGGACGTACTTTGAGTGCGTCAGGCTTAGCGACGATGCTGCTCGATGAGGCTGATCATCTTTTGAGTGATACAGGACTAGCTTGTCCCCGTATACGCAGCTCACATACCACGAGATATGGTACCCGGACACGCACCGCGTCATGAGGAGTGTAGGTCTGCATACGAAATAAAGTTTGCATTGCATTGTATGACCTTTCTTGATGGCTTCTTTGTACAGGCCTTCCATCCACACGTCCTTGATCAGCTAGAAGCTACTCTGAAGACACCCTCAAGCCGACTCCCGCTGCATTTGCTAGACGATCCAGAAGATGTGCATAGACGAGAAGATCTCGACGTCTGCCTTGCGTACAAGCTGCTCGCCGAGGCTGGAAAGCTGGTAAATCTTGCAGACTGGCACGGCGCATTCGAAGTCGCTTTGGAAGATGAAGACAAGGAGGACCAAGCGCGGCGGCAGCGGCGGCGGGAGCCTTCTCCGAAGCGCAGGCGTAAAGGCAAAGGAGCGGATCCGTCATCAGGGTTTACCACGTTGCCTGGCGCCGAGGATAGCGACGATGACGAGGAGGGCGCGCGAATTCGGAGCCGAGAAGCACGCTTCTTGCTAGCGGCCGCAGATCTTGCCTATCTTGGCTTTGTGCAGCCTACGAAGCGGAAGGCAGAGCATGTAGCTCGGATCATCTTCTAAAAGCAGAGCCGTCTTGGATAGATTTTGAAAAGACAATTTCTGATCGTTCAAGGCGGAACTGGCGTGCTTGATGCAGCTTGATTTGATGATGCCGGTGAAGCACTCGTGGCTGCTTGCGCCCCTCCTCGGCCTCCTCGACCTGCGGATCCTCCTCGCTTGCCTCTTCCAGCTGGACCCGCACCTCGTCCTCGCCCTCTGCCTCCCGTCTGGCCGTCTTGCACGCTGAGAGCTGACATCTCAGCCGTAGGTGCCGACGATGGAGAAGCCACCACAGGTTTGGTTGCTCGGCTTTGGTTCTTGCCAGGTGCAGGCTTGGGCGTGGGCTTGGTTTGCATCTCTTTGGCGAATTGTCCAACGATGTCGTCAAAGGACGAAAGCATAGGCGGCGGCTTGGAGGCACCTTGCGGCGTCGAAGGCTTTGCAGCAGCTGGTACTGTACCATTTCCTTGTGGCCGTGCTGCGGCGGCGGATGACCTCTGTGCTGGATCTGGCTTTGGCTTCTCGGCAGGTCCACCAGCAGGTGTGCGTGGTGGTGCGAGAATCGTCATCTTGGGAGCAGCAGTAGACGCGGTAGCGGCCTGAGTCGGCTGCAAGGGAACAGCTTTTCCAGGCCCTTTTGCACCTTTCTGACCTGCTTTGGGTATTGTTCCTGCTGTACTTGCTCCAGGAGCAGTCACTGCAGCGGCCGGCCCAGCATTCTCGGGCTTCTTGCCCTTTTTGTCCAGCTTCGACTTCTTTCCAGCCTTTCCATCTTTGACTGGCGGTGTGCCAGCCGATGCAGTTTCTGCTCGAGGGTCTCCAGACGCAGCCGCCGCTCTCGCAGCAGCTCGTCTCGCTGACCTGCTCGACTTTTCCTTTTCTGGCGGGACACCGCCAGCTACAGAAGCAGCACCTTTGGTGGCAGCACCTGCTGATGTACCACCTGCTTTAGCTTCCTTCTTGGCTTTCTTGACATCCTTCTTCTTTTGCTTCTCTAGCATTGAGGCTTCTTTCTTTCGCCTGAGCTCATCGAGCAGGGGTGTGGATCTCTTGACCTTCTTGCCTCCGGCTATAAGAGAGTCTAGTGCATCAGAGAAAGGCAGACATTGTTTGCTGATGGCTTTACGTACGACCTGTGAGCCCCTCTGACGGCGCTTGTGGCTCTGGCTCGTCTGGCTCGTCGAGTCTGGCCACAAAGGCCTTGAAGTCGGCGTCTGTGGCGAGAAGATGTGATGGGGTCCATCAGCGCGAGCTCTGTCCATATCAGCGCTGTGTGTTATGATGTGGAATGTCCATTCACCATCGTCTATGGTCCCAGCAAGAGGATCTGGCCGTGGCTTCTTGGCGGGTATCTTTTGAAATGTCGCGTATTCGACGGACACTTGAAACTGCCGGCCTGGATGGGATGTGACATGCTTACAGATTCAGTATACATAGCAAGCATGTTGGACTGCATCACACACCCTTGCTATCACGGTATACGTGCCCGTTGAAGGCAGCTGCAAATGCGAGCACATGCTCGTGACGCTTGAAGTGGATGTAGGCGACCGAGCTGCGGCTGTCTTTGCTGGTGCTGCAGTGATGGATGCAGGCTATCAGCATACTACCATGCAGTCAGTCAGTCTATTAATCTCTGCCCACCCAGCTCTCTTTGCCCGTCCAGGCTTGTACTGTAGATTCGACGCTCATCAGCCAGGCCGGCCCCGTCTCTCTTGGACGGCGTCCATCACGACGGAACAGCGCGACGACAACGCACCAGCTTCCAGTCTGCGGTGCTCTCAGAGACCCACGCGGCCACGCTGTCCCAGAACACCTGCGCGGGCAGCTCTGGCGGGCACCTCCGCACGACGACCTTTGTGCGCTCGTCTGGCCGTGGCGGCTTGCTCGAGGCGGTTCCAGCAGGACCAGCGGACCCAGCAGCAGCAGCAGTAGCAGTAGCAGTAGCGGCACTGTTGCTGCCCTTGGACGTCCCAGTCCCCGTCCTGCTGCCCGGCGGAGGCATCCACGCGCGTCCGCTGGGCGTTCAATTGTGACGAGAGCAACGGGCGAACGGCATCCAGCGAGGACGAGGGCGAACCATTAGATTATTATCCTGGCTGCAGCGACATGGACTGCTGAAGACGTCTGGAACACGCTGATTGCCATCATGGACAGCGAAAACAACGAAACTGGCGACGGCCTCGCGGGCCTCAGCAGCCAGCTGCACCCCCGAAAGGCGGCCTACGCTGGCAGATCTGGCCGCGAGCTCAGCAAGTCTGCAGCCAAGCGACAGAGCGTGGTGACCCTTGGCAGCATTCGCGTAGGCTGCTCTCTCTCTGCGTATACGTAGTCTTCCGCTGTTCGCGGATCAGAGCTGACCCGTCTCTAATTGATGACAATGCAAATAGCACCTCCAGCATCAATACGCCAAAGGCGGACTCGCAGCTGCTAAAGCGTGAGCTACACCTCAGGCACTGTTTGAAGACACTACACTGAACCCATGTCAACATTGCTCTCCAGCCCACAGGCCGGCCTTCCACTTGCAATTCCAGGACAACGCGCGAGTGGCGAGCCCATCCTCGAGGAAGATTTGCCACCATCGTATGTGCTTGTTCTTCCGTCTTCCCCTGGAGAAGACGACTGATCCCACAGCCTGGCTGAGATAGTCACCGTTGTTCACGCAGCCCCTCACCCCCGCCCATACATGCTGAGAAGTCATTCGAGGTCGAAATCCCCTCACTTCGCCTACAGCGACAAGCGGTATTTCGCGAGCTCGCTGAAGTCTGCGAATTATGGGGGATCATCGAATTGGGCAAAGCTCTCTCTTCTCGTCGCGAGTCGAGCACTGCTTCTACGCTAGGAAATGCTGCCGAAGCCGGTGACACGTCTCGGGCATCAGTGACGCCCTCGCCTATGCCGTCTGAGGACCACAGCGACAATCTGATCCTGAACCTTCTCAACACGACGACGTGTGCGATTCGAACCGTCCAAAAGTACTTTACTTCCCTGCCACCCGAAAAATTGCCATTCTCAATCGCATCCACTTCGTCTGCGTTTTTGGATCCATCCGCTCGGCAAGTGGGGAATAGAGGCGTTCCCTCTTTAGGCGTCGTTACGGCGTCTAGACCTATACCACGTCATTCTCAAATCGGCATAGCGAGCACTAGCAAGCGAAGCGTTTCTTCGTCGACAATCAGGTCTGCTTCTGGTGCAGGTGTGTCACCACTAGCTGCAGCATCCTACGAGGATGACGGTTTGTTGCGCCTCCGCAAAACTAGTATCGCGGCTCTAGGAGCGCTCAAGCAGCTGGATGCGCAATACCGACTCCCACATACAGAAGAGCCCGACTCAACGGACGACCTTTATGAGAATATGCACGACCTCTCGCTCTCTTCTGCAGCTTCAACAACCAGCTCATCCGCTGTCACTTTTAATTTCGAAGACACGAGTGCGAGCGCGAGTGTATCTTCAGAGGCAAGCTCACAGCGCACAGACCGGACGCGTGGTCATCTGTATCGCGATGACGTGTCGCTGCGCGACTTGGCTGCGGAAGCGGAGATTGTCAGAGAATGGATGGGAGTCGTCGATGCGCTGCTTGCTGCGCCCAGCGCGGAAGAGGTAGCTACACCCCGGCTGAGAACCAAGTCGGGGAATCTGGACCCAAGCGAAGCGGGAGGGCTGCCTTCGTGGGCTAACGAAGAGAAATTTGCAAGCGGACCAATAGGTCAGTGATGCGTTTTTGATGCGTTTTTGGGCTTTGATGAAATCCACAGAACGCATACTGATATTTCTTTGGGACCGTTCTCAGGCTGTATAAACCAATGTATTCGGTCCCATCTCCCGCCAGACCTCCTCCAACACGCTGCTCCTGCAGACGCAAGCCGTGAAGACACTTTAAAAAGGCTCAGCGACGGGCAGCTCCTATGTACGGCCTACAACCTCGTCTTGCGGAAATCGCGACGCCCTTGGGGTTTTATTCCGCAAGCTAGCATTCACGATGTCATTTCGCTCACCCTGCAGCGGGAGAGAGAGGCGACGCAGCGAGTGCTTGACACGAGTGAAAGAGAAAGACCGGCACTTGATGCTTCTGCTACTGGTGTGGAGAGCTTAAAAGTTGCCAGCAGTCCGATGCGGCGGACGTCTAGCGAAGGATTGAGCCATGACGGCGCTTCTCCAAGCACGAGCGTCGGCGGCGGCGTCCCACCTTCCACGACATCTGGACAACGAGTCGGTCTCACCTTTCGCAGGCTGGAGAATCTGAGATTGTTCGTCGCGGCTGTCAAGTTGCGGTATCTGGTCCAGTTTCCCAGCTCGGAGACGGATATCAAGATTATTGCGAGGAAGGAGCCAGGGTGGGAGAGCTTGTTGGCGAGCATAGCGATGGCCTGGCTGGGTGCTGTGGCTGAGGAGAAGAGGGCGGAGGAGCTGGAGTCGGATTGAACGCACGCACGCCTCTCATTCCATTCTCTCACCCCCCTTCCTATAGCTACGGTTGATGAATTTCACGATTTTCTTTCGCACGGTCTTCTGCACGCCATCACTTCGAATCACCAGCATATTCACGACATGGTCAATGACGAGCAATGAAGCAGTGTTACGATGCAGCTGCCAATACAAGTCCAATCAGCATGATCTTTTCCGTGTACTTCTTGCTGTCGGCGTTTAGTCCAAGGGCGGAGAGATTGCCACCACTCTTCTCTGCAGCGGGGCTCTTGCGCTGAAGCACTGCTTGACCAGCCAACGACTCGAGGGAAAGCTAAGAGTGCAGTGCAGTGCAGTGCTGGTCTGGTCATCGCAGGACTGAGTGGGACAGGACCACTGGGCGACCCTCAGCCTCGTCCCAGCCATGTCCATGCCTGGCTCGTTTCACCGCGGCGAGCACGACGTCGAGATCGAGCTGGCCGTCACAGACGACGACGAGGAGCTGTACAGCGGCGACGAGGGGATCCCAGAGGGTGCGTGGATCTATACTAATGGTCTATTGCACTTGTTGTGGTTAGCTGACATCCACCCGCAGGCCTCGAGATGATTGCCGGCATGGACGATGACGGCGAGAGCGAGGACGACGACGAAGACGACGACGACTTTGACAGCGCAGAGGACGAGATTTCGACCGGTGATGATGACGACGACGACGACATCGACGCGGATCAAGACTTTGACGAGGACGGCAACTACATTGGCGACGACCCCGAACTCGCAGAGGCAGAGCGCCTTGCACGCGCAGCTGAGATCGCCGGAGACGAGGCAGACGATGAGAGCCCGACGGTGGTCCGGCAGGCTGATGAGGCATCTACACATCAAAGAGAGTACACGCTGGCGATTGACCGTGCGTCCTATCATGAACATCTGCATTCTTGCCAGATCCAGCTAATTATCCACACGCGCATATTCCGCCACCATTTTACACGCTCGCAAATGCTCGTTGCTCTTGCCATTGTTATAGCAAGCACAAGCCGCGTCTATCTCGTAGACAATGACGGAAACCACCAAGAACTCAATCCAGGCGGCAACGAAACATTCAGCGCGTCCGACACTGTCTCAATTCTCAGCCGCCTGCTTGGCAGACGTTCTCTGCGAAGCACCACCACAGCTGCAGGTGCAGCTCGACGAGCGCAAATTGCTGCCGCTGCCGCTGCTGCTGCGGACGATGACGACGAAGATGATGACGATGACAATGACGGACCCATGTTCAGATATGGCTATCGAGGGTCGCGCAGACATGCGAGGGGCTTATTCCCCCCGCCCACTGAACCGGTCGAAGAGGGTGTTGAGCTGGCGAGGAGGGGGCTCTTCGGACGGGTGGGTGCAGGTTTCATCGAATATAACCAAGCACGTCGTATTTGCTGACATTGGCCAATGTACTTAGCCCGGGGTGAAATACACGCCAAAGAGGACAACCCGCTTCGCGCCGTGTCGAGGGCACATCAACGACAGTCTGCGTAGACGAGAATACAGCACTCCTGCGCAAAGTAGCTCGTATAGGTACGACCTCGGTGATGCTGCAGTACCCAACACATCTGGCACAGAAGTCGCAAAGTACGACGCGAATATCTACTGCGGGCAATATTCGCAAGATGGCTCCTTCTTTTACACGTGTGCTCAGGGTAGGCCAGATTACGGAACTGGAATGAGCGCTTTCCGAATGTGATCTAGTCTGACAATGTGTCCGAATTGCTGGACCTCTCAGACTACAAGATTCGGATCTACGACATGCAGGCGCCAAACACAAACAAATCAGTCACGGATGAAGAAGCTACACATACGGGACGGCGGCACCGGCAATACCGCATGTACTATGACGAAGACAAGTCTTCCCTGTCTCTGACAAAGACGATTCAAGCGCGGGAGCATCTTTCAAGCTGGACAATCACAGACGCAAATCTCAGCGCTGATAATACCAAGATGATCTGGTCGACGATTGGACCTGTTGTTGGAATGACAAAAGTCAAAGATTCAGTCGATGAGATGGAGAGCTACGATGATGGAGATGGACAGGTCGCACTTGATTTCGGATCAGGCAGATACGGTGGTCGAAGGCATTTCGGGGTGCGTCGAAACGTGTCCGGCATTCACATCCAAGCAGTCACCAATGGTGTCATACTGACGAGCGTTTTCTCGTCTCGTGCAGATCTGGTCTGTACGGTTTTCGGCTGACGGAAGGGAGATTGTTGCTGGTGCAGGAAGTGGTGCCATCTACGTCTATGACCTCGAGCGTCGTCAAACAGTGCTCAGCATCGCAGCGCACGAGGACGACGTGAACGCGGTGTGCTTTGCCGACAGTGGGCTAGCTGTTGATACAGCCATCACTTTTGCGCAGATCAGAGCATGCTGACACTTTCTGCACCGCAGCTGCCTCATCGAACGTCCTAGTGTCTGGTTCGGATGACAATTACCTCAAAGTCTGGGACAGACGGTCTTTGGGCGACTCTGGCAGGCACACGCGACCTTCCGGAGTGCTGGTCGGCCACACAGAGGGGATCACCTATGTCGATCCGAAAGGCGATGGTCGTTTCGTGCTTAGTAACAGCAAGGATCAGGTGAACAAAAGTTGCTCTCGTGCGCATCAGATTGAATTGTGCTGACCTGTGTCGACGTAGACATGCAAACTTTGGGATCTCAGAATGATGTATTCGGACGACGAGTTTGGCAAGCTAGACCGGCTGGATGTTTGTGAGTTTGCCATGTCTCAAACGATCATTATGTCATGGTCGTTGACTCTGTATCCTTGCTCGCACAGCTGTTCGCAACTTCGACTACCGGCACGGTCTGTACAAGAAGCCCCGCTTCGCCAAGCATCCACACGACCGCTCGCTCATGACATACACTGGCCACACTGTTCTGCGCACGCTGATCCGATGCCATTTTTCTCCGCAAGCCACTACCGGGCAGCGATACATCTATTCTGGCTCATACGATGGCAATATCCACATCTGGAACCTCGACGGAACCGTTAGCCAAGTCCTTGACCGCACTCACACCATGCCGCTTCTCACGCGTGGGGCGTCTACAAACGCAATCAAGATGAATGACCCAAGCGCGCCGGATAAACCGCTGGGCACCTTTCCGTCCTCTGGCGCTTCCCCCGTCGTCAGAGATGTCAGCTGGGCTCCGTACGCTCCGAACATCATGTCGAGCGCGTGGACTGAAAGTGGAGGATCGCTGGCTATGCATGAATGGAAAGGTTTTGGCAAGCGGTACACTACCGCAGCGTCAGCGGAATGAAATCATGTGTAGACTATTTGAGACAAGCTGCATCATTCGTTAAACCAATGCCCATTCTGTAGCTCTGAACCTTATGTGTAGAACAGCTTGCTGTACTCGTACCGAGTCGATGAGAATGCCCGTCTCAGAGACGGGCAGTATGCTACAATACGAGGACAGTCCGATCCATACATTGAAGTGAGAGAACGAAAGCAAGCGGAGTGGACAGCAGAGCATTGCAGATGACTTTGCTTGCCAGCAGGAAAGGGTTCGTCTGCTAGTGTGCCGGAATAACGTGGAACGACCAAGGGGCGGAAATCGGCAAGCGTCGCCTATGAGACCGACGTGCTCGCCATTCCATTTTCGAGCGCCTCCATTCTTCTTCTTTCCGCAGCATCTTGCTCCTCAACGCCTCTCTTCCGCCAGATCTCCATGTCCCAGTCATCGTCCTCGCCTCCGCTGTCTTCATCTTCGTCCTCCAGCAAGAGCGGGTTGAAGGTAAATAGATCTCTGCCCGACATGCCAGCGACTTTACCCGCTTGAGCAGTCGCTTCTTTGGCCTTCTCTTTAGCTTCAATCTCTGCATCCTTCTTCTTCTGCCTTGTCTCCTTCCATTTCGTAAAAGTCTCCTTGGTCACAGGTGTAAGCTTGTCCTTTGACAGCTTGTGACGCTCGACTTCTAGGAACTCTTCAATGGAAATCTGCTTGGCTCGCTCGGCTTCTTCGTCCTTTTTGCGCTGCGCTTTAAGCACAAAGCCTGGTGGAAGAGCGTGCCGGTATTTGCACTTTGTCCCTCCGTTTGGACATTCCCAGAACCAGCCGCTGGAGGTCACGGAGTTACATGTTAGCGTCAGCAACGCGGTTTGAGAATAAATCTCAAGATTGCTTTTCCACTCACTACTTGCTCGACTCGATGGCGTCGATGAAATGCTTGCAGACGATATCGTACCGATCCTGCGTCTGCTTGCCCTTTCCAGCGTCAGGATCTTCGTCTCCCATCTTCGCCGCAACAACCTCTCTGAGCTTCTCCTCTGTCCAATTCTCCATCGTATCGTCCTTTTTACCATTCTCTTTATTGTCATCTCTCGTGTCCGTGTACAAGTCCTTCTTTTCGACTTTACGACCTGCATTGAGATCATGCGAGAATTTACATTTTGCACCTCGTTCGCAGTGACCGTTTTTGAAGTTGATGCAGACGATGGATTTCGGATCACTGCCAAAGGGAGCTTTCTGCTCGAATTGCAGAGGCGAGGCAAGTGCGGCTTTTTCGGCCTTGAAACGTGCTTCGGCGGCCTTTTTGGCGTTCAATGCTTCGCGCTCTCGCTCCTTCTTGCGTGCTTCATCGCTCCGCCCCTTTTGCGCTTCTTGCTGCTTTGCTCTGATGTGCGTTTGCAGAAAAGACGAGATCGAGGGGATCAGCGGTGCTACAATCTTTGCAGCGGTGCACCGAGCAGGCGACAGATGGTCTTCATCTGGAGCAGACGTGAACAACTCACAGCGCAACTGCCTGCTGTCCCTTTGCACCTTTTTTCTGCAGACATTTCGAAAGAAAAGGCGAGCGCACAGTGGCGGTTGGGCCAGTACGTCAGTCTGTGAAGTTTGAGCATGCATGTCTGGGCCCAGCGGCAGAGCCACACGCACATTCTTCAGGCCAAAGGTCTTGTCGACGGCAATGCGCTCGCTCTTTGGCTTGTTGTCCTTTTTCGGCGGCATGGCTGCTGCTGCTCGCTGGTGAGCTGCCTCTCAATGGCCCAGCTGAATCGATACGCCGAGGTCGAGCTGAGGTGTTGCAGCGGGCTCCACGTCAGAGAGACGCTTGGCTACTGGCGGTTCTATCGGGATGGAGTGCGCGCGCAGACGCTGCAGTCGTGTGTCGCTCCAGTCGGTTGCTGGTCAAGCTTTTGGCCTGGTCGTGATGATGGAGGCCATGCAGCGCGGCCATCATCAATAATATAAGTATGCCAGACCACAGGCTCGAGCAGGCTAGCAGGGTACATCATCATTGTCGACATATTCTCTCTATTGCGTGATGGACTGACTCTCTTGCCTGATTTGCGAGATCCGCATGTCTAAGTGGTGGTGGCAACATACTGACTACTATGGTACAGAGGAGGGTCACATTCACCGCATTTCCTGCTTGATGCTGCTGTCCGTCCTGATCTCACGCCCAGTGTCGCTCGACTTGGAGCGGTCTCGCTGCAGGCCTGCACGGTTGCAGCAATCTCTTGCCGCCTCGTCTTGTCGTCTTCCAGCTTTGAAGCATGCATGCGGTACCGCATCCTGGTACGCAAGGGCATCCGTGGCAGCGGAGACGTGTTAGAGTGTGTGTCTTCTGGCACAGCAATCAGGATCAGCCATCCTCCGCAGCCTGGTCTGGCAGACCACCTACCTTCAATCTATTGTAGAGTGACCATCATTGCGCGCGAGCACTGCTGGCCTCGAGGGCAGCGGTTCCTTGCCTCTTCTCGACGACCTCTACGAATTGGTACACGACGATGAGGATGACAGACGCGATGCCCAGGCCGTTTGCGATGTTGGTGAGCGTGATGTCCCTGACGGCCGCGCCAGATGGGAGTGACGAGCATAGGTCAGCAAGGCGCAACGGCACGATGAGCCAGACAGTCGAACTGAAGAGCACTGCCAGCTCACGAAATCATCGTTCAGGCGTGGTCTCTAGATCTGGCTGAGGATCAGCTGCGAGTAGTTGGACTGGAGACGAGATTGGCCCTTCTTGTCCTCAAACCAATTGCAATGTGAAGCACATCGAACAAGACCGTAGACGCGCAAATGTGCACGCGCAAAGGTCCACAGCATCCCATCTCACAATCTGACACACTGCTCTGCTCGCGCTGCCATGTCAGCCAGCAACGACGAGCCGAGCTCGGGATCTGCACGCTTCTACATCTGTAACAGTGGGCGAGTCTCTCAAGATCATGCCAACCGTCGAGACAGCCGGATAGAGTTGCTTGGAATGGACCTGGACTATCTCGAGAGCCTTCCAATCGCTCCGCTGGGCGTGGTGCAATATACTCTGTACTGCATCACCGGTCTACATGGTTTCATGTCCCAAGAACATGTCCGAGATACAGCACTCTCAGCTACTCGCGTGCATTCTCGAGACAAGGCCCGTCCAGGGGATTATTGCTACCACTACGAGAGACCCTCGGACTGTCCGATAGCCATCCCTGCTGAAGCCTTGACCCGACGTCAATTGACTACGGACTCCCATACAACGGGCATTGTACTGCCATGCACCTTTTTACTGAATTGGCACTTCCAGCACCCCGTGGCACAATCGCACTGGTTCCCTTCTATGGCTATAACTGCACAACTTCGCAACTGTACACGTACGCGGCAAGACCCAGTCTCACCGAGTCACCACCGCGGAGATTCTAAAAACATTTCCTCCATCTTTCATCGCCTTGAGTCTGCACGAGAGCACATGATTCCCCGGACCAACATCGCTAAACATGTTGCCCGTGTGCTCGAAGCTAGCGGCTGGTCGGCGATTTGTATATGCGCGAATAATCTTGCGCTTGCCATCTTCGTCGTTGTCGTCCAACCAGCATGTCACTTCGCCGAATCCTTCGAAGGGGCTCTTCCATACAAAAAGGCCCACGTGGCCCTCGACGATGTTGACGTTGAAGGTCTGAAAGCAAACGTAAGGCGATAGCCGTGAATCAGCAACGCGCGCGTCAATGTGTTACAGCCAGAAACGCGTACAATCACGGATCCGGGCACCGACGCTTCGAAGCTCTTCTTGTCATTTCTGTTCACGAGCTCCCACCCGTCCATGGAACGCGCTTTGAGCGGCTGTCTCTTGGACGATACCGTCTCGCAGCGGGGATGCAAGACTGGCATTGATGCGTTTTCACTCCACTTGTGCAGCATGCCAAGCTGTGGAAAACCGAACAGGCAGGAACGTCAGCTCTGCTAATATCACCGAACTTTATGCGCCACCTCCCAAGCTCATTCAGCTCACCCTTGGTAGCTGCTCTGTAATCTCGTTCCCCGGCCAGTGGGAAACTGAAGGCTCCAGGTCCAACGGCCCTTGTCGCTGTGCCAGACATAGCTGCTCCCGCAAGTACGCAATGGTCATGCTGCATATCAAACACTAGTCAGCCATGCAGCCATGTTTTGCAGACCTCTACCACGAAAAGACGGAATATGACTAAACGTACTCGGCAAGTGCGCGATGCCCTTCCTTGTTTATGTGGCCTATGGTATTGCATCAAGGTCACAGAGGTGCATTCAATATCAGCGCCGGCTTTCAGTAGCCTTGTCCTCCGGCAGCGTGGCTGTTTTTCGTGCCCAACTCACGCTGGTCAACATGGCCTCTTGGCGCGCGGAACATGAAGGGAATCTCCTTCGGATGCATCATCAAGTGCGGCAGGTACCAGTTTCTCAGGTTGATCTCAGGAACGTCGAGCCACTGGCTTATCAGAGCCGAGGAGCGCCATCCATGTGTGAGGTCTTGGCTGCAGGTCAATTGCAAAAAGCGAAAAGCTAATTAGCAAAGCCCTGGAGTGATAGGTTAAGTCGCCCGATGGGCGACAGGCTCACAAGACGAGTCCAAACACGCTGAGGTAGATGAGAGCGGGCTCATTTGGCAATGAAAGTATGGAGCGGTACAAGCGCTCTGTGTTTTCGAGGACCCCTTTCTCTTCAGGCGCCCATTGGTTGATGTCTAGCTCGAGAAAGACGAGGTCTGCGTCTTGGGGAAGAGTGGCCATAATGCAGTACTGCCATGTTATTAGAAGGGTCAACTCCAATGTAAGAAGATCAAGCTTTTCCAAGGTACGAGATAGGCAATGACACACTGAGAAATACCATGCTGATACTGCGGGAACGGTAGAATCGGTGTTGAGCTTGTGCTTTGCATCTGGAAAGGTATCCTGTAACCATTTGTGAACACGCTTGTACATGTAGTATTCCGAGGTGAATGGCCACGGAACGGCGTGGCCCTTGCGAATTGCGAATTGGAGTGGGTAGTTGAAGGTGACCCGCTCAGCTTCGTCGTACAGAGAATGTCCAAACTGTGTGTCAAAGTGACTCACTGCTGACACCGACCCGCCTACGGCTGCGACATGGATGGGCTCTCCTCGGAGTGCCTTCTGGAGGACTTTCCTCACACGCACACCGCTACCTTCGTACGTTCGACTGAGGCGGATGTTATTCTGGCCGTATTCCTTCACGAGCGGGTCTTCTGGCCTGTCTGTGATGCTGCAGCTCTCGAGGACGCCGCGACTGTGGGCGTGTAAACCGCCAGCGAGGCCGTGCTGCTTGAAAGAGGACGGGGACCAGGACAGGGGCGAGACAGACGCCGCCTTGTGGGCGAGGCCAGCGCCGTAGCTCGCCAGTCGCTCAGTGTGCTCTGCGAACAATGCTGCACGCTCGTGCTGGCCGATGAAGAGCGCGACGACTCCGCCCAGCGCCAGGAGCAGCGCGACCGACCTTGCGGAGAGCGGCGACAGCCGCGCTGGCAGTCGCAGTCTGTGCATGGCTTATAATGCGAGCAAGACGCGTGTGTTGGCCCTGATGCCAGCGTTGCGACACGTCAAAGAGGCGTTCAAGGCGCGTATAGCTTGCAGCCACCACCGAGGCAGCGAGGAAAAGATCAAGACGACGAGCTGCATGCGAGACCCGAGGGACGCCTAGGTTGTGCTGTGAGCGCACTGCGCGGTGATGGAGGGCTCCAAGCGCCTCTATGCGCGCCCAGCTTGGTCCGACAAGACTGCAGCGAGATTGATGGCTGCACGTGATCATGATGGACCAGCGAGGAGCATACCTCGCACAAAGAACTGTGCGACAGGCCCATCCCGATATACTGTACAGCAGGCTCCTGCGCCTCTAGGGAATACACCTCAATCCTCAGACTACCGCGTCACTACCGCAGATATCCTGAACACGCTCCCAGCTTCCTTGTCTTTGCTCTGCTTCAACTTACATGACAAGACATGATCACCAGGCGAGAGCTTTGTGAAGAGATTGCCGGTGTGCTCGAACGTCGCGGCCGGCCGTTTGTCTGTGAATGCTTTGACGGTCTTTTGATGCTGCTCGTCTCCGTCTATCCAGCAGGTGACTTCGCCAAAGCCTGGAAACGGTGTCTTCCATACGAACAGGCCTACATCGCCTTCCACAGTGGTGACATTGAACGTCTGTGGAGTGTCTCTTGAGTCAGCATATCTGCTTGTTGTTTCAAGCGCACAAGACGAGTTGTCACTGACGATCTCAGAGTCTACCTCGCTAGCCTCGTAGCTCTTCTTATCGTTTCGGTCAACCAGCTCCCAGCCTCTCATTGAAGCAGGAACCAGCGGCTGGGTTTTTGAAGCCACCGTCTCGCAGCGTGGATGCAGCTCTGGCATGGACTCTGTTTCGCTCCACTTAGAGAGCATGCCGAGCTGCCGGCGACACCATAACACACAAGTCAGCGCGAGCCCGTATACGCTTTCGAACGACGCTCTCACCCTTGGCAGATTCTCGGATATCTCGTTGGTCGGCCAGTGCGGCACACTCGGCTCAATCTCATTCGGTTCGTCTCGGCGGAGCAGGCACAGCTGTTCTCGCAAATATGCGATGGTCATGCTGTTGCCCCATCAAGTCAGCTTTTCGTTCGTCTACCTGACAGAACGAGCTCACTCCGCAATTGCTCTGTGACCATGCTTGTTCATGTGTCCTGAGATCGCGCGTCAGTGACGCGCTTATAATCTGTGGGGATTTCTGACTGTGCAGCTCACGCTTGTCTAGGTTTCCAGCATGATCTGTGAACATGTACGGCACCTCGTCGGGATGATTCATCAAGTGTGGGAGGTACCAATTCCTGAGCGAGATCTCGGGAACATCGAGCCATTGACTTATGAGCGCTGAAGAGCGCCATCCAAAAGTGAGGTCTTGGCTGGACGATGTCAAGAATGATAGAATTATTGCTGGTTGCACGAAGCGTACAATGCAACCGGTGGTGATGGCACTCACAAGACTAGTCCAAACACGCTCAGGTAGATGACGGCTGGCTCATGCGGTAATGACAGCAGTGACCTGTACAGTCGCTCCGTGTTTTCAATAACGCCCTTGTTCTCAGGCGCCCAATTGTTGATGTCAAGCTCTAGGAAGATGAGGTCGGCATCCTGAGGGAGTGTAGCCATGACGCAGAACTGCATTCCATCAGGAAAGGTGAGACATCTCATTAGGGGATTGTAGGCGTGGTAAAGTCTAGCTTATGGCTCTGATGGTCTTCACGCCACGCACCGAAAAATACCATGCTGTCACGGCGGGCACTGTCGAATCCATGTTGAGCGAATGCTGTGCGTCTGGAAAAGTGTCGATGAACCATTGCTGGATCCGCTTGTACATGTGCGTTTCCGCAGTCCAAGGTCGCTTAACGGCATGGCCCTGCAGGAGCAAAAGGAAACTATTCGATAGTCAGCTTGTGCATAATAGAGGACCTTGCTGGGCATAGACCACGTACAGCAGATACGGAGCCTCCCACGGCAGCAATCTTTATCGGCTCCCCTCTGAGCGCCTTTTGCAGCAGTTTCCTGACGCGCACACCGCTACCTTCGTACGTTCGACTTAGGCGAATGTTGTTCTGGCCATATTTCTTGACAAGTGGGTCGTCAGGTCGATCTGTGATGCGACAGCTCTGCAAGACGCGTCCTCCTGCGTTTGGTGACGAGCTGTTGTCGCTGCTCGCCTGGAAGCCCTCTTGTAGCCGGCTCGACGTGTTGCTGATGGATTCGTGTGCCGAGCTTTTGCCGATTCTGCTAGGCAGGAGGTCGGTCAAGGATGCGGGAAAGTAGTAGCTGCTGCTGCTTGATGCATCGTCGTGCTTGAACGCGCTGAAGAGCACGAGTGTGGTGGCGCTCGCGAGTGCCAGGAGCAGAAAGATCCCACCATTGCCCGACCAGCGCGGCTTGAAGAGAATCAAGGTCATTGATGAGTATGTACGAGCAAGGGCGGGAAACACAGCCAGGAGCAACAGCGCTTCCGCCAGACGACTCGGAGCTGCCTTTCAGCCACTTGAACGCTTTGCTTTCTTTCTTGCTTTTCAGCCATGGGTGGGTAAGGATATGTGTCACTCTGGGGGACAGCGATCAAGCACCCTGAAAGCCAGCGAAACTTTGAATCTTTACGCGTCTCTGCGTGCTGCGAGGAAAAGCATAGCGGCCAGTACGGTAGCGTGCAGAACAGGGTTCCGGAGGAATGTCGCGGTGGCCAGTCCCGGTACCGTAATAATAGACCAGTCGTTGCTGCGCTGCTGCTGCTGCTGCTGCTGCTGCTGCTGCTGCTGCTGTCCTTCTGTAACGCACAGTCAGGTCTGCCAGGACAAGTTCAAGTCAGCGGTTGCCAGCATCACGTTGGCGCGACCTGCGGAGTGGCGTCTAGCAGTCAAACACTCAGTTGGAGCAGGACAAGACGAGCGAGGGACCACTGCGCGTGTGTGAACTGCTGTCCATCTGCAGGGATCTGCTGTCCCGGTCATCCGGCGCGCAGAGGCCAGGGGAAAGAGTGCGAGCCCAATGGACGCAGCCAGACACGACTGGCGCGCGAGCTAGGGCTCATTCTACCAGCGTCAGTGTGGACTGTACAGAGAACAGGCGTGCAGCTGCACGCCGTGCAGATTGCTAGGAAAAGGCGCAGGAACACGTATAATAACACACGCCTGCTCGCTGGTGGCGGATTGCTCAGTGCACGGCTGCGGGCAGACCTGCAGACTCGCATCGTGCCTGCCTAGACACCAACACTCGCCCATATAGTGTCTCAGATTGCGGCCATCTGTGTGCGCATCCTGGTCGCCCGCTGTTGCTGCTGCACACTTGCTCGCCACCACCCGGCTTGCTGTTTCTTTGCTCCAAAAGGTGTGTTGCTCTTTGCTTTCAACGCAACGCACCACTTGGACCCCCTCGGCACTCCACCCAGCAGCCTAGCAGCGTCGGGCTCGCTGAGATGACCCGTTGGCGCGAATCTGGCTAGGACTCGGTTCATACAGGCTTGAGCAGTCTCGCGACTTGATTGACCGAGGCCGTCTGGCAAGAGCAAGATGGGTGTCCACGGTGAGCCTGCGCAGGGCCGTCACAGACCATCCCGTGCATGTATTGACCATCCTCTCGAACAGGACTATGGCCCCTCCTGCACCCTGTCGCACGGCCTGTCGCGCTCGAGACAATGGGCGGCAAGAAGCTCGCAATCGACTCGAGCATCTGGCTGTACCAGTTTCAAATTGCAATGCGCGACAAGGAAGGCCGCGCGCTCGATAATGCGCACATTCTTGGATTTCTGAGACGTATCTGCAAGCTCCTCTTCTATGGCATCAAGCCTGTATGTCCTGCTTGTACCAACTCGTGGCGAGTTCTGAAGCACGAGTGCGAGTGAGCTGACGACCCATTAAATGTGATCTGCACCCAGGTCTTTGTCTTTGATGGCGGCGCACCAGTCATCAAAAAGGTCGCCATCAGCAACCGAAAGAACCGCAAGCAGGGCGCCAGGGAGACTGCCGCTCGGACGGCTGAAAAGCTGCTCGCTGCTCAGCTGCGCGCTGCAGCCATCAAGCAGGCGAGGAAAGACAACCAGGACAAGCAGGCGGCGGCTGCTGTCACTGCCGAGGTGGGAGATGGAGATGGAGCCCTCAACTACATGGACGACGACTATGGTATTGCACCACGAGGCGCGCCACAGCGTCGCGCACCGGGTGCAGCGTCTTCTTCTTCGCCAGCACGGCCGAACAACGCAGCAGCATCTAATAGCACACAACCGGTTGAGGAGGAAGATCTGATTCCAAAGAAGAAGAAGTACGTGCACAAAGATCAGTATGCACTTCCGGTAATCGAAGGGCCCATTTCTGCTCGAGGCGCTCCGTCAGACCCGCGCTTGGCGACCGAAGCCGAGCTGCGATCCTTCATAGACGAGATGCGTCCTGAAGATTTCGACGTCGACAGTGATTTCTTTGCCAACTTGCCCGTCGAAGCCAAATACGAGATCATTGGTGACTTGCGCATCAAATCGCGTCAATCGAATTACAAGCGCGTCGAGGCAATGAAGAGCGCTCCTACGCCTTTGGACTTTAGTCGCGCTCAGATCTTGGGCTTGTCACATCGGAACAAGCTCACGCAGAAGCTACTCACTGTCACCGACAGCCTCTCCCGCGTGCAACCTATGGCTGGCGCTACTCGAATAGCAGGAGAACGAAACAAGGAGTACGTGCTCATCAAGAATGATAGTGCCGAAGGAACGGGGTACGTTCTCGGCGTGAGACAAGGCGGAGACCGTCCGTCGTCGCCTGTCAAGATCGATACGACCACGACCGACGAAAGTGATCACGACAAGACGAGCACAGATGAAGATTTCGAACAGGTACAGATTCCGCAGCATCTCGGACACGCGAAAAGATCAGTCTCGCCAGACGCCGAGATGCGTGCTCGGAGGCAAGAAATGGCAGAGGAAGCAATTCGACAGCGTTACTCGCCCGTGAAGCCTGTCAGGAAACGAGGTGATTCGCCAATCGACGATTTGCCGGCTTTACCACCTCAGAAACCGCTCTTTGCGACGAACATCGGGACAAGGAAAAAGGCAAGAAAGCCTGCTGCAAACAAGGCTAGTAGTGCTGGTGGTTTCGGGACACTTGAAGAAGCGATGGCGGGCTTTCAACCCGATGCAGAATTGTGGGAACAGATACAGAGTGCAGTAGCCGGAGCGGATACTGAACGACTTATGCAGCCCATGGAGGAGAGATTAGGCTCAGACGAGGAGAGGGATCTGCAAGCAGCTATCGAGGCGAGCAAGCATGACCAGCTTCGCAAAAGCAGCAACAACGGACTGAAGAACGGTCATTCGACTGAAGTGGACGATGGCGAAGACTCGGATGTCTCATTTGACGAGGTTGAGGCTGTACAAGGTCCTGCTGCTTTCGTGGCGCAAAAACAGCCGACCAATGCTGCAGAGGAACATGAAGACAGCGATGATTCGGTCGAATATGTGTCGGTTGAAGCACCGACGAGTCGACCAGCGACAACGGATGTGGTCAGCCGGTCAGGACCACCGAAGTTGACGACTTCACCAAGACAGTCACCTCCGCCCCGGCCCTCACAAACGAGTGCTACCCCTCTGAACACGGGCGTACAGTCATCGATGCAAGCAGATCAGCCCTCGAACGCTGCTCAACACTCTCATCGGAGCAGTCGCAAGCCACCAAGCATGCACATCGACATTCCAGATGCAGCATACCGGCCTCCTTCACCGGAGAAGGAGCAAGTTCGCCCCGCGCGACCAGACTTGACGGATGCTCAGGCAGAGCGAGACGTGTCGCCTCAACTTGTGCAAGAAGTGAATGGGGTAGTCCAGCGCGACTATGCGCCGCAGCCGCATAGTCCTGTTGCAGAAAAGAGACTGTCACCGGCCACCGCTACTGCATCGTTGGCGCCTGTCTTCGAGCAGTCTAGTGCAGAATATCCTGCAGCCCGACCTTCCTTGATGTCACGAACATTATCAACGCACAGCGAGCGAGACTCGCCCGACAACATGAGCGAAACTTCAGAAGAAGCACGACCTCCGTTTGAAGCCGCGCTGGTACCAAACGCATCTGCGGCTGACAATATGGCGGTCACAGGTGGACCTGTCTCTGTGCTGGACGAGGTCCAGTCAATGCTTTCAGCTGGCGAAGAAGATGGTCTCGATAAGGGCGATCTGCAGGGCGCTGTCGAGAGTGGCAACGTGCGCGAGACCGTCTCTTCGACTAGCAAGGCGCAAGAGCTAGACGCTTCACTTTCAGCAAGCCAACTTGGGACCAGCGGTGCAAAAGCAAACGCCGCGGAAGACGAGAAAGCCTCTTCTCCCGAGATCGTCTACGAATGGTCGCCTTCACCGGAACCTGTAGCGCGCAAGCGGGCAGATCCAACACTGCTTGCGCCAGACGATCCGAATTACATTCCACCAGACATCGATTTTGCAGAGCCAGGCCATGAACTGTCTGATCTAGACGACGAAGACCAGGAACACTTCAACTCGTTGACGAGCGAGCAGGCGGAATATGCGAAGTTCTTGGCAGAGCTGAAAAGTCGCAATTTGGAAGATATGGAGAATGAAGTCGATGCTGAACTCACGGGCTTGAAGGAGCAAGATAAGCGTGACAAAAAGATGGCGGATGACATTACAGTGCAGATGGCAAAGGATATTCAGGTGAGTGTAATCGAGATCAGCGATGGTGAACTTCGATACTGATGGTATTTCGGTTTCTACAGCATCTACTGAAAGTCCTGGGCTTACCATATGTCATTGCGCCTATGGAAGCCGAAGCTCAGTGCGCAGAGTTGCTGTCACGAGCTCTCGTTGACGGCGTAATTACCGACGACAACGATGTTTTCCTGTTCGGTGCCACTCGAGTCTACAAGAATATGTTCAATCAGAACAAATATGTCGAATGCTACCTGGCTACCGATATCGATCGCGAACTGGCTTTGGACAGGCAGAGAATGATTCGCCTAGCGCACTTTCTCGGTTCCGACTATTGCGATGGTCTGCCAGGCGTTGGTCCTGTTCTAGGGATGGAGCTCATGGCGGAGTTTCCTGGTTCCGACGGTCTTATACAATTCAGAGACTGGTGGCTCAAGGTTCAACGAGGTCGAGATACGCAAGCAGACCATCCTACCGCATTTCGGCGTAAATTCAAAAAGTCAAAGCGGGAGCTGTTCATTGATGAAGGTTGGCCGAATCCGGAAGTGCAACGTGCCTACCTTCATCCGGAGGTCGATACATCAGATCAACCATTCTTTTGGGGCATTCCCGATTTGGACGCTTTGCGAGATTTTCTGCGAGACAACCTCGGCTGGGGAACACCAAAGACCGACGATCTAATGCTTCCTATCATTCGAAAGATGACAGGCAGAGCAGCAGGCAACGCCGTCAACCAGGCTACCATCTCCAATTTCTTTGACGTTTCTGGCGGTACTGGCCGATATGCGCCCATGAGCAGCAAAGGCTATCAGAGCAAGCGGCTGCAAAATGTGGTCAAAGCTTGGAGAGCTTCGCAGCAGCAATTGGCAAAGGAGGAAGGCAGCGAAGAAGATGAGGATCTGCAGCAAAATCAGACATCGTCTTCGGCTTCAAAGAGAAGTGGTTCCCGCAGCAGGCCTAATGGCAGCAGGAAGAACAGCGGAGCTAGAGCAAGTTCGATGTCAAGGAGGTCGTCCAAGCAGGGATCCAGTCAAGGTGGCGCGCAGTCCGACGACAGCGATGACAATTTCAACACGGAGCTTGAAGCAAAGCTCGCCAAGATGGGCGTCAAGCGAAAGCGGGAAACAGCCGTTGGCAGCAACCGTATCGTGAAGCCAGCCAAGAGGAGCAAGAAGGAAAAGCGGAGAAGTCAGCTTTCGAGGGCACCCTCTGGTGCTGCCTCACATGCGCAGGACGAGCAAGCACAGCAGCACGAGGAGGCACAGCCGTTGTTTGCGCAAGCTTCGGGGTCAGAGGAGGACGAGGGCCCGACGGTAACGTCCAAAGCTGCTAGCCGAGCAGCTATACCGAGGAAAAGAAAGCCGGCGCAGAAGGCAGTCGCTGCAGACAGTGACGAATATAACGAGTAGAACCTAGTGCATATGAACGGAGAGCAAAGCATGCTTCTCCCGTGCTGCTTCAGGGACGAATTGGGTCTATGTAGCAACCTTCCAGTGTGTAATACCCGCGTCGTTTGACACCATCTGCTGTAGCCAATACAAAAATGCTGTCTGTCTTGTCGTTCATCGTTTCTCGCAGTCTCTGTTTATACCCGGACTGGGCCTGACAGTGAGGAACCGCCAGTCTTTTCAGAGCTAAGGCCAGCATGAAATTGGCCTCATGCATACTCTAATCGACCCTTCCTTCTAGTACTTCGCCAACGCCTCTCTGGCGATTTTTGCATTCGCCTGCATAGCTTCCACCTGCAATTCAAGCTTGCGAATCAATCCATCACGTTCCGCAAGTTCATCCTTGAGTTTTGCATTTTCCTTTCGCAGGGAATCAGCTTCTGCGCTGTCCCCACCGCTGCTGGAGGTGGTGGTGCCATTCTCTTTAGCTAGCGTATTCGAAGCGCTGAATGAAGTAGCTGATGCCGGTGTAGTAGCGGATGTGGGTGTCTGAGGCGCCGAAGAAAGCGCCGAGCTTGGTGTTGGCAAGCTACCGCCTGTTTCTGCGATTGAGCTTGCTGGGTGGATGGGAGTAGAGGCGGGCTTAGGTGGCTCGGCGGAGGTTGTGCTGGTGACGTTCGTGCTCGTGGTCCTGCTAGGAGCGCGAGTGTGCAGTGGCGAAGGCGCAGAGCTGGCCACTGGAGTGCTTGGTTTCCTGACAGCCTGTACAGGAGCCTGCGAGCGGTTCTCCATGTTCTGCAGAGGGAGAAATAACAGAGGAAGCATGATCCGCATCAGCTTATCAGTAAGAGCAATTGACCAAAATGAAATACTGCGATCTACACTCACCATAAGCAGCGGGGCTGCGGTCTTGCCATTGAAGAATTCATCAGCTTGCAGAGCTGGCTCGCCCGAGGGTGCGTCTGGGAAAATGTCCGACTGGAAAGCGTCTGATTTGCGTGGTACAATAAACGAGATTGGGTCAATGGCGTTATTCGTGACCTGCGAGGGAGCGGGAAAGAGCAAGAGATGTTAGCTATCTCACGGGCCACAAAACCGAAGCGGCAAGGTCAAAGTGTTATTGACGAACCTTGTATGCCCTTGCAATCTCGCATTCGTGCACATTGAGTGCTCTGGGAGGCATGAACGCCATTCCACGCTGCGGTTCCGAGCTCTTGAATTCCGAAAGCGGATAAAGCTCATCACCTTCATGTTCGTAATATCGAACATTTCCATCTCCCTTTCCAGCGAAAAAGAGAATATTGTTGGATGCGCTAAAGAATGGCATCAGAGTGCCAGATGATGTGTCTACAACTACTGTCTTGGAAGGAGCTGAAAGGTTGCGCGTGTCCCAGATGAAGATTTGACGGTCTGACATTTTGGAGAACCCGGTTGTGCAGATTCGGTCGAGGTCGCCCATCCAGCAGACGCGTGAGGCTGTCAACACCATTCGACAGAAACCATTCGTTGTGTCAGCGAGTGGTACCTTGACAGGCTTTGTAGGATGACAAGTAAAGAAGTGACTTACCCTTGACGCCAGAGTGGCTATCGGCTACGGTATGTGGGGCCCCGCCCGATCTCGTATCGAATATGCGCAACTTTTTGTCTTTGCAAGTTGTCGCTAGTCCGGATCCAGTATAATCAAAGCTCATATTCTGAACGATGTCTGGCTGTTTCTCCATCTCTACGCGCGCCTGCATCTGCTCTACATCCCAGAGCTTTACTTCATACGAAGCAGAGGCAAGGACATTGTTGGCGGTGGGGTGGAAATGCACCTGACCAGCTTTACGGCCATGTCCCATTTTCGAGCTTGCCCCAGTGCCAGAGAGCGGCTCCAAGTCGCGCACATCGTGTCCTTCGCTTGAGAATGCAGCTTCGATGATGGACTCGTCTACCCGAGTGAGCGCGACTTTACCGTCCTCGCCGGCAGAGGCGACGAGGCTGTCGTCGAAGGGCGACCACGCGGTATCGAGCACAGGCGCAGTGTGCGCCCGTACGAGCGGGAAGAGGTCAGGCAGCTTGCCGTGCTTCTCCAAGGGAATGACGACGAAAGCACCTCCTCCGCTGGCCTGCCAGTTCAAGGACAGGTAGCGTGGAGACACTGCGACCATGTTGGTGTCAAAGGCATTGGCGGAGACGCGGACGTTGCCGTAGTTTTCCTTCCATGGGTTGCCGTAGACGTGGCTGTGAACGAGCAAGCGTAGGGAGCGAGTATGCATGGAAGGTATATCATCAGCTTGTGCCCTTGAGTGAGGACGCCCTGGCGTCTATGCTGGGACGCACCGATAAGCCGACTGGCGGACGAAGCGACTGGAGGGCAGCGACATTGCGTCAGTGCGTATTATACAGTGCAGCTGCAGTGCGCGCTGCTCACGACATGGTGATGTGGCAGGTGCTGTGTCCAGGTGTCCAGCTATTACGAGTGATGATGCGTGATCTTTGGGGTCCAAGACGAGTTCAACGCAGTCGAGAAGGGACGACTCGTGCAGCGTACTCTCAGTGTGGAGCTGCACGCGCTGCACTGTCCCCTCTGCAACGTCGTCGGATGGGCGTCCAGCAGAGGTGCGCGACTATCTTGCGCCTCGTCGGGAAGCCCAGCCAGCAGCGAGTGGCGGCGGACCTCCAGTTGCGAGGCAGCTTCATACGTGGATCATCGATGTGCTAGACTTGCCATTCATCGTATCAACTGTGCCTGTGACTGTGCCGCTTCCTCGCGCAACTCTCTTCCTGCGCTTGTATGGGCTTGCCTGCTGGCCGATCACGTCCAGGACACCTCGACGATGCAGCATCCCTCCAAGCTGCCCTCTGACCGACTCCAGAGTGTGCTACATGCGCATCATGGAGCACATCCTATCTCTCTAGCCCGTGCAGCCTGGTCGTCCCGCGCCGTCACCCGAAAGAATCGCCATAGCGAGGAGGGCATTCTGCAAGACAACGTCACAAGCGTGCTGGCAGATATGGCACAAGCACAAGAGGGTGGGCAGAAGAGCTACGGTTCACTATTGGAATGTGTTCCGACGTTGATGACTCTGCTGATACGGGCAGTCCCGCACGACCTCACTTCGGTACAGTGGAGGAGCGTGGAATGGATCACGGTGCGCGTTTCGCCTCATTCAAAAGCAAAACACATGAATTGGCATGCAGACTGACACTGACTCGGCATGAATCCTTATCGCTCCCTCTTCAACTTCCTCGTCGGCCAACTCTTATCTCGCTGTCCATCAATTATGGCATCCATTCGTCACACCAAGGCCTTTGGCAACCTCCACCCAGGCAACGTGCTCGACTATTTCGCACAATCTCCCTTTTACGACCCAACCAGCAACAATGCAGTATTGCGCATGCAGACGCAATTCTCCGTTCAAGCGTGCGTCGTGCGTTAGCGAGGTGCCGCCTGAGCTGAGGCGAGCACGACCACTTGATATCTTGGCTGATGAATCGTCCGTTCCTCTTGTCAATGCAATTTATGATTTCTGCTGTGTTCATATGCGCGCATGATTTTCTATCTGGCGCCGCGGTCGGCCCGGCCTGCTCAGTGGACAAGGCTTTGACGAGCAACAAGAACTAAAGTATGTTCTCTGCCTCAAAGCCAATGGTCCGACGCCCATTCATCAAGAACAGCAGCTGATTGCTATCACGTGATGTCTACGTCTGTGCTTCTCCTTCTCCCTCTTCTATTGTAGACGCTTCGTGGGCACAGAATTTGCAGTCACACACTCCGAGCCCCCAGATTTGTTCATAATTGAGAAGCGGGACCGCAAGAGCCCCTACGAAGGTGAGTCACTTTTCCTGATGTAGATAGAATGTCATACATGCTCGTATTTGACCTGACAGTCTCATCGCTATCCTCATCGACGCTTCCTGGCCTCCTCTGCGCGCTTACTCCCCGCAGCCCACCCCATCGCCACCTACTATGTCCTCCACAATTCAATCTACCAATCTCCAGATCTCTACTCCGTCCTCTCGAACCGACTTCTCTCATCGCTCTACTACATGCGCACAACCCTCGCGTCTGCACGTGAGAAGAAGACCGATTTCCATCCTAGAACAGGCGGAAACCGCTATCGCGTCATCAAGGAGGACCAAGCGCAGAATGCAATGGAAGACAAAGCCGTGACCGCAGGGAAGGATGGAGAGGACACTCAAGTAATCGCTGCTGGATTGAACGTTATGACGACAAAGAGCGAGAAGAAGGCAAACAGTCTCGAGTTCTTGCTCGCGAGGGCGCTGCAGACGACAAGTGTACAGACTGCAAGCAAGCCGCCGTGAAGTTTGGCACATTCTGGACTATGGCTATTCACCGAATCTTGATCTCATCGAAGAAGCATGCACTGTCGGATAAGACTCGACGGCCATTCTGTTCTTCGTTTCTGTCTCCCGGCTGCGTGCTGTTGCTGATTCCGAGTTGCCAATCAGTCTGACAAATGACCTACCACGATGGAACCTCAAAACGCTTCCAGCTAGTTCCCTGAGATGACGTGGCATTTTTTTTTGAGTCTTCTGGATGAAGCTTCAAACCCTCCCAGTGACGTCACGTTCCTTCACTGACCTTCCAGGCGAAGCTTCACCTTCGCTTCATGAGCTTCCAAATCCAATCTTGACAAGGTTTTGGGCACGCCAGACCTTCCACGCTAACTAAATTTAGCTGGGTTTGTTGGGCATGAGCTTCCACGCTGACTCATGGGAGCTGTGTCTTCCATTTCTCAAAAGTATAAGAGCCAGCTGGCTGAAGCGCAGCAGGTTGGCTCTCTTCTTTCTCCACTGGCAGGCCAGCACACCTGCCAGTCGAATACTTGGGACTACTATGGAATTAAAACTGAGGAAGCAGCAACACTTTCACGATGACCTGGAATAACGCTCTCTTAGCTAGTCTGCTCCCTGGCATCTTCCGAAGCAGTCGCGGTCAGAGCCCGTGCCCACAACGCTGCGACGCTCGACAGGCTCCAATGCCATTGGAAACCAAGCATGCAGAGCTTGCGCCGGCTACTTCCAGGACGAGTCGTAGGCATCAGACACGGTCTCCGTCCTCATCTCCTGAATATGTCGATGAAAAAGAGGGTGAGCAATTGATGCCGTCTCCCTTGTCCGAATTTGCTAACTTCCAAGCCATTCTCGCATTTCGTAATGCTCTGACAGCAGCTTCTGGACAGAAACAGGACGAATCAAAGCTGGACTACGAAGAGGTTCGGGTGGACAAGTCAAAAATGAAGGAAAGAGACAATGTCGCCAGACCTCCAGCGGCGCCACTTTGACCTCGAAAGGCCAACCAGACATCGAGTCCGGCAAAGCTCAAAGCATCACTGAGCCAAGCTCACACACGAGGGTCTCCAAAAAAGCCGCCCTGAACCCTCTGCCCCTTCCCCCTGCGTTTCAATTTCAATCACAGGCCAGGCAGCTCGGGTCGGACGTTGTCACGATGTTTTAGAAAGCACCACTTGGCCTTGGGCCAGCCAGACCAAGACATGGAAGACGACGAAATGAACACTCATGCAAGCTCTCAGCACTCCCCACACCATCTCTCCGTGACCGTCTTCAGGCCATAGAAGATGATCACGACCGCTATCTTCACCATGCTCGCCTCTTAACGCGCTGGAGGAGCTGTCGGTCCGGGCCCATCACCGCCGTCTATGGGCGCCAAAAGAGCGAAGCCATCGAAGTTCTACAAGTGCCAGCTGCAGTACCCATCGCTGGTTACTTCTCGGCTCCACCCCGTGAAGAAGAGCCCATTAACATTGGCCACTATCGTGAGTCATTCAGTTCCATCACATCTTTTCAGGAAAGCACACAGGAAGCTTATGCTGATGATATTCTGATTCTCTTCCTGTTTTTCTGCCGAATACAGCCTGCAGATCTGGCACAAGCCGACCGTCCGCGGCGAGAACGCGTTTTTGACGCTATTGTCGAAGAGTTTCGCACTCGCGAACTCATTCCACCAGAAGGCGCAGTCGCAGCGGAGCTTATCCCTCCTGCTCCTGGCCCTCCAATTCCTCCACCAGCCCCCGTGCCTGCACCTGCCGCACAGGCGGACCTGGAAGACATCAAGCGGCGCCTACAGACGCTAGAAATGCAAGCTTCAGGCTCTGTAGAGGTCGAAGAACTCAAGACCGAGGTCAGCAAGCTTCGGGCTACAGTGACTAGCCTGCGAAATGAGCTTGGCCAAGCCACGCTCGACCTCGATGAAGCCAAAAAGTCGCTGGCCGACTTTCAGAAAAAGACCCAGACAGATCTGCCACCTCTCCAAAGGGAGATCAACAATAATCAAGGCAAAGTCGATACTATTGCCATCTCCTTCACTGCCATTAGCCCATATAGTTGATTTCGTACACCAGCCCACATGCCGAGCCGGGGTCAGGAGAATTCAGCCATTGAGATGAGAAAGCTGTAGCTTTAATCAGTCATTTCCGCCATGAATCGTAGACAACACCGCTGAATTGACAACAAGTCGAACCAGAGAGCAGCGATCATTCTTAGCGAACATCTGCACTACCCTTGTCGATTCTTTCGGCGATCATGCTTCAGCGCTGATGGTCTCAGCAGATCCCGCGGTCGCACTCGGAGCTGCTGCTGCTGCTTTTGGCTTCTTGCTTCGTCCCCATTGTACACCGACTTCCTCCTCTCCATACGAGATCTTGATGCTCTTTGGGTCTCTGCCGATATTCCGCATCGCCAACTGTACAGCAACAGCTTCCGCAGCGGCGCGTGTCCGGAAGTTGAGGAAAGCGCAATTGGTAGCTGTCACGGGGACGACGCCGCGCAGGCCCGATCCAGAGCCGGAGGCTTCAGGTTCATCTTCGCCTTCAGCCGTCTCGGTTGGGAGGAGAGGGGTAATGAAGTCGGTGAGCGACTTGCTGTCGTTGTGAGATGCGGGTACGGAAGTGAGGAGGAGAGAAGTGATTGCCGTGTCAGCTGGAGGGGCGAGGCCTGCTTTGGCAGCTGCTGAGCCGAGCATTCTTCGAGCTACGGGATCGTTGGTTCCGTGAACTAATGAGGGTGGAATGTCAGTGTGCACCTTGCGTGATAGCATATGCTGTGATGTGAGCTGCTTACATCGGTCTCGTATGCTCTGCTGGGCATTGCCGCCAATCTCTCCCTCTTTTGGCATCTCATGCCTGTACGGGCACGCGTCACCACGGTTGCATTCGCCTTTTGCAAAGAAGCTGCACAGATGTGGTCGGTTGCGATGATAGTAAGGATCATTCCTTGCCAATTTCTTGAGCATCTCCCTGCTCTTTGGGTCGGATTTGCCAAAGTTGACAGCGCCGCTTGGCCCAGTTCCGCCGTCTATCCCATTCTCAATAGCGTTTTCAATGTTTTGCGCGTAAAACTCGCGATTGATGTCGCTTGTTGGGGCTTGCTTCTTGATTCCTAGCGCAGTGTCGCGAACTTGTGTGGGCAGCCCGAATTGGAGGTCGAGAAGGCACGTCTGGCATACGTTGCGAGACTTGGAGCACGTCTGGCACACCTCGGTCTTCTTGTATCGCGAGCCTGACCCCGGCTGCCAGCGGAAGACGGTGAAGGGGCGTGTGCAGACCTTGCATTCTGCACCGAGCTCTTGTCGGGACTGCGAGGATGTGTAGATTGTTCGCGTTAGATGGGCGGGACGAGGTGCGCAACCGTGCTTACCATTCGGACATACTGCAGGGCAAGACAGAGCTACGTCAGAGATGAGCGTGCGTGCAGATGCGAGGATGGAACATACAGGATTAGGGCCCAAGCATGTCTCGCAGACGATTGGGAATTCCTGAGTGTAACAGCGCTGTCAGCCAGGTGTCCCGCCGCAGAAATCACCTTGCGTCGACCTACAGCTGCCTCTCCTCCGGCCTCTGACGATGGCAATGACGGATACGACGCATCAGTGTTTGCACTTCACGGTCTTGTCACTGCTGTACGTGGCCCGCTCACTGTTGATGTCGCCTGTTGATTCGGATTGCCGAGCTTGTCAGCCTCGAGCACAGCGCAACGACACACACGTCCCCCAAGCCGGTCATCACTCACGTCTCCCTGTGGCTCTCGACATGGCTGCAGTGCTGAAATGCTCGCAATTGCAGGTTGAAGCAGAGTCAAGCCTTTGCAGGCTAATCGGGACTTTGAAATTTGAAGAAGTGGCCACAATGAATAATGCCTGCGCTGCTCGTCTCTGCTCCAAGCGGGCACTTGGACACACGAGAAGCGTACTCTACAGCTGCACAGCGTCTCGAACAGACGTCAGCTGCAGTCGCGCAGCTTGTCCCGCGTCGCAGTCGCAGCCATGGCCGCAGTCATGTCCCCAGCAAGAGACGGCGAGGCCGGGCTGGGCAGCAGCTATGCGGGCAAGCGCAAGAGGTGGGCGTGAACGACGAGATGAGCAGCTCAGAGTGACGGCACTGATTAGACGCATTTGCTCGCGTTCCTCGTTGGATCTCCCCAGGTCTGCCTCGCCCGAAGGCGGCGACGACGCCCAGCGACCCAAGATCCACGACGTCGACCCGGAGAGACGACGCGAGCGAGAGCGCCAGCTTGCTATCCGTCAGGCTGAGCTGGAGCTCGCTGGGAGTGCGGGCATCGCCGCTGACAAGCCCAAGGAGGACCCCAAGGCCGAGGTGGGTGGTGGATGGAGTCCAGGCTGGCCTCGTGACAGCCAGCGCCGCTACAGCTCCAAGACGCTGATGATGTACACGCCGTTCTCAGATCGCTCGAATGGCTCTCACAAAGGCAGGCGGCGCCTACATCCCTCCCCACCGTCTGCGCGCCATCATGGGCGAGACCGCAGCGCTCCAAGGAGGAGCATCCCCAGAATTCCAAAGACTATCGTGGGACGCCCTTCGAAAGTCTATCAACGGTCTCGTCAACAAGGTCAACACCTCCAACATCAAGCAAATTGTGCCCGAGCTGTTTGGCGAGAACCTCATTCGCGGACGCGGTCTCTATTGCAGGAGCATGATGAGAGCTCAGGCATCTTCGCTGCCTTTTACACCCGTCTTTGCCGCTCTCACGGCTATTGTCAATACGAAGCTTCCTCAATTGGGCGAATTGCTCCTCACGCGGCTGGTTAGCCAGTTCCGCCGGTCCTTCAAGCGAAATGACAAGGTGTGTCTGCGTTACATCGCGGCTAGCAAGTGTGGCGTGCAAAAAGCTGACTCGTCTTTACAGCCATCCTGCATAGCTACTACCACCTTCATCGCTCAGCTTGTCAATCAGCAGGTAGCACACGAGCTGCTTGCCCTGCAGATGCTAGTCCTGCTGCTTGAGCACCCGACTGGCGACAGCGTTGAGATCGCAGTCGGACTGATGCGCGAAGTTGGAGCTTTCCTTGCTGAAGCGGCTCCGAAAGCCAACAATGGCGTATTTGAACGCTTCCGTGCCATCCTCCATGAAGGCCAAGTCGAGAAGCGAGTCCAGTACATGATCGAGGTCCTCTTCCAGGTCCGACGAGAAAAGTTCAAGGACAACCCTATTCTTCCCGAAGGTCTGGATCTCGTCGAAGAAGACGACATGATCACCCACCGTATCAGCTTGGACGATGAGCTCAATACGCAAGACTCGCTTAATGTCTTCAAGCTCGACCCTGAATTCACGCAAAACGAGGAAAAGTACAAGGAGATGAAGCGGGAGATTTTGGGAGACAGCAGCGATGAGGACGAGAGTGGATCTGGAAGCGAAGTGGAGGATGACGACGATGAAGAGGAGGACGTCGAGACTGGCATTGCTGCTGACGGAACGGTGCAGATCCACGACAAGACGGAAACGAACCTGGTCAACCTGCGAAGAACAATCTACCTGACCATCATGTCTGCGCTGGACTTTGAAGAAGCGGTCCACAAGCTGCTCAAGATGCAGCTGCCACAAGGACAAGAGTCTGAGCTGTGCAACATGGTCATCGAGTGCTGCTCACAGGAGCGCTCGTACAACAAGTTCTACGGCCTCATGGCTGAACGTCTGTGCAAGATCAACCAAATCTGGTCGATCAGCTTCGAGGGCTGCTTCAAGACGTACTATGACACTATTCACCGGTACGAAACCAACAGGTTGCGCAACATCTCCAAATTGTTTGGACACCTCTTTGCGGCCGATGGCATCGCTTGGTCGGCTCTCGATGTCATCCGCATGACCGAGGACGATACCACCTCGTCATCGCGTATCTTTACAAAGATCATGTTCCAGGAGATGTTGGAAGAGCTGGGTTTGCCAAATCTCAGGAAACGATTCTTTGATGACCCGGCTCTCAAGCCCTTCTTCGAAGGCTTGTTCCCGAAAGACCATCCCAAGAACACGCGATTCTCCATCAACTTCTTCACCTCTATTGGCCTTGGTGCTCTCACTGAGGAGATGCGTGAACACCTAAAGGTACGTCGGATGGAGCAAAGGCTTGTGCTGGTGTCGAATGCTAACTTTGTTCGTGTTTCCACAGTCTGCACCCGCCTTGCTTCTCGCCCAGCAGCAGGCTTTGGCTGATGCTCGAGCTGCAAATGGCGAAGACTCGGACAGCGATTCGTCTTCCTCTCTGTCCTCGTCGTCCAGCGATCTCTCTTCTTCCAGTCTGTCCGACTCTTCCGACTACTCGGACTCTCCTCGTCGGCGTCGTCGCTCTCCGCCTCGCCGCAGGCGGTCAAGCACCCCACCTCGCCGCCGCAGAGCAGCCTCGAGCGACGATAAGGTTCGAAGCCCGCCGAGAGAACGCAGGCGCAGGTCGCTCACGCAGAGCAGGAGCCCGCCGCCACGCAGGAGGAGGTCGCCGAGCTATAGCAGAAGCCCTCCACGAAGAAGGGACAGGGACGAGAGACCAGTTGATAGGTATCGAGAGGACGGAAGGAGGGACAGGCGTTGAATTTGTGGCTTTGCTTTCTCGAATCGCAAGCCAGTGGCAATGCATGCAATTACCACGATGAGGGCCACAGCCTCTTCATGCTGGGCTCTGTTGTAACGAGTACTATTGTGCGCGCAGATATAGCCTACGCGCAGTGTTTGCTCTCTCATTGTTCTAGAGATGCCTCGTTCGCACCGACTAGGTCTTCCACTGCATCATACTGCTTGGCCACCGTCTAACTCTTGCCAGCTCGAGTCAAGCTGACGCCTTGGCTGTACAGTCAAGTCCTTGCAGCCAATGCGACCACTATCGACCATGTTTGCATCCTGGCTTCACTCCCTGGCCTCATCCGCTGGCCAGCCCGCGAGCGAGTCCACGAGCTCAGCGACTCTACCCTTTCCACAGCCGCAGTCTGTCAAGGAGGCGAGAGCCAACGTAGCGTGAGTATGCTATTTCGCCAATGTCTTCACGAACACTGAATCGCTGATACTCTGTAAACGGTCGTGGCCTCCCGCCGGCCACATTTGCCGCCTTGCTCTGGACTGTGGAGCGCGTCTCGGCGCAGCGCTCGCAAATCACACCCCGCCCAGCCCGCCATTGTCCTACGATGCTTTTCCGTGGAAGGCCGAATCCTTGCGCATGTGCATGGTGTGGGCTCCGTTTGTCCACTTTAGCTGGTGGCGGCCACTAGCTGACCATCTCTTGCTCACTCACCACAGAGGAGTGTGCTAGCAATATGCAGCCCGGTGCTCAAGTCGATGGACACGGACCCCTACGTAGTTTACACGGTCTATACGAAGCCGCTTCAGCATTATCAGAAGATCTTTGGCCGATTTGGACCCTGTGGAAGTCGAGATGTACAAGAATCGGCGTGCGTCGCTGTACGGCATAAGCAGCAAACTGAGGGCCATAATCGATCGTTTCGATGCAGAGTCGGAGCTCATGCGCACGGCATATTGGCAGCCGGATCCTACCGCCAAGATAGACAAGTTTTACGAGATGGAAGAATTCCTCACGGCCTACAATCCACTCGTTCAAGTCACTGCTGAAGGTCCATCAGCGGCCTAACCGCCAGAAGAAATCTCCGGTCCCTACCATGACGACTCAGTGCGCGAGCCGTCAGCTATGGGTCATCTTCCTCATCCACTTGCTCTAGACCCACGAGGGAATGCAGGATATTTTATTGGTAGGCAGCGAAGCGCCAAACAAGTCGATGGTATCCGAAGACATCATGCCCAAGCGACCTTTGCTTGTGCCAACAGACCAAACCTTGCTCGATGCCAGTCGCGTCATCAAGGATACACGAAACATTCCTTTCTCCAAGAACATGCGTTCTCTACCTCACTGGGAACAATTGCTATCGCAGCCAAATTTCGATGCGCTACTCTCGGACCATTGTCTACCCCAATGTGCCACAACCCTAGTAGAAGGCTCCCTCCTCCAGTCTGTTACCTTGCCTTGTCAGACATATCGTCCCGTATTCCTCCGCCAGTCTACTGTCATCGAGAACTTGAAGACCGGATTCGTCTGCATTGACTAGTGACGTTCCTGTTACCGACTTTGACTCGATGGCGAGGAGACGCAACGTCAAGTTACCGCGCTGCCATTCTCTGTCTGGCATATAACGCCTGCCGTATATAAAGACAATTGTGGCGAGCGCCATTACGACCGTGACCAAAGCCTGGCCAAGCGGCACTTGTTGAAAGGAGGATTGAGCAGGAGTATACGTGACCGTCCGTACATGGGGATCGCTTGATGTGGTCTGGGTCAAGTAATTGACTTGACTCAATACACCGTACATTGCATTACTAAGGGCGTGCTCGAGTGGCCGCCAACCAACGAGGCTTGTGACGTTTGCATAAGTCAGATAACCTGATGCGGCTGTCATAAGAGCGTCCATATATCCATCTGTTCCGGCGTTTTGACCAAGGACCAAGTCAAGAGCAACGTCTGCCAGTTCAGTATAGTCGTAGAGTTCGGGTAATGAGCAGGGGACGCCATCGCTCTCAACGAGAATAGCCTTGTCGTAGCCATCCGATATGCTAGACGTGTAGGTGATTATTCTGCCACTAGACTCGAGGGGTGCGGGATCGCATTGCACAGCGAAAGAAGACAGCTTGCTGCCGATCGGTAGAGTTTGTCCAAGTGCCAAAGCGAGATCGCGGGCATAAGTATTCGTAGCGGCAATGACATAAGTTGGAAGTCCCGTAGAATTTGAGCATTTGGCCCATCCCATACTGTCTGAAGCCGATGTGTTTAATTGGATGCTCATCGTGCAGGCTTGAGAAACGCGCACGCCGTCGCCGGAGAGGGAGAGAGAAGACGTCAAAGCACGACATGTGTAAAGCTGCCAGGTATACTGTGTCGGCACACTTGCGCACACCGTGCCTCGTGGATATGATCCGTAAAAAGGTATTGAGCTTGAGATGTCTTGCGCGCTGGCGCCAGCAGATCGTGAGAAGAATGTTATCGAATCATCAACTGTGTAGGCAGCTGATCTACTTGGATGAATGCTGTAGGTGGTTGCCAAAGCTCTTCTTGCCGGACAGTCCACGTTGCTAGCGGATGAACAAGCTCCGCTTGGAACAGGTGGTCGTGTCAGGTATTGTGAAGAGAGTGAAAGGACATTGTCCTGAACTGTTAGAGCATAATTGATGCCCAGCGAGTAGAGCGAAGTGCTTGAAATGATGAGAAGGATCGAAACGCTTTTGAAAGAACTGAATTGAGTAGCCCAGACGCCATTGCCGAGCAGTGGATCCAGCCACAGTCGAGCTTGTCCTGTGTTTGTTTCTAGTGTGCCTAGAGCAATTCGCGACAGGACCGTGCGTAGCCAATTGCCGTACACAAGAGCGAGAGCTGCCGCCACTGGAGGACCGACGAATTGAACCTGACTGGGAAGAGGTGCGTGATTGATAACAGGAATGTAGCGGATGATCCAGAGTGCGGCACATGCGATCCAGAGCAAGATGAGGGTGATGTAGGTGATTGTGTTGTAATAGTCAGCGATATCTCCGATGTACCTTGACCAGTAACCATCCGAAAGTGCCTCACCTTACATTAGGTTCTGAAGCCCAAGTTAGCGTACACCCTCACCGCGGGCAAAGTTGGCTGCAAATTTTTGCAGATGCACATTTGCAGTGCGCCAAATGCATTCGACCTGCAAAACTCACTTCTGCAGACTGGTGGCGAATGGCGCACGTGACCCTCAATCTGCAAAAGTTGCTTTTGCAGGCCGAGCACATTTAGCGCACTGCAAAAGTTTGTCTGCAAGGTTTTGCAGGCACTACTGCCCGCGGTGCCTGCGAACTACAGCAATGAGTCAGTTCAGAGGAGAAAGAACGGCCATACCGCTGTTGGACGGCACAAACTGGTTGGAGTGGAAAATCGACATGGAGGCGTACCTGGGAATGAACAACCTCTGGCATGTCTGTGCAAAGGTAGAGGAAGCATGGGACACGTCAACATTGGGTCTATTGCACAATCTACCAGGCCAAGACGTACCTCAGGACGAGACAGCGGCCGAGCTGCGCGTTTGGCAATGCCTCATCCTCGCCGTCGACACCTCGCTCAAGATGTCGCTTACCGCGGACAAGCGAGGCAGCGTCGCCTGGAGGATCCTGAAGGAGCGTTTCGAGCGCAAGAACCCTGCAGAACAAGCTATGTTCAAGCAGACCTTCTTCACCCTGCGCCAAGATCCAGATGAAGATATCTCAGCATGGTCTCAACGAGTCACCGAAATTTTCACCCGAGCACGAGCTGTAGGCGTCGAACTCACCGATGCGGACCGCACGTCAATCTTTGCACGAGGTCTCAATCACTCGTTCGAGCACTCGAGACAGGCATTCAACGTAGCATCAGTCCAGCCTGGCAAACCGCTGCCCGAATACCACGTACTCGTCTCACAGCTCCTCTCCGTCGAATCCGACAACCGCGAACGGGCCTTTGGTGACGCCAAAGCTGCTGCTTTGCTTGGAAGAGTGGGTCAGCATCCACAGAATCTAGCAGACAGAGTCGGTGCACCACCCACCTCGCAATCGTCGCAACCAAATGCGACTCCATCCCAGCCTTCTAAACGCACCACGCCTTATCGCAAATACGAGGTCTGCGACTACTGCGCAAGACCAGGGCACTGGGCGGCCGAGTGCTTCCAGAAGAAGAACAAGAGAAAGAAAGCCAGCAATGCCAGGATCCAGAAAGCCAAAGAGCATCAAGCTGCGCTCAAAGAACGGGCCGAAAGCGGCAAAGCGCATCTCGCCCAGGACAAAGGCAAGGACAGCAGTCAGTCCAATAAAGCCGTCACATTTGCTCCCGAAGGAGTACAATCACGCGCATACTTTAGCGCACACAGTCTATTGACTGCAGCAGAGGGCCACTTCGCCTTCCTCGATAGCGGTGCCTCGCACCACATCTTCAACAGCAAAGAGCTGTTCAGCTTCCTCGATCCGGCGGTTATGTCGATCCAAACCAGCAAGGCTGGACACAGCATCCACGCCCATGGAGTCGGTACCGCCGTGGTGGACGTCCATCTGCCTGGAGGAAGCCTGCGTCGCATTTCCTTCCGCAACGCCCTCTACGTTCCCGACGCTGGCAGCAACCTCGTATCGCTCGCCTGCATTATGAAATCGCTCGGCACAGAGCATCAGCGCTTCTCATACGACTCTGATACCAATATAAACATTCGCTCACTTGAAGGCGACCTCGACATCTTCGCATCCTTCAATGATGGCCTCTGGGTTGTCCGGTACTCGCCGGTAACAGCCTCTGCCATGGTTGCCGTCGAGGCAGAGTCGTACGAGCGCTGGCATGCCCGCCTAGGCCATATGTCACTGGATGCTATTGAGAAAACAGCTCAGCACAGTACGGGAATGGAGCTAGTGGGAGCAAAACCTACCACCCACTGCCAGGACTGCGAGTTTGGAAAAGGTCATCGAGATCCTTTCCCCTCGTCTACAAATCCGAAAGCAAGTCAGCCTTTTGAAGTGCTACACGCAGATCTCTTTGGACCAGTCAATCCACTTACTTGGACTGGTGCCAGATTTGGTTGCGTCGTCGTTGACGAGTTCTCGGGCGCCATCTTCGCGTTCGTCCTGAACCAAAAGTCAGCAGCACCTGCTGTAATGCAAAGCATGCTGAAATCAGCTCAGCACCATGACCACAAGATCAAGGTCTACCAGACTGACGATGATACCGTCTTCAAGTCTCACCAAATGAACGTCCTATATAATGAGAACGGAATAAAGCACGACAAGTCAGTCGTGTACTCGCCACAGCAAAACGGCGCCGCCGAGCGCGCTGTGCGCACAATAACTGAAGCTGCCAACGCCATGCTTCAGCACGCCGGCCTTGACAAGAGGTTCTGGGGTGATGCGGTACTCACCGCCAGCTATGTCCTCAATCGCACTTTTCGCACCCGAAAGGGCACGACGCCCTACGAGCTGCTCACAGGACAGCAACCAGACCTCAGCAGGCTTCGCGTATTTGGCTGTCCAGCCTACACCTACCTCCACAAGACCCAGCGAGACTGGAAATTCGGCGCTCACGCCAAGCTTGAGGTCTTCGTCGGCTACCCAGACGACCGTCGCGCCTGGACGTTTTTCGACATGAAGACCAAGAAGTATCGCGACGCGCGCGAAGCCAAGTTCCTGGAGGATAAACGGCTCAGCGACGTCTCAGACGAGGATGCGCATCACCACAACATACCTGTAATGCTGCCATTGGATCCTTTCGAGCCAGTGGGAGCGCCTGCGAGACCAGTTGGACGAGAGGAAGACCTCGATCACGTCCACCGTCAAGGTGCGCATGATGCGCCACCGGGCGCCCAGCAGCAGCAGCAGCAGCAAGCTGCACAAGATCAGCAAGCTCGCCAACCTCCACAACCTGCCCCTGGCACGCCGCGCACCCCTCAGGGCTACCTGCCGCGGCCACCGCCGCAAGAGCATGTGCCGGCGCCACTCAGATTTGGTGCACCAGGGCGAGGCACCGCCATTCCAGCCCCTGCCCCAGCAGGAGGCTACAACCTGCGCCCACGCGCAGCAGCAAGGCTCGCAGAGGAGCAGCACGCCTACGCGTTGCTGTCCGAGGTGGAGCAGCCCATCCCCAAAACGATCCAGCAAGCGCTGGAGTCGCCGTTCGCCACCGAGTGGCAAGGAGCTGTCAATACTGAAATGAACAGTCTCATCGAAAACGGCACCTTCACAGTAGTGCAGCACACTCCTGACCTTCCTGACCCTGTCGACACTAAGTGGGTCTTCGACCTCAAGCATGAAGCAGCCGGCAGAAGGTACAAGGCTCGAGTGGTGGCACGTGGTTTCACTCAGATCTTCGGCGTCAACTATGAAGAAACGTTCTCCCCCGTCGCAAGCTACCCTACGATCCGTACCTTCCTCAGCATCGCTGCCGCCAAGGACTGGGAGCTTCAGCAAGTCGATGTGGTTACAGCTTTCCTCAATGCGCCGCTCCACGAAGACATTTATGTAATTCCGCCACCGCTGTACCGCAAGGAGGGTGAACTTTGGAAACTCAACAAGGCACTCTATGGCCTTAAGCAAGCAGGACGAGAATGGTAACTGACTCTCTCAGCTGCTATGGAGCAGTATGGTCTTGTCACCAGCTCCGCCGACAACTGCCTTTGGCTCAAGAAAGATGGCGCTCTGGCCGTCGTGACTATCGTCGACGATATGGCCGTCGCAGGCGATCCTCAAGCCGTCGAGGACTTTATCGCCTATCTAGAAACCCAATTCAAGATGAAAAGACTAGGGGAACTCAACATTTTCGTTGGATTACACGTTCAGCGCAACAGACGAGACCGAACAATCTCTATCGGTCAGCCTGCCTACGCCAAGAAGATCCTCGAACGCTTTCAAGTTCCAGCAAGCAACCGTGCTGTCTTGCCAATGCCCACGGGCAAGAAGTTCCACGCCGCTACTCCGTTGGACCTGCCCGCCGACAAATCAGTCTATCTCTCGAAAGTCGGTTCTATCATGTTTCTTATGCTCGGTACTCGCCCCGACCTCGCCCACGCTTGCGGCATTTTTTCCCGCTACAGCAACAATCCTACGCTGGAGCACATGACCGGTGTCAACAAACTCCTGCAGTACATCGCCCATACAACTCACTTTACACTCCATCTTGGTGGTCACACCGCCGCCACTGGCTGGACGGACGCTTCTCATGCCGACGACTTTGACACAGCCCGCAGCACCTGCGGTTACCTCTTCAAGGTTGGTATAGGCGCCGTCTCGTGGTCTTCGAAGCTTCAACATGTCGTAGCACACAATACGACAGAGGCCGAGTACATGGCCGCGACTCACGCAGCAAAGGAAGCCATCTGGCTTATGGAGCTTCTAGGAGATCTCAACCCAGGCGACGCATACGCACCGCTTGTTCTGTACGGCGACAACGTGGGCGCTCTCTATATGGCAAAGGACCAGAAGCCCCACGGTCGCAACAAACATATCCATATCAAGCAGCACTTCATCAGAGATTGCGTCCAAGGCAATATTGTTAGTTTTGAGTACACTTCTAGCGCTACACAGGTCGCAGATGCTCTAACCAAGCCCGTCGGAAGGAATATCTTCAATGATTTCATCGAGAAGGCCGGTATCAGAGACATCCCTGCCTAGTGGGAGTGTTGTAATAGTCAGCGATATCTCCGATGTACCTTGACCAGTAACCAACCGAAAGTGCCTCACCTTACATTAGATTGGAGCGTAGCGTTGTCGTGACCAGGCTCTGCGCTGGTACTGGTACTGATACTGGTACTGGTACGGGGGAATAGTACCTCTGTGAAGGGTGTGGTTCGACGGCAGACCGGGGCTCGAGGGCAACTTGTCCTCTGTGTCATCGAGGTGGTTCATGACGTGCTATGATATCCAGATGCCAGTGGGGGTAGAACTATCCCGAATGTCTGCAGTAGCAGTGCCAGTGGCGGAGACTCGCGTATATGGACGAAGAGACGAGAGGTGACGAGGGAAGAGTCAGTATGCGTATGCTCAGCAGGTCAGTCTACAGCAGCGGTGCGGCAGCAGCCATGTGCCATGTGCCATGTGTTCGTCCGATTATGTCTCATGTGAAAATCGAGGGCTTCAAGCGAAATATATACCGCGGTCCAGGCCAGGCCAGGCCAGGCAGTGCTGTCCGCACAGACGAGCGGTAGGGAGTGACTTGACATGCATGCGAGGCGAGGTTGCCCTTTTGTAATACTGTATGTCTGCATCGCTTGCCGTCTCTTACCAGGCAGACAGACAGCGAGCGAGGCGGGCGCACCTTGTCCTCCTGCCCATCCATTGCATCCAACCGCTGCAGCGCCGCCCATGGGCACACTGCCTGTCAACGACATGATGCGTCACGTCACGTCAGTTGCGATGCCACACGACACCGAGCTGTCCGACATTCTTGGCCTTGCACTCCGAGTCCGCGTCGTCGCATTCCCAGCCTGGCCTGGCGATGAAACAGAACAACAAGCGCGAGCCAGGACGCGAGAATGAAGCCCCCAGCAATGTGCCGCAGCGTCGTTCTGCAACTTACTCCTTGGAAAGGCAGTCGACTCACTCGCCCATTCTTGGCCCCGCTGGGGTGAAAGAGGGCCGCTGCTGCCTCGACTGCTCAGCCTGCTCTTGATCCTATCGTCTACTCACATTCTCCCATAATTGAATAGCTCACGGCTGCTGTGACTCTCTGTCTCACTCTATCCTTATACACTGTCCCTACTGCAGCATCTCCAAATCTCTCTCTCTCTTTACACGCTTCCATCATGACCGTCTTTCAGTGAGTCTGCCTCCAACCTCGAGTGTGGGAGACCTCAGTCACTGACGTGTGATTTCGTGCCGCAGTGCATATGGCGCATTAGTGAGCAGCATGTTCACTCGAAGCCTCTTGTTCAACGGCTACAGAACGCTGATAGCAGATGCTACCTCCTCTCACCAGGCCGTCTCCATTTCTGCAACAGTAAGCTCATGCACTTACAGCTACTGCCACCGGGAGAGTGGGACTGACGGATGATGTTCATGTGTCCCTCCCGCACCAGCTCTCCTTCGTCGCCTGCATCACCCTCGGCAGCTTCATCGCCTTCCTGTCGATCCGCTTCCGCCACACCGAGACCAAGGACACGCCCGCGAGCTCTGGGATCCGCTTCCTGCGCTCGCAGGCAGGATATCTCTTTGTGAACCTGCTCGTCGCCGACTTCATGCAAGCCGTTGGCTTCGGGCTCTCTTATACTTGGTACGGCAAGCGGCGCATCGATGAGTCTGCCCACGTGTGCACATTCCAAGCACTCGCCATCGAGGCGGGTGACGTTGCTTCGGCCGTCTTTAGCTTGTACATTGCCCTGCACACGGCCGCGATGTTTATCATGAACAAGAAGGCCAGCAGCACGCTTCTACGCTCTGCTGTAATTTGCGGATGGATCTTTGTTGTCATTCTTACCGCTATTGGACCGCTCGCCATCTACAAGCCTACAAGTGGACCTTTTTATGGCGCAGCTGGCAATTGGTGCTGGATTGCGCCCAACTATGATACGGAGCGCCTGCACTTGCATTATCTGTGGTGAGTGTAGGAAACCCGAGCAAGAGCAGCATCACTCGGCCTGATCATCTTGCCTCCGCAACCAGGCTCTTCATCTCGGCAGCGGGCCAGCTCGTCTCCTATATTGCAATCTTCGTCGTGAGTTCACAATCATTTCAAAATGTGAGACTGCCCAACGTGGCGCTCAGAAGCTGACCTTGACATTCGCATCTGTATCTGTAGAAGTTCCAGATGTCTGAAGCCGCGCGACGTGCCCGGCTCGACCACAGTCAGTCCAAGCTCGGCATCTCGTCGGCCGCCTCAAGCCCCGTCAGCTATCGCAAGCCCGGTCAATACGGCAGCCCGATCTCTGCTTCGCCCTCTGCATCATCTACGTCGACTCAGCGCCCGACTACATCCTCGTCATACCTGATGAATCGCCGCAACATCGACAAGAAGAGCCTCGTCATGCTCCTCTATCCACTTGTCAACATGTGCATCATTATGCCCCTCTCGGTCTATCGACTGTATGGCATTGCAGGAAGGCAGACGTCGCCGCAGGGTCTGGCTATCTGTGGATCCATCTTTTCTCTGGGCGGATTTGCGAATGCTGTTCTGTACACTTTCAGCAGGGTGAGCTGCTATCGCGCCCTAACACTACGAATAGCATACGAGTACATTATTGCTGACTAGACGATCGTCTCGGTACAGCACCTTCTGCGCGTTGGACCTGCCAAGTCTGGACGCATGCCTTGCCCAGAGCAGCCTGGTACTCGTGAGTGGCACTTATTAGTCTTCTGGCTTGCCGCAAAATACATTGCTGATCATCTGTCATGCTCGGTCTAGCCTCCACGCCAGCCGCCAGCTGGAATGCCATGTTCCGTACTCCAGGTGGCACTCCTTCGAGCGATGTGACCCGCGTCGACTCGCCGTCTAGCACGCCTTTTGCCTCTACCACCACTGGCAAGAAGCTGAAAGAGCTTCGTCTGAGCCCTGCAAGCTCCATCTCTGGCTCGACCGTTACCAGCCCCAGTACGCCTATTGAGCTCGAGAAGCCAGCTCTGGCGCTGCTGCCGGCTGTCCGACTTGTGCGCAGCGCCTCATCGCGCTCGGCCATGACGGGTGGTGCCCTCAAGCCCGCTGTCGTTTCGCGCGCGACTACGCCTACATTTGATGTTGCGCTCGTCAAGGTCGACAAGGAGACTGTGACCTGGAGCGAGAAGTAGGCTCTTTTTTGTTCTGTTGCGGTTGTCAGAGGCAGGTCTGTACGGATACCCAGGAGTGAGCTTTGAATGCAGTTTGTGGTTGGAACAAGAACGTAATCAAGGTATGAAGTTTGCAAGTTTAATGGACGATTCTTGAAAAGCAGGAATTACGATAGTTCTCTATCCTGTAGATCATCCCTGCGGTGGCGCTGGACAGCTAGAGGTCAGCAGGTCTCGCTCTCCCCGACCGGGACATGAACGTGAGCATGAGCATGAGCAACATGGCATCCCTCCGTTTATTGCTCCACTACTCACAGCCTGAATTCGCTCGCCCGGCTGGTGGCCTTGCGACTTCTCAACAGTTGGCGGTTCAGCAGAGCCTGGCCAGCCTGGCCTGGCCAAGTCGAGCAAGCAGGATGGCCTGCGATGTGCTACAACGGTCCAATTTGGAGCCTGGTCCTACACTCTGACTGCTCCGTGCATTCCGCTGGCAAGGCAGTGGGCCTGTCAAGCATTATAGCGTCGAAGAAAAAGGACTGACTTCGGGGGCGCAACACGACTATACTGGTTTGAGATGAGCTGATGGCTCAGACTACTCCCTATCCTCTCAGCGACATCTGCTCCACTTTAGCGTCGTGACAGTCATGGTCGCCATCGAGTGAGTGCGATTTGCTTGGTCGCCATCGTGTTTTGCTCGTTCTGACACGCGTTTCTCCGCTGCGCAAAACGAGAAGAACGAGCAGAGCGCTGGTGAGCAGCTGGATGCCTAGCAAGTTGATAGTGTGGATTGAAATCACTAAATGCAGATGTCCACACAGGCCGTCGCGATCACAGCAACAGTATGTGCCTTGCTCTAGGGTACCTACGAATGCTCCGATTTCAGCTAATTTTCCGCATATTTCAGCTCTCGTTTATAGCATGCATCCTGCTGAGTGCCTTCATTATCTGGTTACTCGTCAAATACCGGCGCACGGAAACATGGAAAACACCAGCAATCAGCGGCATCCGCTTCCTGCGCACTCAAGCAGGCATCATCTACACTCAGCTCCTGCTCGCCGACGCTATCCAAGCACTCGGCTTTGGACTCACCTGGAAATGGTGGCAGAACGCGCAGATCGACGAGTTGAGCGGGACATGCCTCTTTCAAAGCCTTTGCATCGAAGCAGGCGACGTCGCCTCAGCCCTCTTCAGCATGCTCATCGCCATGCACACGTTTGCAATGCTCGTCTTCAAGCGGAAACCGACGACCAGACTCCTCGTTGTTGTCTGTGCAGTAACTTGGGCGCTCGTGCTCTTGCTCACTGGCATTGGACCAGCCGCTATTGCGAAAAGGGAGAAAGGAAACTTTTACGGTCCAGCAGGCAGCTGGTGTTGGATTCAGAAAGCCTACGAAAGCTCCAGACTTTGGCTGCACTACTTCTTCGTACGTGTCTCATTCTTCTGTGCGTGACAGCCGCTTAGAAATCAGGCCTGACATTGCTCTCGCTCTTCCGCATGCAGGTCTTCCTTTCCGCTAGCATGCAAGTAGTATGCTATGGGACTGTCTTTTACGTGAGCGACTGCCCAAAGCGGTATCTGGGTGAGTTGCTGATTAAAGTCACAATGCAGGTTTTGCGCTTCCGAGCGCCATTATACTCTCTTGACACAGAAGACAGCGGATCAAGTCCGCTTCCAGGGACACCCACAAGCCCCACATCCAGCTGGAAGAAAGCAAAGAACGCTGCGCGTTGGTTCAAAATTACCGGCAACAGTGCAGCGCGCAGCGAGCTCGCTCGTACGAGTATGCTGGTACTGCTCTATCCGGCCTTTTATCTCCCCATCGTCATGCCTCTCTCCATCTATCGCCTGATGGCAATGTCGGGCAAGCCAGGCTCGCCAGCTGCTCTAGCCGTTTGCGGCGCGATCTTCGCAAGCGGTGGGCTTGCGAATGTGCTGCTCTATTCTTTCAGTCGCGTGGGTGCCGTCATTTAAATCTTACGTCTACCGAAATGCTGAACTGAAAGCTCGTCTGGACAATGCAGCATTTGCTCCGTCTTCCGTTCTCAAATAGCGGTGTGGTGCAAGTGGAAGCTCGTAGGTGTCCCAATCGCTCTTCTGCCCGAAAGCTCCGTGAGCTGAGCGCTCGTTGCGTTTGGAGCCGTCGCCATCAACGCCTTTGGCAGCGAGGTATTCAAGGTCTCTACAGAAAACCTTGAAAAAAACGATGTAGACGATGACGACTCGAAGATCAGCAAGCCTTTCTACCACTGCAAGTCCATCAAGCTCAAGCAATGGTCCGAGCGCAGCCGCTCGCAGTCGAATGTCTCCCTTCAGGTTGCAGAAGTGCCGTACAGTCAGCCAACGCTGCTACAGCCTCCCCAGGTGGCTGCACGGAAAATACTGTCGACAGATGCAGAGACTTGGCCTTCTCAGGCTGATCTGTCAGCTATCGTCGTGAGGCAGGAGATCGTCACCCACGTTGAAGAGCGTGGTGACAGGTCTTGACCGGTTTTCGGAAAGAATTTGAGGGAGCCGGGGCGGCTTCGAAATGGGTTTCGATTATAATGCGCTTAAATTCACGAATAGCATGTGTGTCAAGGACTCGGTTGTCTGCTACTATGGATCAGGTAAAGGTTGATTCGGTCGTTTCACTCTATACTTGTTTGCAATCTGCTTTCTTGACCTTGGCGCCAGAAATTATCTAAGGCAAACGGGGGAGATGGATCCAGCATTTCTTAGAATTGAAGGTCGTCATGGCGTGTCCACAGCTACCTGCCTCGTGCGATGCTATACATCTGTTTTTGCAGTGTCAAGCTGCTCGATCTGGCACGTAGACAGGCGGTGGCGAAGGACTGCTGCAGGTCGAACTCACGCTCACTACCGAACCAGATTTTGTTTCATCCACTCCCTACCATGGTGTCTGTCCACCGCACTGACTGGCTGGTCATCTTCTAAGCTGGCTCTTTTGGCCGTGACGCGGCTGTGGCAGCCCTGTGTCGATGACCAGGCTCGACGTGGCAGAACTCCGCGTGCCCTGCAAGTATGGTCAACGTTGATAACGGCAGCTCTAGGCTCGTCTTGGACACTCCTGCTCCGTATCGGGTACCCTGAGTCGAGTTTACCGTCGACAATGGCCATACCAGCCGTCAGGAAAGATGTCAAGCTAGCAGTGGCATGTCAGCGACTGACTTCTGACTTCGCAGTCCAGGAAGCCGACTGCACTAAAGCCACCCCAATTAATGCAGACGATCTATGGCTGAACTCTTATCTCTGGTCGTGTCCAAATGTGTCACAGCGGACATGTTTGGCTGTACTCATTGTCGAGACGGGCTAGGTCAGCCGTCAGTGAAACTGTCAATTTCGAAACTGTCAATCTGACAATTAGCCTGTCAATCGTCCGCACACTCACAAGCAACAAGCAGGCTGCATGGTATCCCACACCTCGCTTGAGACGCTTTGTCACTCAAGTCTACTCTTCCGGTCTGCATCATCCGTTACAATTGGCTCCTGACGAAGTCGACAATGGCGGCCCACGTTGAGTGAGCATACTCATGTCTGGGCCGTTGTTGACTCGCCCTAACGCGTTTCCCTTCTCTGTGCCGGCTGAACAGATCAAACAGAGCGCTAGTGAGTAGCTAGACGGCTATTTACTGAAGAGGTACAGCAGTGTTTTACTAATCTCTTTATCGCTACAGGCTGTTGCAATCACAGCCACAGTGAGTGCTACCCTACAGCGTTTATCCAACTCTGACTGGACTGACATATCTTTCAGCTATCTCTCATCGCATGCATCCTGCTAGGCGCGCTCATCATCTGGCTACTCGTCAAGTACAGACGCGTGGACACTTGGTCTACGCCTACCACCAGCGGCATCCGCTTCTTGCGCACCCAAGCAGGCATCATCTACACCCAGCTCCTGTTCGCCGACGCGATTCAAGCACTCGGCTTTGGGCTCACCTGGAAATGGTGGCAGAATGCGCAGATCGACGAACTGAGCGGCGCATGCCTCCTTCAAAGTCTTTGCATCGAAGCAGGCGACGTAGCCTCGGCGTTCTTCAGCATGCTCATCGCAATGCACACTTTCACGATGCTCGTACTCGAATGGAGACCTACGACCAGACTGCTCGTCATCGTTTGCGCGGCGACATGGGCGCTCGTGCTCTTCCTGACTGGCATTGGGCCTGCTGCTATCGCGACCATGGGCAAAGAAAGCTTCTACGGTCCAGCTGGTAGTTGGTGCTGGATACAGACAGCCTACGAGGGTTCCAGACTCTGGCTACACTACCTCTTTGTTCGTCTCTCCAGCACATACACTGCATTGTGGCTTCCGCACATATCGACCTTGATGCGTCTCTCCCCCCTCCCCTTCCTCCTCCTCCTCCTCCTCTCTTTTCCGTTTGCTGCATGCAGGTTTTCATTTCTGCCGGCGTCCAGGTCGTGTGTTACGGCACTGTATTCTACGTGAGCTTTCGCTCCCTTGTATATTGTGGTGGACAACGTGGTGACTCGGATTGCTCCCAGGTCTTACGATTCCGAATTCCTATGCAATCCTTTGCTGCAAAAGAAAATGGTTCGACTTCACTCCCCAGTACAACATCATGGCCTACCTCGGGCTGGAAAAAAGCAAAAAAACTGGCAGATCGGCTCAGGTGCAAAAGCAACTGTGCAAAGGCATCACGCAGCGAGCTCGTGCGTACGAGCATGCTAGTGCTGCTCTATCCGGCTTTCTACCTTCCCATCGTCATGCCTCTGTCCATCTACCGTTTAATGGCAATGTCTGGCAGACCTGGTTCGCCTGCTGCTCTGGCCGTCTGTGGAGCAATTTTTGCAAGCGGTGGGCTTGCGAATGTGCTGCTGTATTCTTTCAGTCGTGTGGGTGTCGTGGCTATATCCTCCGGCCTCTGCTGATGGCTTGTCCGGACATCCCAGCATCTCCTCCGTCTTCCATTTTCAAACAACGGCGTGGTCCGTCTGCCGGCCTCGAACAGCGGCGTTAATCACGTCGAAGCTCGTAAGTCTGACAACGCTTTTTCGCTTCAGGCTCGCAACGAGCTGAGCGCTGTCCATGCCCCAGCCCATACCATCAGCGCCTTCGATGGCGACGTCTTCGAGATCTCGACACAGAACCTGGGAAAACGCGGTGTCGATGAAGAGGTTCAAAAATTGGGCAGCCCCTTTTACCACAACAAGTCCATGGAGCTTGAACGATGGTCAGAGCGCAGTCGCTCGGAGTCAAACGTTTCCCTCAAGGCTGCAGAGGTGCCTTATAGTCAGCAAGCGCCGCTGCAGCCTCCACCACCAGCAGCACGAAAACCATTCTCGACCAGCGCCGAGGCCCAGGCTGACTTGCTGACCATCGTCGTAAAGCAAGAGGTCATCACGCATGTCGATGGACGTGCTGATCGTGCTTGACGCGATGTCTGAGATACGAGGAAATGGTTCGTAAAGGCTACATTCGGTCTCGTCAACAATGCGCGTACTTGTAAGCGGGTTCCACCTATCAAGAGGGTGCAAGGCTCCTTAGCCCATTGTATGGCAAGGTCACGTCTCGTTCGGCAATCACATCCTATGCTTCTCTACGATTCGCTATCTGCCTGTTGTTGCTGTTGTTGCGGGATCTGTCGATCGTGTAGAATGTTGTACCCTTTAACCGATGAACGCATTCTACTTGCTGATCCTTTGGTTCTGTCTAATATCCCAGCTCTTGCTTTCTGTACGCTTTGCCAAGAGGTCGCATTTCTCTTCGCCATGTCGCGGTGGCAGGAAACGATCCGTCCTCTTCAATCTCGAGGGCGGTGCCAGGCCGACCTTCTCCGATAGCTCGCAGAAGCGCATCCGCGACATCAAACTCCTGTCGTCCCACAGTCAGCATGATAATTGCCATGATCATCGAAGGGTGGACATTTCACCTTTGGAAATCCGTATTTGTGGTATAAGGGGTCCTCGTCCATGGACTCATCAGGTGCCAGGGTAAAGTCTGTGCCTGCCCATCGCTTTGCAACAGCATGTGCCTGGACCTGTGCCAGAGGGACTGAACATCGGGAGTCAGCCTGAAGAGCCTAGTCTTGCCTGTCCGCTCAAGCGAAACCCACACGGAATAATGTTCTTGTTCAGACATAGCAAAGCCAGCGTCGGCGCCGCATCGTAAAAGAGCTGGAACTCAGTGTCCAGATTGTGTACCTTGAGTCCGCCTTCAGGATACTTTTGCGTCGCTAGAAGTTTCGTCGGCTTCTCTGCATCTTTTGGAAGAGGTGGTGTCTTTACGAGCGGAAAAGTATCGAAAGGCGAGTCCTGGCCCTGGTAATATGGGAAGCTGTACAAATATCCAGTCGCGAAGATGATCACATCGACATCCAAACGCGTTCCGTCTCGCAGAACCACCTCGGACTCGGTGACGTGCGATATGCCGTCGACTTTGGACAGGTGGCTGGCCCATTCAGGTCCTTCAGAGGGATCTGTCCCGATTTCGAAGGCGTGCCGCACGGATTGATAGACCTTTCTTTTAGACTGGGTCTGTCTGAAGAAAGTCGCAATTTCTCTGCCGACGTCGTACCCTGAAGCACTGTTGCCGACAACGAGGACGTCCTGTAATGAGATGATAGCGGTGAGCAAGGATCAATCGACAAGAAAGTGCAGACACACCTTGTTTGCGAATGCTTCAGGCGTGCGATACCATTTCGCATGCACAATTTCACGCTTGTACTTCCATAGATCTTGAATAAAAGGTATATACGGACGGGCGTAATGTCCAGAGCAGTCACAGATGGCGTCAAAATCGTCGAGGTAGACCCGGGCATCATTCGATGCGGCGACTTCTTGAGACTCGACGATCCAGGTATTCCCTGATGCCATTGCTTTGTCTTTGGCACGTACGCGGTGCACGAGACGATTGAAAGTGATGTATGGTAGCGCTTCGGCAGCGTAATCTTCTAGGTACTTGAGGACTTCATCGTCACGACTAGGTAAGAATTGCGTCAGTGAGATTTTTAGCAATGATTTGACCAAGCAAGCGACTCACGGAAAAGGACCGCTGACGTTTTTGAAAGGAAAGTCTCGATATGCCATGATGTCTGCTGGTATGTTTGTCCTCAGAGGATACATAGGTGATGGATCCAGCACGGGCGTGGCGCCCGGCGCACGAGCGGCATTGACAGGAAATGGCCTGCCATCGCCGTCGAATTTGATCTCGCACGGTCCAGGCGGGTCTGTTGAGCAGATCCAGGCTCCTCCGACGCGCGATCTTGCTGTGACGATTCAAGGGCAGTTCCAGTAAGATCAGCCGGTCTGAACTCTTCTTTGGACCACAACGCAAGGCAGCGAAGCAAGCAAATGAGCGCACCTTCGAAGCAAACGACCTCGAAGCCGCACCTGCGCAGCTCCTTGATGGCCGTCAGTCCGCTGTCGCAGCCATGGCAGAAGGAGCGTCAGTTCTTTGACATGCAGTGATGACTACCACCATTCAGTCAAGCGCACCTGGCCCCCGCTCCAATGACCAGTACACGCCTGATGGGAGCCGCCTGGTCAGCAGGCCCGTCCACTTGTGCCATTGCGACATGGAGAAGCTATCGTGGTGTCGTCGTGCTGAAAAGCTGGCATGAATTGAAGAAGTTGCTCAGAAAACGCAGATCGCGCTCGTGGACACACGACTACGGGACGCAATAGACAATGCAAACCGAAGGGGAACGTCTTCCTGCGCATACCGCGCTTTTGGACTATTATGGTGTGGTCTCGTCTGCTCGCGAGTCGTGAGCTGCCGCTGCACGAACAGACAGACTCGGAGAGCAGCACACTGGTCGAGAGGGTGCCGCAGTGGCACTGACTAACTCTCAGGTTCGTCGAGGGTCTTGTACAGCCCGGCATTGGGCTTACATTGCATGCATGCCTTTGACTGACACTGAAAGTGTAGTATATCAAACTAACTATTTGCCCAGCTACAAAGCGAGATGGCGAGGAACAGCATCGGCAACTTGATCCACGATAAGCTCGCCAGGGCGCAACCAAGCAACTTGAACATCGAGGAAGCAAATGTTTCAGCGGATGACGATTGTGATCAGCAAGGGCTCAGCAAGGGCGATTGAAGCTGACCTTGTGACCTTGTTTACCTTGGCGCGTATATTCCAGCAATGCCCATGCGTGTTCCATCAACCAAGGAATTCTTCGACGCTCTTGCTGGCGCCATCGTACAGCATGCCTTTGGCGTTGAGTGCGGAGACGACACGAAGGACAAAAGTCTTGCAATTGTCCTCCTTGGTCAGCTTGCTGTTCGCCTCGATGGTCGAATGAACTCCGTCCTTGTAGGAGGAGTTGTTGAGCGAGGCGATGCGGAGCTGTTCCTCGCCCCTTTCGCTGTTGGCGAAGTTGTAGTCCTTGACGTGTGAGTAGATTCTCTGGCCCCATCCTGCGGTATGGTACAGGTCTCCTCCCATTGCTAGATCCTTGCTGACGAGGATTGCAATGTGCTGGCCAGCACCGGCGCGCTCGGCGCGGAACTTGACGACCCAGACGTAGTACTCGGGCTTGGACTGAGGAGCCATGGCGAGTTGACTAGGCAGCTTGCTTGTCTCTGCGAAATTCTTATCCTGTCTGAGACGAAGTGTGAGGAGACAAGAAGTGATGCAGTGCAGGCGGCAGCAGCGCAGTGCAAGGGACGCTCTTGGACGCTGTCAGACGAACGAACGAGGCGGTCACAGTTGCCTGCCAGCAGGTCTTTGGCCTTGCGACGTGTCTTGCCTCGAGCTTGTCAGACGTGGCGGTGGCGTCAACCGGCGGCACGTGTTTCGAGTCGAGTCGAGTCGAGTCGAGTCGAGTCGAGCAGCTGCTGTCCGTGTCAAGCGCATTCGTCGAGTCAGCCAGATGAAGCGAGGACAGAGCAGAGGGCAGCCCACTGCTCGGTGCTGACCAGTGGAAGAACACGTCCGGCGTCGCTGGACGTCCACCGCCAGTGGCCTCGCATGACACGCACGCACGCACTGGCAGCACAGATGGCAGACAAGCTCCCTGCAGCGCACCTGCGCTACGCATACTCGGTTGAGCGGTGGTATGTCTACTTTCGCAGATGGCTCGGACTGCGCTACGTTCGCCAGCATCCCTCGGCCACGAAGGCCACCGTCGACATCGGCCTGGGCCAGTATGTCAAGGTCACGGCGACCCTGAACGAAGTCATGGCCATGCAATACATTCAGAAGCACGCTGTGATGCCCATGCCCGAGGTGCACAGGGCGCTACGACGACGCAGTCGCGACAATCGCTACTATCTGATCATGAGCCGCGTTCCTGGTGTACCGCTGCGCGAGATTTGGGCGACCATGCACGAGACCGCTCGAAGCGCGCTGGCCGACCAAGTTCATGCTCACCTCCAGACTCTGAGGGACCTCGAGCAGCCTCTAGAGGTATTCGGTCAGATTTGCGGTGCATCTGGAGCAGAGTTCAAAGATGCTGGTCTGAGCTGTTTCGAGCCTCGCGGGCCGTACGAGACCGCTCACGACATGATCAACAAGCTTCTAGAGCCAGTCGAATACTTTGAGCCACATCTAGTCGACAAGTTCAGGCAGATTCTCACTCCAAGCTCGCCTGACCGTCTATACCTTACGCACGGCGACCTGCACGCGAGCAACATCATCGTCGACCCAAAGACGAGCAAGCTTTCCGGAATTATCGATTTTGGCACCTGCTCTTGGTCCCCTATCTACTGGGAGGCGTACAAGGCCGTCTTTTTGCAAGAGGAGGAAGAGCTCCCTGGTTGGGCTGCTTTTACGAAACGAATGGCGGGCAGCTACGATGAACAGATTGAGACGCTCTTTTACATTCGAGGGTTGTCTGGGACGATATGAGTGCATCGGCTTTGCTTCATACACGGATCACAAGACTGCTTGCGGTCTTCGTCGTAGTTCAAAAGATTGTCACAGCGCCATGCTCTCTCGAGCCTAGACGTGCTAGTCAAACATTATCCTCGTCGAGATACCAGACAGCCCTTCCTGACACTTATCTTGGCAAAAGCCTGCTTTTGTACCTGCTTTTGTAGAGTTCCACTTCCAAGGGCTTTAGGTCGACAAAAACGTCTTGACATTGCTGCAGGCAAAATTGACAAATTTGCTAGCTGCTGCTCAACTAAACACAAATGACTATGCTACGCGGAACGACTGCAAAGGTACGTCTGGCTGGTAAACTTGCTTAAAAGGTGTGGAACTGCTCTGACCGTCTTCCAGTAGCAGCGAGCAATGGCGACCTCTCATCGGCATTCGCCGTCTTATCGCCTTGCTTCCCGTTCCTCGTAGGTGTCGTCCGACCGTGACGCACGACTACAACTTGTCCATCTCTATCTGCGTATGCGGAATCGATGGACTGTGCATCGGCGTCCGCGTCGTCGTCGTCGGCAGAGGCGTGTACTGCGCTGTATTCGTAGTCTTGCGATTGTTCAGCAGACCCGTGTTTACGAAAAAAGGGAAATCGGACGACTGCGTTGAAGCATCTGCAAGCGTGTCAAGAGGATACAAATGCCATCAGCAAATTGAAAGTATTGGTCAGATCAATGGCGTGTTTGACCACTCACAGAGTTCCATAGACGAGCAGCGCGAATCCCACAACCTGCAACGGCGCCAAGGTCTCCCACCCAAGTGCAAGTGTGCACATCCAAATGCCAACGGTGCGACAACAATCGAGTAAACTCCTCGCAGTTGCCGAAATACATTTCGTGACTGCAAGTCCTGCAAAGTTAGAGAATGCAATACTGCAAGCGATCGCAATCGACGTCACCCATATGGTTGGGTTTGAAAACGTCTCGTGCAGACCGTTGGGAATGTCAAAATAGCCTCCGTTGCCAGACGAAACAGACCCAGAAGCGATGGAGCGACCAAATAGGAAAAACAAAATAGGCATGCCCAGTGATGTCGTAAAGAGTCCAAATGCTCCCTCTAGACCAACGGCTTTCAGTGGTGGCAGAGCATATCGCGTCATTATCTTCTCTTCAATCACAAACTGCGACGCTGTAAAAATTTGTGCGAACAGAACCAGAGCGGCGCCAATGACTGCTTTGCCTGCGTCTGCGGATGGTCCTTCTTCGCCTGGTGCAGCAGGAGCAGACGTGAGGGCGTTTGACAAGCCGACGACTGCGATGCCAGCCATGACGACGAGCAGAGAGAGCCATTGTTCCAGAGGCAGTCAACGATCCAGAAAGATGACGCTAAAGAGGCCGACGAAAAGAACCAAGGCGCCGCGGAGCATCTGATAGACTGACACAGGGACCCAGAGCAAGCCGACGTTCATGAGTGTTGTTCCGCAGATCTGCACAGCGCAAGTTCCACAAGGGAGGAAGGGAGAGGGGAAGAGAAAACGCAAAATTTA